>JAQIUQ010004745.1:0-295000 GCA_030378365.1 Hybognathus amarus
AAAAAAACGATAGTGAACCCCTTACGTTTTTTTTTCGGGTCAAAATTTTGATTTTCTTGAAACTCTGGATTCCTAATAGAGGGCCATGGGACTTAGATCTGAGTGCAAAAATGGAGGCTCTAGACCCTTCCAGAGCTGAGATATTTAGATATTTATAATGGCATACAGAGCTGAGATATTGAGATATTTACAATGGCATAAATGCTACGTGAGACTCAATATCTCAGCTCTGGAAGGGTCTAGAGCCTCCATTTTTGCACTCAGATCTAAGTCCCATGGCCCTCTATCAGAATCCAGAGTTTCAAGAAAATCAAAATTTTGACCTCGAAAAAAACGTACAGTGGTACCACTGTACGTTTTTTTTCGGGTCAAAATTTTGATTTTCTTGAAACTCTGGATTCTGATAGAGGGCCATGGGACTTAGATCTGAGTGCAAAAATGGAGGCTCTAGACCCTTCCAGAGCTGAGATATTTAGATATTTATAATGGCATACAGAGCTGAGATATTGAGATATTTACAATGGCATAAATGCTACGTGAAATCTCATATCTCAGCTCTGGAAGGGTCTAGAGCCTCCATTTTTGCACTCAGATCTAAGTCCCATGGCCCTCTATCAGAATCCAGAGTTTCAAGAAAATCAAAATTTTGACCCTGAAAAAAAAACGCAAGGGGTACCACTGTCGTTTTTTTTTCGGGTCAAAATTTTGATTTTCTTGAAACTCTGGATTCTAATAGAGGGCCATGTGACTTAGATCTGAGTGCAAAAATGGAGGCTCTAGACCTTCCAGAGCTGAGATATTGAGATTTCATGTAGCATTTATGCCATTGTAAATATCTCAATATTTCAGCTCTGTATGCCATTATAAATATCTAAATATCTCAGCTCTGGAAGGGTCTAGAGCCTCCATTTTTGCACTCAGATCTAAGTCCCATGGCCCTCTATCAGAATCCAGAGTTTCAAGAAAATCAAAACTCCTGACCCGAAAAAAAAAAACTAAGGGGTACCACTGTACGTTTTTTTTTCGGGTCAAAATTTTGATTTTCTTGAAAACTTGGATTCTGATAGAGGGCCATGGGACTTAGATCTGAGTGCAAAATGGAGGCTCTAGACCCTTCCAGAGCTGAGATATTTAAGATATTTATAATGGCATACAGAGCTGAGATATTGAGATATTTACAATGGCATAAATGCTACGTGAAATCTCAATATCTCAGCTCTGGAAGGGTCTAGAGCCTCCATTTTTGCACTTAGATCTAAGTCCCATGGCCCTCTATCAGAATCCAGAGTTTCAAGAAAATCAAAATTTTGACCCGAAAAAAAAACGTACAGTGGTACCCCTTACGTTTTTTTTCGGGTCAAAATTTTGATTTTCTTGAAACTCTGGATTCTGATAGAGGGCCATGGGACTTAGATCTGAGTGCAAAATGGAGGCTCAGACCCTTCCAGAGCTGAGATATTTAGATATTTATAATGGCATACAGAGCTGAGATATTGAGATATTTACAATGGCATAAATGCTACGTGAAATTCTCAATATCTCAGCTCTGGAAGGGTCTAGAGCCTCCATTTTTGCACTCAGATCTAAGTCACATGGCCCTCTATCAGAATCCAGAGTTTCAAGAAAATCAAAATTTCGACCCGAAAAAAAACGACAGTGGTACCACTGTACGTTTTTTTTTTCGGGTCAAAATTTTGATTTTCTTGAAACTCTGGATTCTGATAGAGGGCCATGTGACTTAGATCTGAGTGCAAAAATGGAGGCTCTAGACCCTTCCAGAGCTGAGATATTTAGATATTTATAATGGCATACAGAGCTGAGATATTGAGATATTTACAATGGCATAAATGCTACGTGAAATCTCAATATCTCAGCTCTGGAAGGGTCTAGAGCCTCCATTTTTGCACTCAGATCTAAGTCACATGGCCCTCTATTCAGAATCCAGAGTTTCAAGAAAATCAAAATTTTGACCCGAAAAAAAACGACAGTGGTACCCCTTACGTTTTTTTTTTCCGGGTCAAAATTTTGATTTTCTTGAAACTCTGGATTCTGATAGAGGGCCATGGGACTTAGATCTGAGTGCAAAAATGGAGGCTCTAGACCCTTCCAGAGCTGAGATATTTAGATATTTATAATGGCATACAGAGCTGAGATATTGAGATATTTACAATGGCATAAATGCTACGTGAGATCTCAATATCTCAGCTCTGGAAGGGTCTAGAGCCTCCATTTTTGCACTCAGATCTAAGTCCCATGGCCCTCTATCAGAATCCAGAGTTTCAAGAAAATCAAAATTTTGACCCGAAAAAAAATCGACAGTGGTACCCCTTACGTTTTTTTTCGGGTCAAAATTTTGATTTTCTTGAAACTCTGGATTCTGATAGAGGGCCATGGGACTTAGATCTGAGTGCAAAAATGGAGGCTCTAGACCCTTCCAGAGCTGAGATATTTAGATATTTATAATGGCATACAGAGCTGAGATATTGAGATATTTACAATGGCATAAATGCTACGTGAAATCTCAATATCTCAGCTCTGGAAGGGTCTAGAGCCTCCATTTTTGCACTCAGATTTAAGTCACATGGCCCTCTATCAGAATCCAGAGTTTCAAGAAAATCAAAATTCTCACCCCGAAAAAAAACGACAGTGGTACCCCTGTACGTTTTTTTTTTCGGGTCAAAATTTTGATTTTCTCTGAAACTCTGGATTCTGATAGAGGGCCATGGGACTTAGATCTGAGTGCAAAAATGGAGGCTCTAGACCCTTCCAGAGCTGAGATATTGAGATTTCATGTAGCATTCATGCCATTGTAAATATCTCAGATATCTCAGCTCTGCATATGCCATTATAAATATCTCAATATCTCAGCTCTGGAAGGGTCTAGAGCCTCCATTTTTGCACTCAGATCTAAGTCCCATGGCCCTCTATCAGAATCCAGAGTTTCAAGAAAATCAAAATTTTGACCCGAAAAAAAAACGTACAGTGGTACCCCTGTACGTTTTTTTTTCGGGTCAAAATTTTGATTTTCTTGAAACTCTGGATTCTGATAGAGGGCCATGGGACTTAGATCTGAGTGCAAAATGGAGGCTCTAGACCCTTCCAGAGCTGAGATATTTAGATATTTATAATGGCATACAGAGCTGAAGATATTGAGATATTTACAATGGCATAAATGCTACGTGAGATCTCAATATCTCAGCTCTGGAAGGGTCTAGAGCCTCCATTTTTGCACTCAGATCTAAGTCCCATGGCCCTCATCAGAATCCAGAGTTTCAAGAAAATCAAAAATTTCTGACCCGAAAAAAAAACGACAGTGGTACCCCTGTACGTTTTTTTTTTTCGGGTCAAAATTTTGATTTTCTTGAAACTCTGGATTCTGATAGAGGGCCATGGGACTTAGATCTGA
This sequence comes from Hybognathus amarus, assembly GCA_030378365.1. Lineage (NCBI taxonomy): Eukaryota > Metazoa > Chordata > Actinopteri > Cypriniformes > Leuciscidae > Hybognathus > Hybognathus amarus. The sequence continues at coordinate 3,407 of JAQIUQ010004745.1, forward strand.
GTGCAAAAATGGAGGCTCTAGACCCTTCCAGAGCTGAGATATTTAGATATTTATAATGGCATACAGAGCTGAGATATTGAGATATTTACAATGGCATAAATGCTACGTGAAATCTCAATATCTCAGCTCTGGAAGGGTCTAGAGCCTCCATTTTTGCACTCAGATCTAAGTCACATGGCCCTCTATCAGAATCCAGAGTTTCAAGAAAATCAAAATTTTGACCCGAAAAAAAAACGTAAGGGGTACCACTGTCGTTTTTTTTTCGGGTCAAAATTTTGATTTTCTTGAAACTCTGGATTCTGATAGAGGGCCATGTGACTAGATCTGAGTGCAAAAATGGAGGCTCTAGACCCTTCCAGAGCTGAGATATTGAGATTTTCACGTAGCATTTATGCCATTGTAAATATCTCAATATCTCAGCTCTGTATGCCATTATAAATATCTAAATATCTCAGCTCTGGAAGGGTCTAGAGCCTCCATTTTTGCACTCAGATCTAAGTCCCATGGCCCTCTATCAGAATCCAGAGTTTCAAGAAAATCAAAATTTTGACCCAAAAAAAAAAACGACAGTGGTACCCCTTACGTTTTTTTTTCGGGTCAAAATTTTGATTTTCTTGAAACTCTGGATTCTGATAGAGGGCCATGTGACTTAGATCTGAGTGCAAAAATGGAGGCTCTAGACCCTTCCAGAGCTGAGATATTGAGATTTCACGTAGCATTTATGCCATTGTAAATATCTCAATATCTCAGCTCTGTATGCCATTATAAATATCTCAATATCTCAGCTCTGGAAGGGTCTAGAGCCTCCATTTTTGCACTCAGATCTAAGTCCCATGGCCCTCTATCAGAATCCAGAGTTTCAAGAAAATCAAAATTTCGACCCGAAAAAAAAACGCAGGGGTACCACTGTCGTTTTTTTTTTCGGGTCAAAATTTTGATTTTCTTGAAACTCTGGATTCTGATAGAGGGCCATGTGACTTAGATCTGAGTGCAAAAATGGAGGCTCTAGACCCTTCCAGAGCTGAGATATTGAGATTTTATAGTAGCATTCATGCCATTGTAAATATCTCAGATATCTCAGCTCATGAATGCCATTATAAATATCTCAATATCTCAGCTCTGGAAGGGTCTAGAGCCTCCATTTTTGCACTCAGATTAAGTCCCATGGCCCTCTATCAGAATCCAGAGTTTCAAGAAAATCAAAATTTTGACCCGAAAAAAAAACGACAGTGGTACCCCTTACGTTTTTTTTTCGGGTCAAAATTTTGATTTTCTTGAAACTCTGGATTCTGATAGAGGGCCATGTGACTTAGATCTGAGTGCAAAAATGGAGGCTCTAGACCCTTCCAGAGCTGAGATATTGAGATATTTATAATGGCATACAGAGCTGAGATATTGAGATATTTACAATGGCATAAATGCTACATGAAATCTCAATATCTCAGCTCTGGGAAGGGTCTAGAGCCTCCATTTTTGCACTCAGATCTAAGTCCCATGGCCCTCTATCAGAATCCAGAGTTTCAAGAAAATCAAAATTTTGACCCAAAAAAAAACGTAAGGGGTACCACTGTCGTTTTTTTTTTTTCGGGTCAAAATTTTGATTTTCTTGAAACTCTGGATTCTATAGAGGGCCATGGGACTTAGATCTGAGTGCAAAAATGGAGGCTCTAGACCTTCCAGAGCTGAGATATTGAGATCTCACGTAGCATTTATGCCATTGTAAATATCTCAATATCTCAGCTCTGTATGCCATTATAAATATCTAAATATCTCAGCTCTGGAAGGGTCTAGAGCCTCCATTTTTGCACTCAGATCTAAGTCCCATGGCCCTCTATCAGAATCCAGAGTTTCAAGAAAATCAAAATTTTGACCCGAAAAAAAACGACAGTGGTACCACTGTACGTTTTTTTTTTCGGGTCAAAATTTTGATTTTCTTGAAACTCTGGATTCTGATAGAGGGCCATGGGACTTAGATCTGAGTGCAAAAATGGAGGCTCTAGACCCTTCCAGAGCTGAGATATTGAGATCTTCACAGTAGCATTTATGCCAGTTGTAAATATCTCAATATCTCAGCTCTGTATGCCATTATAAATATCTAAATATCTCAGCTCTGGAAGGGTCTAGAGCCTCCATTTTTGCACTCAGATCTAAGTCCCATGGCCCTCTATCAGAATCCAGAGTTTCAAGAAAATCAAAATTCTGACCCGAGAAAAAAAACGACAGTGGTACCACTGTCGTTTTTTTTTTCGGGTCAAAATTTTGATTTTCTTGAAACTCTGGATTCTGATAGAGGGCCATGTGACTTAGATCTGAGTGCAAAATGAGGCTCTAGACCCTTCCAGAGCTGAGATATTGAGATTTCATACAGAGTAGACATTGAGATATCTGCCATTATAAATATCTCAATATCTCAGCTCTGGAAGGGTCTAGAGCCTCCATTTTTGCACTCAGATCTAAGTCCCATGGCCCTCTATCAGAATCCAGAGTTTCAAGAAAATCAAAATTTTGACCCGAAAAAAAAATGTAAGGGGTACCACTGTCGTTTTTTTTTTCGGGTCAAAATTTTGATTTTTCTTGAAACTCTGGATTCTGATAGAGGGCCATGGGACTTAGATCTGAGTGCAAAAATGGAGGCTCTAGACACCTTCCAGAGCTGAGATATTGAGATTTCACATAGCATTTATGCCATTGTAAATATCTCAATATCTCAGCTCTGTATGCCATTATAAATATCTAAATATCTCAGCTCTGGAAGGGTCTAGAGCCTCCATTTTTGCACTCAGATCTAAGTCCCATGGCCCTCTATCAGAATCCAGAGTTTCAAGAAAATCAAAATTTTGACCCGAAAAAAAAACGTAAGGGGTACCCCTGTCGTTTTTTTTTCGGGTCAAAATTTTGATTTTCTTGAAACTCTGGATTCTGATAGAGGGCCATGGGACTTAGATCTGAGTGCAAAAATGGAGGCTCTTAGACCCTTCCAGAGCTGAGATATTTAGATATTTATAATGGCATACAGAGCTGAGATATTGAGATATTTACAATGGCATAAATGCTACGTGAGATCTCAATATCTCAGCTCTGGAAGGGTCTAGAGCCTCCATTTTTGCACTCAGATCAAGTCACATGGCCTCTATCAGAATCCAGAGTTTCAAGAAAATCAAAATTTCGACCCAAAAAAAAACGACAGTGGTACCCCTTACGTTTTTTTTTTCGGGTCAAAATTTTGATTTTCTTGAAACTCTGGATTCTGATAGAGGGCCATGGGACTCAGATCTGAGTGCAAAAATGGAGGCTCTAGACCCTTCCAGAGCTGAGATATTTAGATATTTATAATGGCATACAGAGCTGAGATATTGAGATATTTACAATGGCATAAATGCTACGTGAAATCTCAATATCTCAGCTCTGGAAGGGTTTAGAGGCCTCCATTTTGCACTCAGGTCTAAGTCCCATGGCCCTCTGTCAGAATCCAGAGTTATTGGAGAAACTTTTTTTTGCACAAAAAAAAAAACATAAGGGGTACCACTGTCGTTTTTTTTTTTTTGTGCAAAAAAAAACAGTTTCTCCAATAACTCTGGATTCTGATAGAGGGCCATGGTACTTAAGACCTGAGTGCAAAAATGGAGGCTCTAGACCCTTCCCAGAGCTGAGATATTGAGATATTTATGAGATATTTATGACATACTGAGATATTGAGCCATTATAAATATCTCAATATCTCAGCTCTGGAAGGGTCTAGAGCCTCCATTTTTGCACTCAGGGTCTAAGTCCCATGGCCCTCTATCAGAATCCAGAGTTATTGGAGAAACTTTTTTTTTTTACAAAAAAAAAAAAAAACATAAGGGGTAACACTGTCGTTTTTTTATTTTTTTTTGTGCAAAAAAAAAGTTTCTCCAATAACTCTGGATTCTGATAGAGGGCCATGGGACTTAACTGAATGCAAAATGGAGGCTCTAGACCCTTCCAGAGCTGAGATATTGAGATATTTATAATGGCTCAATATCTCAGTATGTCATAAATATCTCATAAATATCTCAATATCTCAGCTCTGGAAGGGTCTAGAGCCTCCATTTTTGCACTCAGAAAAGTATGTCGTTTAACGAGAAAGTATGTCGTTTTAACGACATAAGATCTCGTTATTACGAGAAAATATGACGTTTAAACAACGTAAGATCTCGTTATTACGACATAAGATCTCGTTATTACGACATAATTGAGGGGAAAAAATATAATATGTATGTGGCAGCAATGCGTCACCGTAGCAACGATATACCAGCAACAACACACAAAGACCAATATGCCATATACATATAACGCAAAACTAGCAACAACACATAAAGACCAATATGCCATATATAACGCAAAACCAGCAACAACACATAAAGACCAATATGCCATATGCATATAACGCAAAACTAGCAACAACACACACAGACCAGTAAGCAATAGGCCTACATAACGCAAATTGTCGCCTGTGCCCAAAATGTCAACAATAGTAAAGTTTATGCAGGAGGCAATTTAGTCAAATGCCTGCTGGCATTTTTCTTTCAGCAGTCATGACAGGACTTTTCCAAATAATCACATTTCACCTCCTCAAATTACTGTTGTTTGCAAATTTCTTTACACCACTTTCTGTGCGTAAAAAAACACAAATGAAAGGTCCGCAAGCACATTATATCATCAGCAGGTTCAGCATCTTAAATAACGACTAAAGAGCAAATAAAGCTTAACTTACGTTTCAGAAGCGCGCACGGCGGGCCTTCATCGCAGCAAAGCTCTTCACTGCATCCTCTAGCGCTATATTGATTCACTGACCCAGTTCACGCTCTATGAAGATTGTTGCCAGTCTTGTTTCATTGTTCTGCGAAGGTAGTATTTTTTATTAATTTCAACTTTGAGAAACTGCGTTCTCCTGAAGCGATATCGTTTCAACGACGACATCCTGTCCCTGATCGGTGATTAACGGACGATCTGTTCATTATGTGACACAATGAATGAACGGATCACCCAAATGAAAGTAAGACTCGGAAGGTAAATTAATTATTTATGTTTACTGCATTATGATTTCTTAATTCAGAATATAATCAACATTGCGTAGGTGGATGTGAACGAGGAATTTGTCTGTTAAAAGAATAACATTTAAAGCCAAGCCACTTACGAAATGACTCGAATGACTCAAGAGAGTCAGTAAAATGATCCGAACTTCACCTCACCCAGTCAACATGACTCGTGAGAGCAGGGGCTTGCACTCACCGGCGCTGCGGGGCGGCGGCAGCTCAGTAAATCATATAAATAACCTATTTTGTGAATTGTTCATTCCCGGTTGGCTCACATTTTGCCGCCCTTACAAAAGTGCCGCTCTAGGCAACTGCCTAGATCGCCTATACGGACGCGCCGGCCCTGTTCAGAGGTTTAAGATAAGCTCAGGAATTGTTTTAATACCTAAAAATATAATCAGTCGGTTAGAACATCTACATCAGCCTGATAAAATACAAATCAATTTTACACTGAGTTTCTTTATCCAGAAAGATACAGATGTACCCAATTGAAAATTCTGTTTTTATTAAAGGGGTCATGAACTGGCTTTTTAAATGTTTTTGTTTTGTTGTCTGAGGTCAACTTATGACGTTCGCTTGGTTTTTACATTCAAAAACATAAAAATGAATAAGTTGGGCTATTTTCTTCCCTAGTTTTCAGCCTACTTGAAAAATGCTCGGATTTTATGGGCGTATCGCATTGAAGACTAGGAAGTAAACGCCCACTGTTGTGAGTGGATAACAGTTTTGCATATTATAATGAGCTTCAACTCTGTCTTGGATGAATTTGTTATTTTGTCTTTGCAAACAACTGGAATGATTTGCCCATACATGTTTGACCCAGAGTCCGATCCCGAACGCAGGACAATGAACCAACAGCACCTCGAATTCAACGGATACTTGTAGACACATACACATAATTATTAGATATCAAAGATCTGTAACAATGCAATGCTAGCCGAGTAGATTATTATTTCTAAAATAAAAATATTACTCACATAAGTGTGTTGCACCACTCCTGTTGGATCCAATATAGAATGTAACGTAGCACTAATCATGTTCCGTACAACAACGATGTTCCGTACAGATTAACTCTAACCGCCGATCGCTGAATAAATACTTCTAGTTCATACACAAAATGCATATCTGTGTCGTCTTCATTTCTCCCTCTTATATTATAATGAGTTTAACTCACCCATCAGGTGCACGCGTGGGGAAAACGTCCAATGTTGTCAAATGGCAACCGGATTCGCCCATACATGTTCGACCCTGAGTCCGTGTGTTGCACAATTCCTGTCAGATCCAATATAGACGGCACAGCACCGTTCTTTCCTCTTAATCGGTCTGCAAATCCAGCGAAATGAAGCGAACATACGGATAATGTTTTACACTCATCTACTGGAACGTCATTAAAAACAAATTTTAACCAGGCATTCCTAATATTGGAATCCAGAGGAAACTTATGCAGCAACTGTCTTCTTCCACAGCCAGGCACGGCAAAACATTTTGTACATGGAATGTTTATTGCTGGGAGCCATAGACATATACACTAGACATCACCTTGGGGTTCTAAGCATGCGTCTAAACCGCCACCATCTTGGAACAGTGGTTTTGTCATAGGAAGTAGCTAGCTAACGCTGCTATCTCTGCCTTTACTTCGAATTCATTGATGGTGGTGGACTTTTGTGCAGCGTGTGAATGTTCACGGATGAAATCTGAACTATGAAGAATGTTTAAAAAAAAGTTTTTTTTTCTGTAATCAATGATAAATACATGTCTGACCGTTGGAACAAACCAAAAAAACAAGACAAATCACATTCATGATTATTTATGGTGATTTTATTTCCGTTAGACCTGAGTCTACATTGACGCTGATGCACAAGTGGAGGGGCTCCCCTGTTCCAAGATGGCAGCTCTATTGACGCATTCATTCCAATGAACTGCCGTAGCCAAGGTGACATCTAGTGTATATTGTCTATGGCTGGGAGCTCGCTCCGGTTTGTCATCACGAGGTATGCTTTTGTTTACCTATGGGTGAATGCGCGAATCGGTGGGCGGGGCTAAACCGGCCGTGTTGAAGTAGGCGTTGATGAGCGGGTGGGGTTTCTTCGTCTTTGACGTCAAACTTCCACGCTTTCAAAAACGAGACGTTTGTTGAGGCTGGTGTCGAATAAAAGCTTTTATTGGACTAACAAGGTCGTTTTCAGTTCTGAAACTTACAGGATATTCTTATAATATGATAGCTGTCAAAAGCTCGAGGGAAATTTAATTTCTCAGTTCGTCACCCCTTTAAAACTATTTTAGTTCAACAAATAAACAAAACAGTCTTTTTTGTATTTTACATAAACATAAAACTATGATTATATACACACACACTCTCTTATTTGGCTTGAATGGGAAAAAAGTGCATCCACTTTCACTCTTGAAACATCTTTTATAGAATATGTGAACAGGCTTTTTGAATAGCCTGGCTGAAATAAATAAAGAAACAATAATATTGGGAAACAGCAGAGTGAGTGCCGTATCTATTCAGTGCAATGCATTCAAGCTTGACTTACAGGCATCTGTCCTCATCTGTACACAAGCAGCCAGCAGCATTTAATCATTCTCTTTTGCCTTCAGCTCCACCTACAGTACCTGTGTATCTCTGCTAACAGCTTAATATTTTCCAGTGTTTGATTACTTAAACAATACAGAGCAAATACTACTACATATTCACAAAGAGGAATGGCCACATATTAAATAAAAAACAGGGATTTTAACATCTTTCCTAAGCAGGAAGATATGCGTATAGAAATGAAATAAAATCCAACACAGAAAAAAGAAATGCACACGTAAGATCAATAGTACATTAATATTACAATGTACTTCACGCATGGGCAACGGAAACAGAGAAAAATTCTTTAAGACATTTGAGGTAATATGAACGTAAAAACGGTGTGATGCAAACACTGACTAGTTAGTTGTGTTAAGTTAGTTTCACATTGTTATAGTTAAAGCTACTTTACAGTATTTTTGTTCATTAACACCTGATACTCCACCTGATATAGTATATTTGTACAGGTCAGACTCAGCGCTGTTCAGTACTGCTACTGAAGATCAGATCAGTTTAAATGTCCAATCAAATCGAACCTGAAAAAGCAAAAGATCCATTTTATTCTACAGGCAGTAGTGAATGAGCGGGCTTGAGAGTTAACTCCGCAGGTAGATCTCCAGGAACACATACTATAAATGTATGGAAACAGAAAGATGTAACACTTTAAACAAATGTTTGAATAGTAAAATTAAGAGTAATGTCCTCTCAATCACACACACGCATATAACCATTTAACAGTGCCAAACATCCACAATATGGGATAAATAATCAGTACAACCAGATAAACAAAAACCATCAGTAATCTAGCCTGAAAATATGGTCTGATGACTCGGACCCTGGTGAGCTGTTACAGTAAAGCATGATGTAAACGAGTAGTATTGTTAGTGTGCTAACTGAAGGTTACATCATTCACCAGTACAGTGCTGGACGAAGCACAAGCGTGCTAACTAAACTTTGCACTGGCTTGTGCAAGCGGCGTAGCATTTTTTTTTCTCCCGAATTTTCAGTACTATTAGCACAGAGGGCAATAATAAGGGCCATGATTAAGCTCTGTGCTATTAGAGCCACATTTGAAGGGAAAGTAGCAATTATGTTGCCGTGTGAACCCTTAGGGTGAGGAGACGGAAAGTTTCCTCTTCTGTAGTCTTGCAGGGGTACCCAGAGCGAGGGCTACTGTTAACAAGTGTAACAGGCTGGTCAGCTGTCTCTTTTATTCATCGTTTCTCTGCAGCTGCATTGAGGTGTCTGCAAATAACCCGAGAAAAAAAAAAAAAAAGAATAGTTCAAATGGTGATTACAATGTAAAAAGTAGTTATTAAGGACAACCAAGGTTTATATTACATGCCATGATGTCCAGGGAAGTGGCTCTGCACTGGAGTGGCCTGGCTGCTGCTAGGGCTCATTAGCACTGGCGCTGTAGATGTTGGATGCCACCACCAGTATGCACAACAGGATTGGCCCAATGATGGCACCCTCCAAACCCAAATAGTACGCTCCACCTGCTACCGCGAGACCAGTCAAATACGGGTGCCCACCTCTGCATAGAGATATGTACGGCGTTAGTAAAAAATTGTAAACTGTCAACCAATTTTTACACCACAGATGGCACATATAAAGCAAGTGTAAGAGACAAACACACCCTGATATATCGGAGTATATGGCCGTGTCAACGAAATATGTTGGCAGCAGATGAAAGAAGAGAAGCAGCAGAGCTTTGACTCCCTCCGCCTGGGCCAACCACAAATCCAACACCGCAGGCAGTGCCGCCCAGTACGTCCCCAAAAACGGCACCGCACCTAAGATGGCTGCCATTGCTGCACAGAGCAAAATATAAAAAGGCAAGGCAAATATGAGATAAATGTACATTACCGTTCAAAAAGTTTGGGGTTGCTAAGATTTTTTAAATGGTGAGCATAAGAGACTTCTTTGAAAAACAAGGCTGCATTTATTTACGTTTTAAATGCAGTGAAACAGCAATATTGTGAAATATTATTATAATTTAAATGAACTGTTTTCTGTTTGAATACATTTTAAAATGTAATTTATTCATGTGACGGCAAAGCTGAATTTTTAGAAATCATTTTAATATGTTAATTTGCTGCTAAAGAAACCTTTCTTATAATTATCAAAGTTGAAAACAATTTTCCAGTTTACTATTTTTTGTGGAAACTCAAGATTGCGGTTCTTTTGAACTTTCTGTTTCATCACACATTTATTTTAAATAGTAAAGACATTTCTAATGTTACATAAGATTTCTGTCACCTTTGATCATTCGAATGCATCCTTACAAAATAAAAGTAGTCAATTCTTTAAAATAAAAGATAGTGTGTTTCACACCACATCCAAAAGGCTTTATGTCTGTGTGTATTTTAGTCTTACCTGAGGGGATGAAGACAATGTTGATGCCAAATATTGTGTGTGTAAGCCAAGTATACAGGCCATAAAATCCAGCCATCTTCAGAGAGGCATCAAACACACCCCTGCAAAAAAAAAAAAAAAAAAAAAAAAAAAAAGGGTGAGAGGGAGAGAATGGAAACACAGAGGGATTTTCTTTTGTCAGTTAGCTTAACACCTGACGGGAGTCAGAGTGAATAAGCTCTCTGTAATAGTGCTCATAAAAATGGGTCTAATAGAACATCAGCGCGCACACATATACATTGAGCTCACACAGAATTGCTCTCCTCCTTTCACTTTCACAGCTCATGACATTGTCTATGGAGGGAAAATGATGTTATTGTGCTTTGAAAAAAAAACAAAAAAAAAAAAAAACAGATGTTTTTATCTAAGCCAATTACATTATGCTAATTTCCTCTGGAGAAGCATCACGCTCAAGGGCACTCGCTGTGCTACAGCAAGATTGTGACCCCATTCATTCTCCATTTTCTGGGTCACCCTTACCTGTAGATGAACCCCTTCAAAATTCTTAACCAGCATATTAATAGCAGTCAATTTCACCCCATTTCAGTTGTTCCGATCATGATCTGTTAAATTATCTGTACAAATGGAAAAAATGGCAGAAAAAGCAGAACAAGTATTGCCTCTCTGTGGTGATTACAAATTACAGCGTCTTTAACTGGTGTTAAAGGGATAGTTAACCCAAAAATTAAAAATCTATATGATTTACTTTCCTGTGCAGAACACAAAAGAAGATATTCTGGAAAATGTTGATGTCCAATCAACATTGAAAATTGACAGACAAAATATGGCAACATTTTTCAAAGTCTCTTTTGTGTTCCACAGAGGAAAGAAAGTCATTCAGATTTGGAACAAAATGAGGGGTGAGTAAATGATGACAGGATTTATTCCGCTATAAGATCTGAATTTCTGCTTTCACCTAATACAGACTTGCTACTGTACACATATTTTTGCCTTTAATTTTCACTCATCTATCAGTTTGTAAAAGTGGATTTTGTGGAAACGGCAACATGTTTACATTTAACCTTAAATGTCCCTTCAGGCAGTGGTTCTCAACCAGGGGGCTCAGCAAATTTACAAAGGGTCTGCAGGGTCTATATACCCGTATTTAAAAAATATTTTTATTAGAAAGTTATGTATATCAACCAATTCATTTTCCTATGTTTTATATATATATATATATATATATATATATATATATATATATATATATATATATATATTATTCCTGTTATATATATAACAGGGGAACAAAATTAAATATATATATATATATATATATATATATATATATATATATATATATATATATACACACACAATTTTAATTTTACTATTTAAATATTCTTTTTTTAATTTAAATATTATTATAAATAAATATTAAAATACATTTTTTTTAATATATATACACTACCGGTCAAAAGTTTACAGATCGGTAAGATTTTTTATGTTTTTAAAAGAAGTCTCTTCTGCTCACCAAGGCTGCAATTTTTTGATAAAAAATACACAAAAACACAGTAATATTGTGAAATATTATGACAATTTAAAATGACTTTGTTAATATATATTAAAATGTAATTTATTCCTCTGAAAAAAGCTGAATTTTCAGCATCATTACTCCAGTCTTCAGTGTCACATGATCCTTCACAAATCACTCTAATATTATGATTTTATGCTCCAAAAACATGTATGATTATTATCCATGTTGAAAACTGTTTTTTACATTTTTATTTCAGGATTCTTTGATGAATATATATAATTTCCTATGTTTATATATATATATATATATATATATATATATATATATATATATACATATATATATATATATATATATATATACATATATATATATATATATATACATACATATATATATATACATATATATATATATATATATATATATATATATATATATATATACACATACATGTATATATATATATATATATATATATATATATATATATATATATATATATATATATATACACATATATATACATATATATATACATATATATATATATATATATATATATATATATATATATATATATATATATATATATATATATATATATATATATATATATATATATATATATATATATATATATATATATAGTTATGTTCAATCACTCTATATAGAGAAGGTTGTGAAGCACTGCTTTAAGACAAACCAAAGCTCCACATGGACATGTGTACCTGATGGCCTCTTCCACAGACTGGCCGATGATGTTTGAAGAGGGTCCCGGTTGAGAGAGGGGTGTAAGGCTGATTACCCATTTCACAGGTTTATAATATTCACCACTGGAGCTCAGCAGGTAAAAAAGTGTGGTCAGGAAAATCACCTATACATTTAGAGAGACAATAAATATTTACAATCATCACAAAATATCTAATCCATCAATCGAACTGTGTGTGTGTGTGTGTGTGTGTGTCTATTACCAGAGACAAGACAAAGTTGAGCAGTGCGGTGCCACTGTGGAACAGTACGGTGAGCAGCGTGGTTGTTGTGGATATCAGCAAACCAACATTTCGACTCATCACCACCCACAGAGACTCCACGATCTATCGCAGAAGACAGCATATTCATTAATCTGCCAAATAAAGACACTCCCCATCACGTACACACACACACTGGAGACTAACCGAGAGCAGAGTCTCAATATTCTCCTGCACGAATGAGGCGATGTCCTGCCAGTCCAGTATGTCCCCTAGCCAGCTGTTCTGCCTGTGCAGATGTTGCTTGTTTCCACGGTGCCGTCCAGTATGAGTCACGTTCTACAAAATAAAAACACACTGACTGCATTACAACAAGTAATGTAAGTCTGTGTGTGGCCGAGTAAGGTTTTGTTTTTACCTTAACAATCCAGGACTGATAGAGACGGTCCCACAACTCCAGAACTTGTTTCTCGATTACGGCCGTGTTGTTTACTTTATCACCCAACATCTTATGAAGCTACAATGCACACATACATAAACACACACATACTGTATAACAAATGCTTATTGAATTTTACACACAGACAAAGAATAAAAGATTAAGGACTTGAAAATGAAATCAAATTAGAATCCAATTAATAATTAAATTTTGTAATTAAAATGTTAAATCGAGTAATCTGTTCTTTAACAAAAAGAAATGTTTATCCAGCTCTGAAACTATTTATTTCTGCTGATGTAACAAAGGTTGCTTGAGCATAAAAAATATTAACCAATAATAGCTTACTTCTTATGGTTGTATTGATAAAATCAAGTCCATTCATTATGTTGTAATCACCTTTCTACACTAACAAACCCATGATTATTATTCTACCCAACCGTGTCACATTTGTATTTGCACATCCTTGTGCAAATGAAGTGCACTATAAAGTGCATATTTGATTATGCACTTACTATACGTTTAGGGTTTTGGTTGAGGGTAATTGTATGCAATTACATATAAGGTACATGTAACGTAAGTGAAAATGTTGTTGTTGTTGTTTTTTTATCTGTATTAGCAGACAATATAATATAAAAGTATACTTGAAAGTACATTTATTTTGATGTGTTGACTAACATACTAAGCATAGGTAAAGAGAGTTACTGTTATTCTGTTATTCAATACTACATTTAAGTGGGTGAAAAAAGCACTCTAAATTTCAGCTAATTGCATTTATTTAAACTACAATAGATTTTCATTTAATTGCAATTAACATGCAACTAAGTGACTATTTTATAAATGTATTTTCTTTAAAATCATGTTATTTCTATAATTAGTACTTTAATAAATTATTTTTTTAAATAATACTTTTAAAAGAGGGCATATTTAAATGACATAAATTACATTTTAAAAGCAGATGAATAACTTTAGTTTTGGACTGTTTCTCACATAAAGCGATCTTATTATTTCAGAAGACTTCAAAGTATAGCCCAAGATTTGTATGGAACACTGTTATGGTACTTGTAATGGTGCTTTTTTTGTCATTTCACAGCCACTGGTCACCATTTACTTTCATTTATCAGTCAGTCTCATTAAATTTGTTAGAAAATGTTGTGGTCTTCAAGATAACTCTTAACTCTGACCTTGTGTGTGATCCATTCTCTTCCATGTTGGTAAACATTTGTGGCAGCAGAGTTTAAAGCCTTCTGAACAACCTGGGCCTCTGGGAGCCAGCTACAACACACACACATGCACTGTTACGCATCATTTTCTGAAGATTCTTAATTTCCAGCCTATGTTTCAACTTACTTGGCCCACTCTGGGTGGTTGGACACAGTCTCGTTGATCAGGTTACTGGTGACCTCTATGATATGAACACTCTCTTGGTGCACCTGTGAACAAAAATACAATCGGTGAGAGATGATGTGTGCGTGCGGTGGCTGGGATCAGTCACGGATCATGTCTTCACGCAGTGGAATAATCCGCCCAAGGACAGTGGATTGGAAACACTGTACCATAGCTGTGAGCAGCAAGGCCATGAGCAGTGTGCCAGTTACCAGCAGGAAGATAATGAAAATACTGATCAGCTTATCCAAGGAGCGCTCCAGCCACACGATCATCTGCAAAGAGAGAGAGAAAGAGAGATCAGTTTCAACAAATAATCTGATCATTCATGCAAGTGTGTGAGAACACAGAAACCTGCTTCCCTCTGCCAAACCTGAGGAGCAATCGTGTTCATTCCTTTGGCTCTGAAAACCGAAAAGTAAAAAATAAAATAAAAAGGAACAGTTCACTCAACAATGAAATATATTGTTGGTTACCAGGAGAAGGGATAATCCAATAAAAAACCAAGTTATGTATTTTGTTAACTTTAAGTCTGTTTTTTACTTTTCTAAAGAGCTGCAATAGTTTTGTGTGAGGAACTAAAAACAACATTTTTGAGTGAGGTGTTCCTTTAAAAACTTAGCAGAGTATTCATGGATAAGTTCCCGAGCCTCAGAAAGGTACAGAGAGATTAATTTTTCCAGTTTTTTTGGGGGCTGTGAAAATATTAATTCTGTTGAAAATTCACACATGTAACTGGCGTATAAGCCAAAATCATG
Organism: Hybognathus amarus; assembly: GCA_030378365.1. Lineage (NCBI taxonomy): Eukaryota > Metazoa > Chordata > Actinopteri > Cypriniformes > Leuciscidae > Hybognathus > Hybognathus amarus. Next base: position 18,485 of record JAQIUQ010004745.1, read on the forward strand.
CTGACATTTCTTTAATATTTCACAACCGCTAACCTGTTGGATGACTAAGCAAGACTAACTACTGAGTGAAGTAGCTAACAGCAGGCTAACAACAGCTGTCAGGAAACAGGAGGTGGTGGGCATATTTTTGTTTTTGGCAGGTGGACTTGGTTTCTCTGCTCACCCAGCTTCTGTAGGCCCTGTGGGCGGCACTTGCAATTTCTAATCCTGTTCCCTGTTCCTGTTAGTGCTAAGTATTAACATGACACACAAAACTAGCCATGTTGATAATGGATTAGTGCAAAGCACATCATTAAGGAAACTAAAGAAAGACTAAAAAAGAACAACAGACTAAAAGAACTGAATCACTTCATCTTCAAAACGTTAAGGGCCTGATACACAGTAGCAAAATAATACTGGCAAATCAAAAAGACTCCTGAGGGGAGGGACATACTATCAGACCTGAAAATAACTTCATCACCATCTGCTCCTGTTGAGCCACAGTCAGATTGAGATTCATCTTAAAATTTGGTCCAGGAGATTATATATAGAAAATTAACAATGACAAACAAACAACAGAACTAATATTCTTTGACAGAATATTCTGAAGTCTTTACAACATCTTCTAAATATATATTGCTACATTTTTGCAGGATGGAATATAGATAGTTTGTTTGGTTTCCCTTGAAAACAAAAACATCACGTTTTTACATTTTGTTGAAAGATTACAAAGATTTTTTTTCCCCTTTGAAACAACACACCTATATTCATGCATAATAAGACATGGAATGTGCATTTAAAAGGCTTTGGACACAATGGTGAACAAAATATTTAGTTGATAACTCTGATATTTTCCTGAAATTCTCTTGAACTAATATTTTAAGCATTTGTTCCATAAGACATTCTTTACAGAAATGCATTGCAACATGCAAATATAAAGAAAATGTAAACTTATGAAGGCAGATCATGCTAAAGAAATGTGTTCTACAGTTCAAAAATTGGTTGGTAAGATTTTGTTTTATTATGTTTTTTTTTTAATAATTAAAAAAATAGAGTAAAACAGTAATATTGTTCAATATTGTTACAATTTAAAATAACTATTTTCTATTTGAAAATATTATTTATTCCTGTGATGGCAAAGCTGAATTTTCAGGATCATTACTCCAGTCTTTGTCACATTATCCTTTAGAAATCCTTCTAATATGCTGATTTTGCTACTCAAAACACAGTTCTAATTATTATCCATGATGATGATCCATGAACGGTTTTGTGGAAAGTACAATTTTTTTGTTTAGGGTTATTTGTTGAATAGAAATTTAAAATGAAAAAAAAAAAGGTTTATAAAATAATATAACATTACACCTCTTTTTTTTATAAAAGGGTTAAATGTACATGGTTAAATTATATTTATATACTTACATATTATACTTATTTTACTAAATTTCATTCAACACTGAAAAGCAATAATGAAAATAAGTTATGCAATTAAAATGAGATGATTTGCATGTGCTTGTTCGCGCATCAAACTGTTAGCTTAGCAACATGCTAACATTAAACCAAAGACTTCTATACAGAAAGATGGTTCACTCGTATTACTATGAATGGGAGAAAGTTCAACGCACAATATGGCGGAATAAGATCCACCTTCTAGAGCCAATCGGTAATGTCATCGCATCACTGCAGCTGGCGTTAGAAGCTTCGGTTCCAATAGAAGCAGTTAGCCCTCAGTCATGATTCAAGCGTTTAGAAACAAAATTTTAATCGTAAGTTTTGGAGAATATTATATTTCCCCATTCAAAGAGATAGGAGCTGCACTTGAATGCCCGAGAGGCGTTTCAATGATGACCGCCGAGTGAAATGACTTAACAAACTACTAAAAATCAAGGGAAGTGGAGTTTACCATGCAGAGCTCTATTTGTGTGGTGTGCGGGTTTTTCTATGTGAAATCATTAATGAAGACAATCACTTATACCTTAGATGGCAGCAGGCAGCTTGAGTGTCTAGTTAGGAACAGACAGAAGAAAACCCCTTTACCAAACCTGCCTGTACCTGAAGTACCCAGAAACAGCACTAGCCTTGGTCTCAGCAGACCGGAGCATCCCTTCACCCAACCCTCCATTCCCACTGTCTGTTCTCTCCCTGAATGCATCTCACACACTCTGAAGACAACCAGCCCAGCACACTTAAAGAGCTGTGGAAGAGGCGGTGGACTCTCTTGGGGTTTTGTTCTGCATTTTATTCCTGACAGTTAGTGTGTCAGAATCTCAATCACATCCAGAGCGCATGCTCCCTTCCACAGCGCAAAGTGCCACACAGCAGGAACAGCCAGCGAGCTAAGCAGAAGCTCAAAGATGGAGGGGTGACAGTGGGGAGGGGAAAGCATCACTCCAAAGCATCTAATGAAAGCACACTGTCATTCTTTCTTTCTCTTCCCCTTTGTTCTTCCTTTCTGTCTCTTGTACACCTGCTAGCACATGATTTACCTGCTTGTTAAGCCAATGCCAGAGCTTTGAGGAGGGAGACAGAGAGACAAACGGTTATTAGAAACAACCAATCAGCAGTGAAAGCAGTGTTTTCAACGTGTTTTCAAGGCAAAAACAGAACAAGATCGGACGGTGAAATTTGAGAAATATATTCATACTGAACAACTAGAGAAGGTGTGATTTGGTGGGCTTTATAAGTGGGTAAAAGAAAGCTTAATAATCTGCTACGATTCTTATTTTTTAAGTGTCTTCGTCTTTTTTTACCTCCTTTCATTCTTGTAGACAGTCAGTGACTGATATGATGGTTATATAAAGCAAATTACAGTCAAATCAAAAAAAATTTTGTTACAGATACAGTTACAAGGATTAACATTTTGATAATGATAAGTGAATTAAGAAAACTCAGCTGACAAATACAAAACTATATATATATATATATATATATATATACACACACACACACAAATATACATACATACATATATATATATATATATATATATATGTATGTGTGTGTGTATATATAATTTATTTATCTATTTTTTTTTCAAAAACTAAGTTTTCATTTTCACACATTTTATTTTGTTGCTTTCGTTTATTTAGTAGTTGTTTTTTTCTGTGCATATTTGTGAAAACTCACAGGAAAACTGCATTTTTCACAAAAGAAAAGACAAATGATTTTGTTCCAAATGTTTGTTCTGGTGATTAATGCAAGGAACTTTCCACATACATGTCTTTACTGTTACTTTCGATCAGTGTTTTCCATGATTTTAATTGGTTGTGTAACATAGATCATTGAAGGTCAGATTATCTTTCCTACAATCTGATTTAGGCCATTACAATATGTTATAGTTTATTAAATTCAGCAGCTACTGGCAAGTAATACTTTTAAGTCCTCAACAAAGCAATTTTTGACTCATTAGCTTCTTGGCAAATGTGTTCATTTTGGACCCTAGCATCATTTCAATAGATTTGCTTTTGACAGCATGTGTGACTCAACACTGACTAAATAAAAGAATGAAAGAAGGCAAAAGTCAGACACTGGGTTACTGGATTACTATGGGTTAGGAGGTGGGCGGTTTCTTAGAGGTGTAGGGTTCCCTTTCGAGGGACAAGGGTTATAGTCATAACCCGAGACGTTTCATCTAGATTGACTGCAGCTGTGGGTTGAAATTCACTTCAGAAATTGAAAGGGACAATAGAAACTGTGGGCACATTTTTGGGAATGTTGAGTTGACTTCCTAATATCATAAACCTCAAACAATAAATGGAAATCAAAAACTACCAAAAATAACCAGAAATACAACATGATTATGCAAAGACTAAAAATAGTTACTCTTGATTTGAGCTAATCAAAAAGACAGGAAGTGCATTTAATTGTGTTCCAACTATTAGGTTAATGAAATTTTCTAAAAAAACACATTCACATTGAAACTACATCTGCTGAATAATTCATTTTTCCCCACATGCCTCTACAAGTCATGACATAAACAGAAACATCCACATGTAACCTCCATAGCTTTTATCCAGTCAGTTATGAGCACTCCGTGCCTTAGTTGTGCAAGTAAAAAAGAGAATTAGCAAGCCACAACCACATTCAGTTCCTCTTTGTAATCACAGATCTCTGTCGCCTCCAAAAATAAATGTGCACACATGTGGTGACCACTACCAGCAGGCAAGTGCTGTTAAGGACAGTGGGTCAGCAGACATGCGAGCGCTTTTGTGTGGGTGTATCTATGTGAGGTGTTACCTTAGTGTCCACCCGAAGCAAGAACTGAGCTAAGCCTTTGATCGGTCCAGGCAGCAGAGCATCCTGTCTGTCTTTGAAAAACTTCTCAGAAGCCGACCACCATTTCACTAGAGTCCGTCCAGCGAAGTCCTTCATCCCAAAACGCACAAACATCTTCTTCAGGACCCAAACTGAAAAACAAAGCACTCATTCATGAAAATGTGAACACTATCTTCACACTCCTGACCTCAGGACAATGAACATAGTATTTACCAGCAACAGGGATGGGCAATAACTGTAAGATCCAGAGGTTGAGCCAGACCAGCACCAACACTATAGCCCATGCAAGCAGCACAAAGTAGATATCACTGGTCCTCTCTTTATGCTGGAGACCCCTGAACTCTAGTCTGCTTCGACTCCGGCTGAAGACCACCTTCGGAGAGTCCATAAAGTCTGTGAGGAGAAGAGGGGAAAATCCACTTTACTAATGATGCACAGAAATGTACTAATGATTAGGGAGTCTCTACTCAATATTATGCTGTGTGCATGTCCAGTCCCTCAGTTGCTCGGCCTATGCGAATGCTCCACTCATGTATCACTCATACTCAAGTCTGCTCAAATAATGTGCCGACATAAAATTGGTTTACAAAATCAACATCTGTTTAGCAGTGCATTTACTGAATGAGCACTGAACCAGTCCTTCCGACTGTTACTGTATTTTATTTTTTATACTAAACTGTTTTAATTTTTTTTTCTAAATAGTTTTAATTATTCTGATTTATTTTGATTATTTTAAAGACTTCTATGTAAATCACTTTGAATTACCATTGTGTATGAAATGTGCTATATAAAACTTGCCTTGCCTTGCCTACTATGCTGTGACATGGTGTGGTATAGCTGGGCTGGGCAACACTGGTAAAATGACTGCTACTGATCCACTCCTCGATACGCTCTGCTTACAATGGCCCTCATTTATCATTCTTGCGTAGAAACGGGAGTATATGTTGGCGGAAGATTATGCTTACACTCCTCTCACTGCCTGATTTAGGAAGCTGTGCATACCTTTGAAATCTAGGTGTACACAATACCTGCCCTTGATAAATCCGTGGCTGAAAACGATCGTCATTAGAATAGCCCGCCCCTAAATATTCAAGTCTCCGCTTCCCCACGCCTCTCATTTTGCGCCATGGACACGTCACATGTATTGGGGTGTACAATAGTGATGATGTGATGGACTACCGTTCATTCACATTAATAATTGCATGACAATTTGTAATATTATTATTATGATTCGTATTACTCATTGACGCTTATTGTTATTTAGAAGAAGAATGGCGCTTATTGTTATTTAGAAGAATGTTATTTTGTCAGTCTAAATTATTTTTTGGTCATTGAAAGCCTTTACAGAACCCAGTCCGTGGGACACTGTAAATTTTGTGTACGCACTTTTGATAAATGACGGCTAATGTCTGTTGCATAGAATAAAACTTAATAAAAGATAAAATTATTTTAATATTTAATATTAATATATTTTTTGTGCAATTTTACTGTGCTACTTTCAAGAAATGTGTGGTTAGTTTATTTGTTCTTATTTTTAATTACAGTATCATTTAAAAAGTGCCTAATATAAAAAAAACAATTACAATAAAAAACAAGTCATTTTTAAAAAGCATTTTCGGCTTTGGTTTTCGGCCAAGTGCATTCAGAATTTTCAGGGTTTCAGTTTTGGCCTACAATTTTTATTTTGCTGCATCCCTACTAATGAAAATAGTAGTGTTCAAGTAGATATTGGAACTTCTAACTTTATTGATACCTTATCTAAATATCGATATTTAAGACCATTTTTTGATACCACAGGGAAAATTGCCACATTTAAGGGCATAAAATTTGACCAGCGTCTAAGTTTATTTATTTTGACCATAATCAAAAAGTATTTTTTTTCCCACTGAAACTGTGGTCTGAGATTCCTCTACTATTCCCCTACTATCTACCATTCCTCTACTGCATCCATTCTCTACTATTGTAATATTAGCATATTAATACTGAATATTTTACAACCCTTCAGTGCTCATTTTCCACTGTATTGATACACTGATGCCAGCAGCACTTTCTCACTTTCTCTTCTCTCCTGTAATAGTTATCGAAACATCTACATGTTCTGACAACACTTGATGATAGGCCTAAACTATCTCATGATCCACATTAATAACATCCATCATAATCTCATCTGCTTATTAATGGATAAAGATGCTTGCTTGACTTTCCCACAAAATCAGCACAGCAAATGACTAAAAATGTACATGACTTAGAATCTAATACTGGTCTGTTTGCATTTTTTGTGCCACCTTTGGATTGTTCTTTGGTGCTTGTCTCTTCCTGTATCTTCTCAGCATGGCTGAAGTTACTGCAGGAGATTGCCATGAAGATCGTATTAGCAGCAAAGGAGAGAACCTGACCAGACAGCTCGTCTATACAGAGAGAGGAGAGAACCAAAGGTTAGAGGACATAAAGAACAGAGTGTAAATCGTAAGAGAGCCTGTTTCTTGACCTTTCCCTGGAACAACAGGCTTCTGCTGAGAGCCCACTATTAGCAGGAACACCACCACGACAAACACAGGCACCCGCCACGACCCTGTCAGAGAGACTGGAAAAAGAGAGGGAGATTATTTTAGCATTACTTCATTGACAGCACTGTAGGTCAATGCTAAACTTTCAGCTTTTACTTTAACAGTGCCAACTAAGAACCCCACCAAATGACCATAAATGCACAGGATCATTTATTACAAATAATTCACTGGATAAAATTATCAAACAAAGACCATAAACTAATAAAGATAAAGAATGGGAACCCTTCTATTTGCAGTTCTATCTAACTAATTATTTGACAGTACTGCTATATAAAGTACACTGTACTGTATATGAAAAAGAATTAAAGCACTAATCTTTCTATTTAGTATTATCTGTTTTTACAGATTTACTTCTTATCAAATTATTAATAAATCATTTATTATCTATTTTGTAAAAATTAAGCAAATTAAATATAATTTTAGGGGTGTAACGATACCTCCATGTCACAATTCGATACACATCACGATACAGAACTCAAGATAAGATAATATTGCGATACTTCAAGACTTATGGTAGAAGGTTAACAAAAAATGCACTGTTGATTAAAATGCTAAATTTGATATTACATTGTGGGTTTAAATGAATAGGCTAGGATTTGGTGCTTGTAAGCCAAGGACAACGGTGACACCAGATTAAAAATATTCATGATTCTGAAGCTGAAAATACAGAATTATTTTAGATGAATATGCTTGCACTCTTCCATTGACTAGATTTACTTAAAGTAATGTCGCCACCATTACTTGTGGGGACTGTCCACGATACATATTGTCACTATCCATGATATGTATTGTTGCAGTTTTTGTGTTGTGAATAATATATACAATAATATATACAGTTTTGTGTTGAATAATATATACAAGCTTTATATTGTCCATTGACCAATCTGCTCTGTAGCCCTGAAACCATATTCACTTTATAGCCCTTAATCCTGCAGGCTAATTGTGGACAAATGTGGGCACAGAGGACTCAGGTGTGATCCTAATTTTTATTTATTATAAATGTTATATCACTGTCTTTGATAAAGTTTTGTCTATCCATTTATGGTGGTTTTTTTTTATTTTGGGGGTATTTTTGAATTTATTTACTTCAAAAGGTACCATATTTTCTATGTAAATCATTTCTATGTAAAATAATTACTATGTAGTTTTCTTTTTTTTTTAACTACATTAAAATATCATCCCAATAAGTTCTTAGAGGTAAAACCTAAAGATGAAGTGACTTTGCTGTCACCTGGTGTCTTATTTTGGCTTATTTTAAAAATGCTCTAAATTACAGTTTTTCCCATTCATTTCTATAGGTGCCTATTTTTTACCCAAATACAAGATTAAGGAGGTTTTTTTTTTCACCCACTTAACATTGTAGAATTGAGTCAAAAAAAAAAAATGTGAAAAGTAGCCAAGTCTTTTACTGCTCAGATCAAGGGAAGTATTTTTTTAAAAATAAATCAAAACTAATTTGCCCACATTTGTCCAGAATACGGTTTAGGGTTAAGATATTGCTATTGACCATCAAAAAATCTGTGTCAGTCAACCACTACACTACATGATATGCCACATTCAACCCAAACAGAATCATCCACTGTTTCATAACAGAAGGGTCTTACCCAGGTAGAAAATAAGTGATGTCCATACAGGCACAGACAGGGAACGCAAGTAACTTTCCATGCCAGGCGTCCACTTAAAGGCCACTGCCAACACATAGCCAAAAACTAATGTGCCAACCTGCCAAAGAGAAAAAAAAGAGAGAGAACATTTGGACATCTCTGGTAACTACTGTGCCCTGCACCAAACATTTGCCACCAATCTATTTATAAATCACAAAAAACCCCAGTATGTTTCCAGCCCTCATAAGCGCTGCAAGAGTGTATCAACAACACACATTTGAACACACAAATATGAATATTTTGTCATTCTTTAGGTCTTAAAAGAAATAAAATCCAGCTCCACTACTAGATGAGCTTTGTGTTTTCTTGTTAAAAGCAAATCACAAGGTTCTGTTAAAGGGGCATTTTGTTCCCAATTACAATTTGAACAGTTTTCACATGACCTGTATGAATTAAATTAAGCCCTACAACAAAGTAAATATATAACTAAATCAGATAGTGAGGTCATTAAATTGAAGGTTGTGGTGAAATGTAGAGTTCTTGTAACCTTTAAAAGAACTTGAAATATGCATTATGATCTCTCATTTGGGCTGTGTAACCTCATATTTTTGGTATCTGGGATGTCATGCTAGAATTCCTATTCAGACATGTTAAGCATGGGTTCAAGAAATGTTGATATTTCATATGAGCAGATGTGTTTAAACACACTTTTGTATACAAACATATTTGCATGTGCTTAGGTTATCTGAAGCCAGCTATGCCCATACAATGGTTAATTTGCAATTTAAAAACATGATTCTCTGATGGATGAAAGAGAGGCACGAAGAGAATGTCTCTACAGTGACAAAATTGTGTGACATCAATTATTTAGTGTAAGAATAAATACGCTTAATACGAATAAATCGCTTAATACATAGCAAACAATGTTTCACAATTTGCATTCAAGTTGTTGTTCAAATTGTATCCAAGTTTGGTAACACTTTACAATAAGGTTCATTTATTAAACATTAGTTCATGCATTAACTAACATGAACTAACCATTTGTTACTGTATTTGTTATTCTTTGTTAACGTTAGTTAATACAAATCCAGCTGTTCATTGTTTGTTCATGTTAGTTCACAGTGCATTAACTAATGTTAACAAGATTTTAATAAAGCATTAGTAAATGTTGAAATTAACATTACCAAAGATTAACAAATGCTGAAGAAGTATTGTTCATTCTTTGTTACTGTTAACTAATGTTGTAACTAATGAACCTTATTGTAAAGTGTTACCCAAAGCTTCGTTATTGTTTTTTTTTTCATATGTTTACACCATATTATCTATGAAGAAGTGAATTTTAACAGGACTGTTTCACAATTCACAATCCCCTGTGCATGGTCTGACAGGAGGCGTGTCTCTGTCCCATTCACGTGTCATTATACACAGTACTACTACAGTACTCACCCACGTATAGCTGAAACAATCCAGGCCGCAACAGATTATGGTACAGACGTGACTAAGGATCACTTGCATGCCAATGACGCTCCAGAACAGATATAAGAAATAAAGCAGGGGTACACCAGCCCCAACTGCCAGTAGTACATTGAGCCGATCTACGACCATATCACCCAGTGTCTCCACCCCGTAGTTCACGCACCACACCGGTACCAGCAGAGTGCCCAGTACTATCGGCGTCCCGCTGTCCTGCAGCTTGCTGAGCCAAGAGCGGCCGAGGCGGGCCAGCGAGTACTTGAACGGGTGCAGGAAAGTGCCGCACAGCACTGCCCACAGCAGCGGCCGTAGAAAAGCCTCCAGGATAAAGTAAACCAAGACCGATGCTCCGCAACAGATCGCTACGAAGATCATCGCTCCCGTGTTGTAGAAGGCCTGTTTGATGTTTTTGTCGAACTTCAGGGACTGCTGGCTCAATAGTTGGCTAACCATCCCGACTGCTGGCTGAACGGTATCGCTGAACGAGACGTAGTGTGGCCGGGTTGTGCGCGGGGTGTCCGGGTCAGTGGCCGCGCCCGGACCAGGGTCCACTGTGTCTGCCATGGTCGCTGGCATCGCTGCGTTTCAGGCCGGAGGATTCACCACTTATGGAACTGCAGGCTGGGCAGTGACGTAAAGTGTGAAGTAGCCTGGGAAATGTAGTCAAATACACACGACTGAAATATTATCTTTACTAATAAAGTAGAATTCGAATGCCGTAAACAAGGGAACATGACCCATTTACTTGGGTTGTTTCAGTTCAAAGGCGGATTTGAACAGATGTTTAGGGATCGTCACCTCCCACCCTATTTTTTACAGTCTATGCCCCCACCACCAAAAAAGTCCCGAGTTTGCTCCTTCCAAAACCAGTTTGACAATCTTTCTTCTTCTTTGATATGATAAAAGAGCGAATTTTTGACAGTCATTTTAGCGCATTTACATTTATATTTGTCAATTTAGAGATATTTAAAATAGTTAAATCTAAATATTAGATTTAGATTTGATATTAGATAAATGTTACACCTAAATGTTAAATCTAAATGTTGAATCTAAATCTAAATGTTAAAATCTAAATGTTAAATCTAAATCTAAATGTTGAATCTAAATGTTTTGGGTGAAACTAAATATTTAGCAATATCCAAATTGAAAATGCCGGTAACCGCTTGAAACATTTAGATTCAACATTTATATTTATATTTAAAATGTATATTTAACATTTAGATTTATATTTAACATTTAGATTTAGATTTAACATTTAGATTTAATATTTAGATTTAACAATTAACATTTTGATTTAACATTTAGATTTAATATTTAGATTTAACATGTTGATTTAGATTTAACATTTAACATTTATGTGTTGCATTTGATATTTAGATTTAACTATTTAAAATATCTCTAAGTTGACAAATATAGATGTAAATGTGCTAAAAAGTGACCATCAAAAATTCATACCAGTTTTTTAAACATAGTTTAAAGCTAAATGTGACAAAATGTTGCTGATATTTTCAGCGTGAGCCGCTTTACAAACGCCGATTACCTCAATATTCTCCATGAAATAAATGGGGTCGCTGTGTCCATTTCTTTTATTGTACTTTCAACTTGAATTCGAAATGGTATAGCCTACTATTTTTATTATACTACTAATTAAAGTAATAGCCTACTATTTCTGCGATTTAAGACTTTTGTCGTACGATTCGTTGTTTTTAATAAAATTTTGTGAGTGAATGACCCCATGATTCGTGACACTTGTCGCCATCTACTGGCGGAAAGATGTAACCTGCAGAAAAAGTCACTGACTGAATTAGTAATAGTGAATGTTTATATTAGTGAAATGACTCAAAAGATTGGAGTTGAAATAAAAATCCTCAATACTATTTGTCTGAGTTCAGATAGTTGGAAAACATTCCCATTTTATCCAGACAAATATAACAAAATATAAAAAATGTTCAGCTGTCTTCATAGTTTTATTAAAAAGTGCAGAATGTGTTCAGGAACATCAAACAGGCATCTTTGCTTCCAATTAGGGAGAGAATTCACAGTTAACCTTTCAGAATGTAAGCTGCTAATAGCTTGTATGACATGTTTAAATTAAAATAATGGCTCACAGTCCTTCACTAAAGCACACTCATCATTGCATATTCTCTGATACTGTCAATGTCAAAATTTCAAAAGTATAGTAAAATATAACACTGGCAACCTTACAAACATTATTCCTTGACCATTCGCATACAATGTCTCCATTCAAGCTACATTACACGATTATCTCTGCACCAGGCCGGCATCAAAAAGGAATCGTATCACTCCTCTAAGTAGGTACATTTCCTGATATATATCCTTCAGGTAAATATAACAATGTATTTAAAACAAAATACTTTTCTAAACATCTTTACATGGCTCTGTTAAGTCTGTTATACAAATGTGTTTTTTTACAGGATATTCTCAAAGAGTGCCAAAGAATTAGAACCGTATACAACCACACGCTAACTGGTGTGATCTAAATCGTTCTACACAGGCAGCAATCAATTCTTGAAACATTTGTAAGTTTTGCAATGACAATGAAGTCCTTGGTATAGAAAGTCTTCGATTCATTGGAATAAAAACCACATGATTCTCTCCTGGACTGGTTCTATTCCAGTATAACACTGATTTAAATGGCTCAGATGAAGTTGTTTGCTGGCATGCATCATCAAATATTGAGCTGGCAATGCTGGCTAACTGGAAGGCAGTGATGAGTTATGAATACTATGTGTGTGTGAGTGTTTGTGCTGGAGGACCAATTATGTAGTGCTGTAAGTTGGGTAGTCAGTCACAGGCATTAATTTACATCCCTCTAAAATTCACAGCATTCATAAATGTTCATCAGAGCTATAATGTACTGGAAAAATTGTGGAAAGCAGGCAACTACAAACAGCAGAGCAGTTTTTTCTGAGATTTGGCAAAACATTAAGATTCAATAGGAGGCAGTTCAAAGTGTGTCATGATATGTGCCACTTCTTTTACTATAGTTTGGTGAATTTTCACGGCTGAAATGCAGTCATTTCAATAGGAATCCACACTCGAGAAATTTCGGCAAAAGATATTCCCAGGGGTTCAAGTTTTTTATAGATTCGCCGCACTGACCAACAGAAAGCGGTTGGTCAATGTTTTTGCTACATGCATCACTTCTAATTTGGCTCAGATTGTTTCAACTATTGTAGGCTAAATCCCATTCAGGGTTATAATATATAATGGTTGACTCTCAGTCTCACCTCTGAATGAGAATCATTGCTTGTATAGAACTAATATTTATCCGCAGTCCTAATACCATTTTGGTTTATGTAGATTGAGGATATTGTAGAATCACAATGTGTTTGTCATCGTATTTATTGCTGCCTGTTTCTAATACTGTTAAGCTAGTTGTATTAGTCATGTCTAAATGGTATAGTTGTATTCCTTCTCTTTTGGCTGGTTATGGTGTGCCCATCAGCAGGTAGAAAGTAAGAGCAACGATGAGAAGGAGGCAAAAGGGAGAGGAGAATGTCTGATAGGCTGTGGCAGGCATGAAAATGTCCTCGTATTTATAGATGCTAATCATGCGATCGTGACACCGGTGGGGAGTCAATGTCGTGCCTTGTGATGGAACCTGAGAAGAAAAACAGAACAAAATGTCTGTAAACGGGGTAAAAATCATGAACCGGGCTGAATTTGTAGCCTTAACCTTTTCGAAGTTGTCCAAGTCCAAGTTTTCATACTTGGATGTTCAAAAAAAAAACATTATTTTTTTACATATGTTGCAGCACCTCTTTTCCCAGTCTGTCAGAAACACTCTGGGCTGAGTTTCCCAAAAGTTCCATCGTTACCAACATTGTAGAACGATTTGACATTTCCTGGAACCATAGTAGTGAACATTCGCAAAACGTCTCACAAACTTAACCCTCTGATGGTCCTCGGTCAGAACCGAAAAATTTTCTGTTTTGAATTATTAAAAATCACAGCTTCATCGGAAGGTTATGATACTTGGTGACTTTTTTGGCATTTGGTATGTGAATCCAAAAAAAATTGAGGTCATGATCCGAGCATGCTAAGTGGTCGTTAAAAAAATAGTCACACTCGTGGTCTTCGGTCAGAAATGACCGACTCATAGGAAATGAATGGAAAATTTACAAAAAAACTGATTTTGTTTTTGTACAATCTACAAATCGGCCACGATTCTTAAAAGAAGTACACCGCAGTAAAGGGGTGACACTCTACAACATCAAGAGTGCAAAAAATTTACACCCACCCCACACAAACACATACAAACACACTTTTATACACATACACACCAATAAATTCAGACTACAAAAAATCTGTTTTGAATTTTTAAAAATCACAGCTTCATTGCAATGTTATGGAACTTGGTGACATTTCTGGCATTAGGTATGTGAACACACAAAAAAGTGTTCATGATCCAAGCATGCTAAGTGGTCGTAAAAAATAAGTCACGATTTTGGTCTTTGGTAAAAAATGACCCCCATAGGAAATGAATGGGAAATTGACAAAAACACAAAAATTCACAACTTTATTTATTTTTGTAAAGTTTTTTAAATAAAAAATCGTTTTTGAGATTGTTTCAATTATATATCCAAATCCACAAAAAAAAGTGTTCATAAACAGCTGGGGATTTCACATGCCTCTCCATAGAGAGCTGTACAGACCATCTAGTGGTTACACAATGGTGCTACACTTTTCTCTATACTGTAAATAGATGGTGCTAATTTTCTTCAAAAAAAAATTTTTTTTCTGAAGGCCTAGACTCTATATTAAACAAAAATACTGCATTAATATTTATATATAAAAATATATATATATATATAATAATATATATATATATATATATGTATATTTCCATTGAAAAAATAGACCATAAATATTGCATAAATATTAATAAATTCAATCAAATTGTCTCAAAATAGTAAATTAAAAAGAATAAATATTATAGAACAAAAATAAATTGCATTGGTTTTACTGGGAAGGATACATAGTTTTACTGGGATGGATACATAGTTCATAGATAAGACGACATGTGGACTTAAAGGGACACTTCACCCATTTGCATTGAGCTTTGTATCCCAGTCATATTTCTGAATGGTCATGATTTATTCCCTTATTTTCCCCTGAGATGGGAAAAATAAGGATTTAAGTGTTTTACACTTAAGTGTTTAAGTGTTTTTTAAGCAGGAAGTCACATTTCATTGAAAAGTGTAGAGACTACAAACTTAGCTCCTCATTATTCAAGGGTGTGGAACAGAACTAACTTTGAAGTGGACTTTGTAACTTTGCAGACCTTTTTTTTGCTCAAACAGCAACATTACACTCTTAACTAAAGCATAAAATTGCAATACAATAGGGCTCCTTTAAAATGGGGCTAAATGACTTACCTTGTATGGCAGGTCCCCAAGCAAACAGATAGTACCAGCTTAGGTGCAGGTCCACTAAGAGTCTCCTCCCGTGGCACATGAAGAGGCCGTTTGAAGCGGCAGGTGACGCGGTTGTTTTCAAAAATGCCCTCCTCCGCCCCGTGCCGGGTTGCGCTTGATCTCTTTGGCCCACTGGCCCACATTATAGAAATGATGGATCCGTACACGTCCATTATCATCATGAACACAGCCCATGACATCATCACCTCCCTACAACAACAATATTATTGTGTATTTTTATTAGGTCTGAAAGCATTCACACCTTATATTCACTCCCTCTCCTTTTACCATTTTTTTGTCAGAGGAGAAACCTACAGCAACCCATCCGTCAGTGTCTGCACTCATCTCGAATTCCACATCTGTGCCAATGCGTCTGAAACTCAGGAAGTATTCACAGGTCTCTGCGTCACAGCCTGGTTTGCCATATCTACAGCAAGAGAGAGACAAATAAATGGAGGCACACATTTTATTCATGTACGCACATTCCTGTCATTCCAAACATGTTTGACTTTCTTACATAAAAGATAATATTTTGAAAAATATCTCAGTAATTATTTCTCTATAAAATTAAAGCCAGTGTGGTCCTGTGTATTATATGGACAAAAACAGTGTTTCCTGTGTTTCACAGACGTCAGAAAATCACACAGGTTTGGAACAACATAAGGATGAGTAAATGATGACATTTGATGAATTTTCATTTTTGGGTGAACTGTCCCTTTAAGATCTTGCTGAAGAGGTTGTGCTCAATATACAACAGTATATTGTTCCTAGACTAATTTTAACCTTTATTCCATGCGCTCACCTGATGCATCCTTTGGTTACTCACAGTCAGTAACTTTGATGCGGCAAATGGGTCACAGGGGGTGCAGTTGGGAAAGGGTAACCTGTGAGACAACAGAAAACCAATACATTAATGAACTGGTTCAGGCTAAGTCCTACAACTAAAATAAACAACAATGATGCAATATATTTTTACATTACATTTTAATTGTATTTAATACATAGTAATATGCAAGGGTCAATGATTTAGTTGGTTAGTTTGCATAATGTACTGGTGTATAACTTTTTTTAGAGATTAAACATTGAGTAGACCTCTGAGTATACCAACACACACCCCTTACAGGCCTCTAGGCCTATATCTTGTTGTATTGTACATTATATATGACACTACGACTGAAAAGTTTGTGGTCAACTTTGTTTTTAAGTTTGTTTTTTTAAAGAAAGAAAATCACCTTTTATTCAGCAAGGACAAACTGATGGATCAAAAAAGAACAGTAAAGACATTCATAGTGTAACAAAAGCTTTATATTAAGCTTTTTTCAACAAAAAAAGGAAATATTTATTGAAGCTCTAAATCAAAATATGCTAATGATCATCTAACACTGAAGATATATGAAGAGTTCAGATGCAAAAGCCTTTAAGTGCCATTTGAAATTTTCTTCTAAATGATTTATTTTCATCAAGCTTCGTATATTAAAGTTCAGTAATTTCACTTAAATGGCAATGAAAATTACCTATTAATTGTCATTTAAGTGAAATTACTGAACTTAAATATACAAGCTTGATAAAAATGGTCATTTTAGAAGAAAATTTCAAATGGCATTTAGAGGCTTTTGCATCTGAACTCTTCATATATTAACATAGAAACATTAAAATTTTACTGACCCCAAATTTTAGAATGTTAGTGTATATCATATGGTTTTGTACATTACACATAGTTTTTTAAAATGTACACATTTATACAACTGAACACTCTCCCATCACATATGCTGTTTACATGAATTTTCAAAAAACCCTGCTTGAAAAAATGACATTTGTTTTGATTTAATTTAAAATCTTATTTTAGTTTTCATTTATGTTCAATTAAATTTCATTTGCATGTGTTTGTATAGCATATAGCTTCAATGCATGTATCTATTTACAACACTGGCCCAGTCATGTGGTATTAAGCGTTCCTATTTCTATTATATTCTATTCCTTTGATATATCATGACTTTATGAATCACTGTCTGGGCAGCTGCATACAGTATAGGCTGCTGAATATAAAATATACAAGCTTAATAGACTTAAATAGACTTGGGAAAGTCTGCTGATAACTGGAACTGAGTTTGACAGGCTTGTGGGCTGCTGACCAAGGTGCTGATTTTATTCCATATGAATGAAAGGGATTCGTGGAAAGGACCAGTGAATCAAAAACAATATCTCATAATAGTAGGCCTATTGCTAATATTTATCACTAACACACAATACAATTAACCCAATTAAAAGGACTGTAGTGTGGCCGAGGGAGGGCATCAAACAGTGTGACCATTCACTACAGGAATTGCTTCTCACATTTACAGAGAAACGACACAAAAACATCATTCATGATTTCAAAGTAAGCATTGCCGTTTTCATTCCTTCGTACCTTCGTCTGAGAGGTATCTGGACTCGAGGAACTCGGAGGCGAATGTGCTGTAGGAGTCCTTATGTGGTTCTTCATGCCCCGGCTCTCCGTGTTCTCCATGGCTGGCCCTCAGTACGTTATCATCGGTAGGGCTGGCAGAGACCGCCAGCCACAGTGTCGCATCAAGCAGCGCACAGAACTGCAGCAGCGGGTGCAGAAGAGACATGATGCGATACTGGTTATTGTACAGGCGAAGAGAAGCGGTCCTGATTTACTAGTCGCATTCCAGTACTGAAACTGATACTGATAACAAATAATAAAATGTAGCTAATTAAATCCCTTTCATGATAAAGCGTTTCGTTTGGTCCGAGGGGGAGGGGTGCTGCTGAGAGGTGCCGTTAATGAATAGGGCCAAACCAATCCGCTCAAGGTGAGATTTGTAACCAATACTGATGTTGCTTGATACTGACACGGCGCTCAGGGATAAGATTAACTGTATACACTATTTAGAAATAGCAATTGTTATTAATTATGAAATCATTGCACACTTCTGAATCTATGGAACCGTTTTGCGCCGATTTTAGATATTATTTCTCCCCTCTTTATTTGTTGTCTTCGCTTGGACGTCAATCGATAGAGTAGAGATCGGCAGTATTTCGTTCCAATAGCATCGCACTGAAAGTCGCAGACATACTGTAGGTTAGTGTTAAAACAGTATAATTGGTTAAATGTAAGTTACAAACGTTATTAAACAAATATTAGATTTTTAAAGACAAAGATGAGGCCTAATGCTGTAAAAATGTTGTTTTGTTTTAGGAAAATGTAGAATGTTAACCTTATAATTTACAGAAGAAAGGTTTAATAAGGGACAATTTCTACGATTAAAAACAAAATGTTAGAACATGTTTTAGAAGCCAATTTAAACGAATTAATTGTCATCATGTGGCCTTCATAGCATCTAATAGAAGCTCAAATTTTAGAGTAACAAAACATATTTTAATAGGTATGTCGAAGAAGTTATTAACATTATAAACTGTAATGACATAGGTCTTACAAGTATAGGAACTAAAATGTACAGCCATCAAATCCTCAGTTTGTAACAATTTCACAAAATAATTTTAAAGTAAAATTCTGGTAAGTTAACCCATCTCGAGAGTGTGCTTTTTATTACACATTTAATTATTATTATTACTATTTAATCTCTTTCAGCTATAAGATTTGTGGTTTTCACAACAGTAGGGAAGAATGTGAACCTCACACACGAATCACTAGATGGCAGTGTTTCATTTCTAAACGGAAAGAGGGTTCATCACATTGCAATCTATTTTTTTACAGTCTATGGTTGCAGCAATATAGCACTTTATAAGCCTAAGTGATATACAACATTGAAAGTATTCACTACTGCTAGTGTACATTTAACCTGTCCTTTTAAATTACATGATATATTATTGTGATATTTTTGTCATTTTATCATTCTTAGATTAAGATTCAATTTTGGTCAGACTGAAACAATATTTCTCTGTATTTTCACACCATTCATCCCTCCAGTTTTAACAAGATAAATTAAGAAGCCCACTGTCTCACTTCAGCTTTTTTCTAGCCAGTATCTGATTAGTAAGGTGGAATGTGATTTAAGACAGCAAAATCAGTCACAAGTTACCAAGTCCAAATGCTGATTTGTCTCAGCAGCACCAATCCTTCACAAACCTAGACAAGGAAAATGTCTAAATTAGACCACATGGAGGGAGATCACATGGTTGTTAAAAATAGGTTAAAGATCAAAGATAAAGCCATGGATAGTAAAAATAAAAATGGAATGGCACATTCAAAACTGTACTCTATACAAATTCAGGATCAATTTATTAAGAATCACATGTTTAGTATTACAAGAGTATTTATATTCATCCTTTTTTCCTCCCTCGTATTGTGCAGTTACAGATGCCAAGTGGCACTACATAGCCTGACTTTACAGCTAAAAAAATTTCATCCTCCAAGGTGTCCATTTAAACCCAGACACCTCTAAATCAATCTCTCCTATTTTCTCCGGATACGGCCAATTACCCGCTGCTTAGCAGGACTATTAAAGTCTACCTAAACCGACATCAGCTTTAATAGTCCAATCCCATCAGCACACATATACACACTGATATAGATGTGCTCTCATACACACACACTGTGTCATATAGTTATAAGATTCCATCCTCCCCCATTGGCCATGCCACCATCCCCCTCCTGCCATCACACAGGCGTGATCACTCTGTGTCTAATAGCCTTACCCAATTACGGCCACAGTGCTAGAGGAGAAAGGATGATGAGATCCCTAACATGTTAATGAAGAACCTACGGCATACCTGCCTTATCTTAATAACCTAAAACACACATACACACACACAGAGCAATCCGCCAAATGTCAATTGTGTGTCTCCTGGGTATGTGTGTGAGAGTGTGTGATTGACACAGAGACAATGGCCGCAGGTCCCATTCACAAACGCAGAGGGGAAAGAGAAAGACAACCGGAGAGAGGGAGATGGAGAGGAAGAGAAAGAGGGAGGAAGAGAGAGACCAGTATTCAAATGTTACAATGGATCCTTCTTGACCAAAGCTTTAAAAACAAATCAGTAACTGCAAACTATTATTGTATTTCATTTGATATTTTCAAGAAAGTTTCTTTTTAAGGCATGTTGTGTATTTTAACAACATATACAAACTATTTCAGCATCCAGATGCTGTTTGATTTTCACTTGTTAATAGTAAAAAATAGGTGTAAAACATAGGTGTCTACTTTTCATTTTTCAAAGATGTCTTCACTGAACCAAAATATCAGTCTGCTAAGACTTAAATTTTTTTTTGTCAGTTTCAAGAAGGTATCTAAAACAAATATACGAATTGTTCCCTTCAATTAAATAGTTTCAAATTGTTCTGTGTAAATCAGAAAAAAACATACTTGATGCTAAAGATCACACAACTCCTTGTCCAAGCTCTTGTTCTCTTCAGAATGGACTATAATGCTCTCTTGGTAGGCCTTCCAGCATGTACTGTCAAACCTCTGCAACTGATCCAGAACGCAGGAGCAAGAGTGAAGAGTCTGCATGTTACACCTCTCTTCGTCAATTTGTACTGGTTGCCAATTGGCACTCGCATCAATGTTTGCAGAACAACCACTGGCTCTGTAGTCTTCGCCCCATACCTAAACTCACCAGGAACTTTGTGTTCTCCAAGCGAATGGCTTCTTGTGGAGACATCCCAAAGAGGCAAAAAATCACTTTCACAGACCTTTAACTGGACTGTTCCCTGCTGGTGCTGACCTTACTCAACCCGAGCTGCTGAGTCTTTCAAGAAACAGCTAGATGACAGCTTTTTCATCAGCACTATTCCAAAAGTGTCTGCTGCTAAACGAATAAAAGTAAATGTACGGTTTTAAGCTCGCAATTTAATGGAAATAGCGACAGATCTTTTCTTCAGTGCGACGTACAAAAGGCAAAGAGGTATAAGCAACTAAATGATTGGAGAAGTCTGTTGTTTCTCCAGAAGATTGAGTTTTTTTTTAAAAGTATTTAAAAAATATTATTTTTTATTTTACATTTAATATATGGATGAATAATATAACAATAAAAAAATACTATGCATTTAGAAACGGGGAGAATTTTCAACTATTGACATCATGAAAGTAAATCAAAATGTTAAAGGATGTAAGTGTTTGAATAAACTATAGAAATAAAGGGTGTATAGGAATAATGCAGCAGTGCATGTTGGGAGAGGTTTCTGTGTTCTGTAAAAAAATGCAGTTTTACAGCAAAGGTTACTTGCTGTTACTTAAAAAATCCTATTAGCTACAATTAAAAAGCCGCATTGATCTTTGTGTTCCTAAAAGTTGCAAGTTTGCGAGAAGTAAACAAACAAAAAGCATTAGAGTCCTTTTTTGCAGTGAAATATTATTTTTAAGGAGCATTTTAGGTTTTTACTTAATAACCAGATTTCGCATCACGTCATGAAATGGGCCTGAATGACTGTTAAAACAGGCCACATTTTCACCTTCATATATTCCACATATTGTTGGCAACTATATTATTATTAGAGTGCCATGCACACACACCCCAAAACACTTAATGGTTATTGACAGAAAGAAAAAGGGCCCTGATTATTCCTGAGAGAGCCTGTGTGTGAGGCTTCATCTTAACTTGTCAACAGTCCTTACGCACTGTCAGCAGAGCCGGCACTGGTGACATTCCCATCACTCTTTCCCTCGCTTTGAGTCTAGTACACAGAACAGACATGCACACATACAGAGGGATCGATAGACGTCTGTTGCCCACTGAAGACGGGACTGTCTGCCGCGTCCCCGGGAGCACATTATGGGCACGTGCCTGGTGTTAACCCATTAATCTGGCGATGGTCGGATGTGTTATGTTCCCTCTCCCATGAGAGTGCGTTGTGGTGATAGATTGAGCCTATGTGTGTGCGCGCAACGCGAGGAGTGATCTTCAATTCTTAGTTTGAGCAAATAGAGATCGAGGGCGAGCACTTATGAGCTTTCTGTTTCTCTAGTTGTCTCTTGCGCGCTCATTTGGAGTCCGGTCACAGAAATATCCGCTTTGTCTGACTGCCGCTTGATTGCTATTTGATCCCGGAGCGATCGCAGCTTTTCTCTCGCTACGAGCCCGTCCCATCAATGTGTTTACTTTGCGCTATTTGTTTCCGCGGTTGTACAGGTGTTCTCAGCTAATCTGATTGGTTTGACAGAGGCTGTTAGAACACAAACACCCGCGTGTTCAAATCAATAGCGTCATTAAACGTGAATTATCGCTAACTCAATCAAACTAGTTTAGAACCAGTCTTGGTCGTTTACTAGGGTGACCAGTCCTGTTTTGCCAGGACATGTCCTGGTTTCACGTCCTGTCCGGGCTGTTTTTATAAAATGATGAAAATTCCTGGTTTTCAAAAAAACTGCTGAGAAAGATCAGCTGTACAGCAAAATATAGATTGGCAAACAAGGAGGATGAGGAAGAAAAACAGGATAAAGAGGAAGAAAACTAAATATTTTATCTATCCATCCATCTATATAGTATAGAGCTATAATATATATATAATATATATATATATATAGTATATGATATATATATATATATATATATATATATATATATATATATATATATATATATATATATATATATCTGTTAGTTCGTTTTGTAAGTTTGTGAGCTTTTTTTGTTTAATTTGGAGGTATTTCTTTTAGTTATTTATTACTTGTATTTTTCTAATAAAGAAGAGACATTATTTCTGTCATTATTTCATTCATTATTTTTGAAACCTGTCATAATAAAACATGTTGAGAAACCTCTGAGCAGCCTATCTGAATTTGTGTCTTGTAATATAACCATTTTCTATCCATACAAAGGAGGAATAGCTTACTTTAAATGTTGCTATTGATATGAATAAGGCATCTTTGAGTAAACTTTGAGTATCATTTGAGTATCTGTTTGCCAGGTCGAGTGTCCTGGTTTTTGGTAATCAAAATATGGTCACCCTACGTTTACCATGGTAACCCGGGAGGTCATATCGTTGGATGTCCTCAGGTTGGATAACGCGGGATGGAAAAATAAGGAGTCTCCATAGTCTCCTCCAACATATCAGTGAAATTTTGCAGATCACTTAAATGTTTCATGTTTTTTTAAATCCTGTGTATGTTTGCTGATTGCCACTTGCCAATGTGTTGTTTGATAAAATGCTTTGTCTGGGTGATTAGTCTGTCATGCAATGTGTCAAGATGCATTATTATAAACATGAAAAGTGTTTACCGTCTCATGGTTCCTCTTGGTTCCTTCCTGGTGGTGAATAAACTGGCCTCCTTCCAGACCTGTCAAGAGAAGAAAATAGTTTCATAAATACCAACAGATGATAATATACCCTACATCTATTGGATTGAGATCTGACCGTGGAGGCCATTTGAATATAGTGAACTCACTGCCATGTTCAAGAAACCAGTTTGAGAAGATTTGAGCTTTGTGAAATGCTGTTCTCCTGCTGGAAGTAGCTATCAGAAGATGGATTGCCCTACACAATAAAGGGATGGACATGAAATCATAAGCTGAATGTCACAGCAGAAATCGAGACCATGCAACGTTTCCCACCAAATATTTTGTCCAATTTTGGTGAGTCTGTGTAAATAGCCTCGGTTTTCTGTTCTTAGCTGACAGGAGTTGCACTGGTGTGTCTTCTGCTGCCATTGCCCACATGCTTCAAGGCTTGATGTGTTGTGCGTTCAAAGATGCCCTTCTGCAGACATTGGTTGTAATGCATGGTTATTTGAGTTTATGTTGCCTTTCTATCAGCTTGAACCAGCCTGGCCATTCTCCTTTGGCATCAACAAAGCATTTTTGCACTCACTTTCTCTTTTTTTGGACTATTCTCGGTAAACCCTAGAGATGGTTGTGTGAAAATCCCAGTAGATCAGCAGTTTCTGAAATATTCTTTCTGGCACCAACAACCATGCCATGTGCCTTAAATCACATTTCTTCCCTTTCTGATGCTCAGTTTGATCTTCAGCAGATTGTCTTGACAATGTTTACCTGCCTAAATGCATTGCATGTGATTGGCTGTTTAGATATCTGCGTTACTGAGTAGTTTAATAGGCGTACATAATAAAGTGGCCTGTGATTATATATCTGTGCCTGCATCCCTGGCATAGGTCAGATCCTCAGTCATCTCTCAGATAACACACACACCCATTACTTTTTGTAGGACAAAAGAATGTGGTCATTCAATTGGTCTGTCCACTTTTGGCCATGTTGTGCATCACTTTTTGCTGTATGGATAGTACACAGCCAGCATGCACTTAAACTGCATTCTGTGTGTGGCTCCATGTGGATTTGATAAATTAGGTTTTAGACACAAGCCCCCCTGCTCTGCCCTGTGGACAGATTCTCCTAATGAGAGACCAGTGCATTTGTGTACTAACATCATTATTGTAATCACAGGCACTGATGAGGTTATCATTATCATGATTTCTGTGGTCGCACACACAAACAGTTGCACACGCTTGCATAAATAATCTCCTGTCAGAGAGTTTGTTAATGTAATTGATGTAGTTATGAAAATAACCTGCAGTTCCTGCTGTAATTGGTATGTATAAAATGTGATGTATACATAACACACTACATAATAACTCTTAATTAATAGACACTGTATAAAGCTCCACTGTGGATACGCGTCATGTACAACAAAACATCTCTTTACATAGATTTCTCTGCTGTAGTTCTCTCATTATCTAAGTAAAGAAAAAATGTCATGGCGGTGAATGACGAATCTACTCATTTGGTCAAAAGATTGGAAAAATTAAGATTTGTTTTTTATAAGTCTCTTATGTGCACCATGCAAAGCAGCATTTATTTGATCAAAAATACAATAAAATATTACATTTAAAAGAAGTGTTATTTTTTATATCTTTTAAAATTATATTGCTTGAGTCTTCAATGCCACATGATCCTTCAAAAATCATTCTAATATGCTGATTTCAATTTGCTGCTCAATTATTATTGGTGCTCAATTATAAATATGTTTTTTATTATGTTGATTAATGGTTTTGCTACTCAATATTTTGTGGAAACTGTGATAAATTTTTTCAGGATTAGGTTGATAAATAGAAAGTCCAGTAAACAGCATTTGTTTGAAATTATTATTATTTCTGGTCAATTTTAATCAATGTAATGCATCCTTGCTTATTAAAAGTATATATATATATATATATATATATATATATATATATATATATATATATATATATATATATATATATATATATATAGGGGTTTTTTTTGTTGAAAAAACAAAAACGTATTCATCCCAAATTCATCCCAAATAAATAAAAAATATATAGCCTACTGGACAAATATATATTATATAAGGCAGCACAACAATTTTCGGTCCCACTTTATATTAAGTGGCTTTAAGTACTATGTACTTACATTGAAATTAACAATTTGATACAATGGACTTATTGTGTACATAGGCCTACATGTTTTTACATTGTACTTATATTTTAAAAATACCAGCATGTAATTACAGCTGTAATTAATTTATGTAATTACATTTGTAATTACACAGTTGACCCTTCCCTCACACCTTAATCTACCCTTAAACCTACCCATACCACCACATCTGTCCCTAACCTTACCCGTTTTACACCTCCGATAGCAGCAAAAGTTTTTTTTTGTTTTACAATACAACAGGACCACAATAATACATTGTACTTATTCTTTGATGTAAGTACAGTACTTAAAGCCACTTAATATAAAGTGGGACCCAATTTTCAACAGTGATATTAATAAGATATGTTTCTTGAGCAGCAAATCAGCAATCATTGAAGATTGGAATGGCTACTGAACATTCAGACAGGAATAAATTACATTAAAAAAATATACAAAGAGAAAACACTTAAAATGCAGCCTTGTGAGCACAAGAGACTTCTTTCAGAAATCTTAATTATCCCCCTTCCCCTCCCCAGACTAACAGATTCAGTATTTAAAACAAGCAAATCTAAAAAAAAAAATGTAAAAAAAAAATTAGAAGAATGGGATTTTGGGAGGAAATGACACATCTGAGTGTCTTTGTCCTGTTAGACCCCTCTCTATTGACCTTCAGTATCAGCAGCTCCTCTGTGGATTACGCTACAGATGTTTGCAGTGCCGTGGCGTGCAGTGATTTCCCATGTGTTCTCCCCTTCCAGCACCTTTCCTTTCTCACCTCTCCTCCGTCTCATATAGATTGCTGGCTGAGGTTCAGTTGCTAATTGAATATGTTATGAGTCTGTTCGAATGACAGGAAATGATGATTAAGAGATGAAATCAATTCAGCTCAACAGATGCTGTTTGCTGTCAAATTCATTACAGGAATTTAAAAAAAAGATTGCGATACTTATGATTGTTAGCACGTTAACAGTCATCTTCCATACTGATATACTGCCGTAGCATCTGTTTAGTATCCTGAATGTGAAAAGGATGCCCGTAGAACTGCTGAATTCAAATGTTGAATCTCGCTAGATGGGGCTATACTCTTACCTGAATCCATGCTGCTTAGCGTTTCCACATTCACACACACACACACACACACACACAGTTCTGACAGGCCCCTAAGCTGTGATTATCTGCACAGGCAGCACAGGGATCTCTCATAAGCATCCTAACCCCTGCCTGCCAATAATTAGCCCCAGTTAATTACAGCCCTACTGCAGGTTAAGCTAGTGGAAATCACCCAGGAGATACCCTCACACCTTCAGGTACACACACACACGCGAGCGCTCACACCTCCCAAGAGGTGAGCTTTATGAGCTCAGTGTCCGGAGCTGAGCCAGATCAGCGTCAATATTGTAACTGACAGCTGACAACATCGGCCCTCAACACTTGCATCGACACAGCGGGCGTGCGAGCAACAGGGGGGAGCGAGAAGGAAAGATTAAGAAATGGCTTCGGGTTCTGATGTGCTGAGGAGACTGACTCACTCTCGTTTCCTTTGGCTGCTTGCCTTTTCCTACCTCAGATTTCACCCCATCTTCTTTTTCTTTCTAATACTCCTTAACTTTAATTCCAACGTGTTAGTTGCAAATCAAACAAACTATTGGACTGTTGGAAACATGCGGTGAAAGCATTCTCATTTTTCTTAATGGCAGTTGCTAGGCTGGCACAGGACCGCCGAGAGTTGGTACTCAAGGGTCTTCAGTTCTGTAGCTGGTTGTTTTGAGCTGTGACATCAAAGACAGCAGATGTGAAAATATCCATTTCACACCAACATTTGTTAATTTTATTTTGCACAAAAAATTGGCAGCTGTGGTTGCCAGAATAATTCTGTAAAAACAGCAAAAATCTTAAAAAAGCTTAAAACTGTAAATTACAAAGACAAAATTTTAAAATAAAATACTTTAAACATATACTGACAACCACATAATAACACTATAGTGGTAAAGAGAAAATCAGAGAATATTTGTAAAGAGAGAATATTTGATGAATCAAAGTTCATCACAAACTTAGATAATGCTAATATACATTGACAAAATTATAAATGCAACTTTTGTTTTTCCCCCATTTTTCATGAGCTGAACTTAAAGATCAAAAACTCTTTTTTTATGTTCACAAAAGGCCTATTTCTCTTAAAGGGGGGGGGGGGGTTGACTGCGATTTCACTTTTTTGGATTTTAAATAGTGTGTAATGTTGCTGTTGGTGAACAGTATCTGCAAAGTTGCAGCGCTGAAAGTTCAGTGTAAGCAGAGATATCGTATTTTAAAAATCAGGAAGTATATTTGCCTACAAAAACGACTCCGATTGGGACTACAGCTGGGTTATGGTACGTCACTAACCCACACATTTGCATCAACCACTCCCTCCGGAATATGCAGGAAAGGGCATGCACACATTTCTGCGTCACGTCGAGTGAGTTGTGTATGTGTGTTCACCCAGCTGTCAGGTCTTCTGTGTTTTGGGCTTCCCACGGATGCTACTTCGTCAACAATGAATACAATTTATGTTTGATTATATTCCTGAAAGTGACGATCGTAATCTAGCTCTCTGTGCTGTGCATTTACGAAAGACAGCTTCCAGAATCTCCACGAATTCAATATCGGATTAAACTGTGAACTGGAAACTGTTACTGTTAAACAAGAAACTGTTAAACAAGAAACTGGTGGAGATATCTCCAGCCTCCCTTCGGGATCCGGTCGAGGCTGAAGAAGTTGAAGATCTCTCTGACAGGAGACTCAGCCAAACGTTAATCAATTAAAAGGTTTTACTGTCGCATTTTTACAGTCTTTTACAATTAAAAATTTAAATTTTTAATTAGATATTTTTTTATTATATTTTTATATTTTATTATATTTTATATTTTTTTTATTATATTATATTTTTTATATACAAATTTTCAATTAACATAAATGATTTTTAATATTTAAAGTTACCAAAAAACAACATTGTTTTAAACTCCTAAAGGGAACAGGTTTTGGTAAAATCTCTATTGTGATATAATTAAATATTTTTATTTCAACAGAAAATATGGCTAGTTTTGAATGGCCATCTATAGAGGAAAATGCTTTCATGGCATAGATGGTGTAGTCATGATCTTCAGCAGAGCAAAACTGATACTAAATAAATACTTTTATCAAGCACACACAGGCACACTCACAATAGCTGTAAACTCTCTGCTTAGTGAGTCATTAAAATCATATATCCTTCATCACTCTCAAGGGAATCTGAGTGATAGCTGGCCATTTACAACAACACAATTAACCATTAGAGATCAGTAATGAGCCAATTAGCAATTACACACTGTTTAAGAGCCACCAGTGTGTGCTTAATTCACACCTCTGGAACTTGTTAAAGTTGTGTATTTCATTCAGCTATAATTCATCTTTCCCATTCTCCACTCAGTCACACTGACTTAGCACTCTTTTAGCATTCCTTTGCTTTTAACCATATATTCACACCCCTATAAAATCTCAAAAAGGGGAAGCTGCAAATCCTGTGGATATTCAGTAATGTGATTTGCAAGATCACTTCATCTCTAAGCCCATATTAATCAAGTGTAATGCCAGTGTAAGTCTTCACTTCTTGAATAGTCCCCAATGTCCTTATTACCCTGAATGAAGCTTCTGTTCCAATGAAACGCATCTATACACATCCACTAAAAACACTCCATTAAAATCATCACCCTGAAAACTCTGGGGAAGGCAAAGTTGCCCTTTGCAAAAAGTTAGAGAAAGAAAATAACAAAAATGCTCATGTATCGATGACTCCAGATATATTTTTTTAAATAAGATTTTTGTCTTGTTTTCTGCTAAACAATATCACAATGTCTGTAGAACAAGATTTCTACTTTCGACAAGATTTCGACGCAAAATTTCTTGTCCTCTTACGAGAGGGGTTTATTATACCTAAATTTGTATTAATGTAAAACGCGTTGTGGCAGCATGCAGATAGGCAAGGCGGCTTAGTGTGCCTATTGGTTGTCCTGCAGCAGCCTATCGAGAGTGGCCCTTTGGTGTCGGTCCAATGGGGCGCTTCGTGCCCACTGCGTGACACTCCTGCCGAAGCGGGCGTGGCCTAGTCCTATAAATATAGTTTGATAGGCTGATATCACTGACTTTTTCATATCGTCTTTTGCACCCCGTACATTTACAATGTGCATGGACATGGCACTCACGCCCCTGAAACTTCAGGGCATGCGAGTTTTGAACTACTTGGACGATTGGCTGATTTTAGCTTGATCTCATTCAGAGCTCATAGAACACAGGACTGTTTTTCTCAAACATCTCAAGAAACTGGGTCTCACAGTCAATTGGGCGAAAAGCTCGCTGTCCCCCAGTCAGTCACCCACAAACAGTGGGGTAACAGAAGTGCTTAAGAGCCTACGTATCTCACTCGTCTGTTTTCAGACAGACTGAGCAGCTCTTTGTTTCATTCAGCGGTCGCGCTAAGGGCCTATAGCCGCTTCAAAATAGACCCTATCCAGATGGATAGTTGATGCCATAGCACTGGCAAACACTACAAAGGGACTTAAGCGCACTCCACCAGAGGCATGGCCTCATCGTGGGCATGGTCTAGCGGGATTTCTTTACAAGATATCTGAATGGCGGCAGGCTGGGCCTCCCCGTCTACATTTATAAGGTTTTATAACCTAAAAGTTCCCGCCTTACAGGCTAAACTGCTGTCGGTTTAGAGTTAAGTACCACCTGCCCTGCTGCTTCGGCGCAGAGTACTACACTCGCTTGAGTACTGCTTGCCGGCTGATGAGTTTTTTCCAGAGGGAAAATAATGCCCATACTGTCACTCAGTGCAAGTCGAAAGTTTCTCTTCACCCTGACTGTGTGTGACACTGTTATAATGATTACCTTTGGTTGCTAAATTATCGAGAATCATGCTGCTAGCCTCTCTTCTAAGACTCTGAGAGATGCATATGAGCCCTTGCCGTGCCTGCTATATGCTCTTGTTCGCTTTGGCAATGAAAAACCAGTGATATCAGCCCTTCAAGCTATATTTATAGGACTGGGCCATACCCGCTTTGGCGGGAGTGTGACGCAGTGGGCGCAAATCGCCCCATTGGACTGTCACCAAAGGGCCGCTCTCAATAGGCTGCTGCAGTTGCCGCAGGACAGCCAATAGGCACGCTAAGCCGCCTTGCCTATGTCTGCATGCCGCAACACATTTTACTTTATACAAAATTAAGGATAATTGTTTTACTTCAATATCTCAAGGAAAGAGGTCTTTCCCCTAGCATAAGATATTACGAGGTTACGTTAGTAACCGAGTACGTTTTCATTGACCTTATGCACAGCTTACTTCCAGAACTTAAGCCAGCTCCTTGTTTCCTGTCTGCCATTATTGGCCGAACTCGATTAATTCAGGTTGATTATTGACTACCGTGACTACTGAAGTCAGGCACACCTGGATTAATCAATTTGTCCAATAATGACAGACAGGAAACAAGGAGCTGTCTTAAGTTCAGGAAGTAGTGCTGTGCATAAAGTAGTGCTGTGCACTACTACTGTATTGTTTGGGTAGGGGAAAATCAGCTTTCAAAATATATAACCCTGATAACCCTGATACTTTCAATTTATTTTAAGATTTTTTAAATTGCCTATTTTTACTGAAAACCAAGACAAAATTCAATCCATCCATCATGGGAAACAAAATTACAGATTATATTTTTTCGTTTTGTTTTTGGCTGTATAAAAGTTGTTATCTCTCTCTTCCCCTCTCTGAGTTTCTAAAACTCAGATGCCCGATTACTAATAAACGTCAGTAGTCCACAATGAGTTTCTCTCTCCCAACCCACCAGCTCCACTGAGTGACTCTTAATTAAATCCTTGGTACGCATATTCCTTTACCTCTTCATTTGCGCACACACACTCGCACAATGAAGTGTTGTTTTACTCGCTCGCTGATAGCTTTTAAGGGTGGGTGCTTTTATTGAGGGGCCGCGCTGTGGGTTTATCAGAGCGGTCTGTGAATAAATGGCTAACCCTCGTGCCCTCTCTCTGGCCGTCTCTGTAATTCCTGCGCTTCCATTAGCTGCTGTATTGATAACGGTCATTAGCATATTTATGGTGATGGCGGGAACGTTATTGTTTGTGTTGGTTATTAATCTTCCCTCTGAGCAACTGCTTTGACAGCTCAATCTATTCTGCCATCTCGACACACACCCGCTCACACGCACAGGGCTTTCAAGTTGAACGGCGCTTTTGTTTGAGGGTAAATAGGCGGTGTCGGGGGCGCGCGGCAAGCAGGACGGGATGGGTGATTGACGTGACCCCTCCTCAGGTGAGCGCTGATCTCCAGCTGGGCCGAGGGCTCGCTGGCATCACTGTCACTCTGCCAACCGCTGCCAGCCTCACGCGATCAGTCCTCCTGATTACAATTAAAATACATTACTGTAAACACACAACTCAACACTTTCTAGAGTGGAGTCAAGAGTGTGTGTATGTAGGACAAAGAGTGTGTAGTTGACTCTGAGGGGAGTTGTTTTTTGTGTGCTCAGGGAGGGCAGATGGGGGTAGTTGAGTGTCTAATCGGGGGTCCCAGGTGACTAGTGAATATGCGCAGTGTCACTACCTCGTTTTGAGTGACAGCTCGCTGATTAGGGGCCAACTGAAGGCTGGAAAGCAGCCAGGATCACTGAGGGCAATGAGCATCTCAACCACACATTCTCAATCTCAAACCACACACACACACACACACACACACCCTCTCCAGAAACACACAGCACGCCTAGATTAGAGCAAAACACCTGGACAGGGAAGTAAAAATAAAAGAACCTGTTAATAAAGGTCTTGTGTTCTTGTCTGGGTCAATTTCTACTAAGTTCAAATGATATCCAAAGCTATATGATGGTACGCAAAGCCACTTTCACCTGAGTAAAAATGTTCCCTTGATGTAACAGTCATACACTATAGTTATTTAATAGACATAGTCTTGGAAATCAAATTTCCCAAGCTTCCTGCACAGGGCCATTGTCTATAGTAAATTTGACACGTAACGTTTCTTTATCTTTGGCGATAAATAACTGGTTTTATTGAGGCTATCATTTTGCTCATAACTTGCCACGGAGAGATGTTATTGATTGCTATTTTAAAAAAAACGGAGCAAGAATTTTATTTGTTTTATACCACAAATGTAAATCAAAGCCCACCCCTCACAGTGCACCAATAATCCCCACCAGATATATGCTAATGTGATGGAATATTTTATTGAAGCTGTAAAATTTGAAATCATAATTTGCAAGCGTTTCATATAGATAAACATCAAAAGACAGGCTATGAATACAAATGGTTGTAAACTAATATGTCATACAAAACAGTTAAGAGATATTCCTGTCTGCGTGTATCCATCAGGGGAAAGATATTATTTCTACTTCCTTTTTTACAATGTGCTTCTTTGGGAACAAATGCTGTTACTATGAGATTTACCACTGATCAGCAAATACTCAACTGGGAATTAGTGTTGTGTGTGTTTTACGCAGATTTCCCTTAGTCTAAAAGTAAACATTTACCAGTTATAAATGAATGGATATTTTTCGACATTATTGCAAAACTAGTTTTGAAGAAAATGTATTGCTCATACTTTAATTCATCTGCGATTGCACAGCAAACGATATGAAGCCCAATGTCTCACTCATTGTATTCTCGAGTGCAGGCTTGATGAAAACAGTTAATTACAGGTCATGTCCGTCACATCTGCACAATAAAACCTAAAACTTTCCTCCCTTCTCCTATTCAATGATTCATATCTAAATATATTTAGCCCAAACACAGGCAGTGCTAGCGAGAGGTTTGAAGGTTGTGCATTCTGACCTTGTTATTGTGCCTGCTTGATTTACATGTTCGCTGGCCCCATAACCCCTCTTTTTATGTATGATTAAAACCCAATCAGTGCAAGGCTAAAAATAAGGTCCTCATCTTTAACGCATTGAGTGTTAATGAGGAAATACAACAAAAACTGCTCCCAAACTGCCAACAAAACGGATGTGACGCTAGCGAGGCAATATATCTGACCGTCTGCGATACAGAATTAAAGCCTATTTAAAAACGCACCGCCCCCATCCCCCTTTATTAATTTAGCTGCAAGCCCAAGTGTGCTCACCTCTGAGGTTATCACAGATATCCAGTGTTTCATACGAGTGGACAGTTTGTTTAAAGCAGTGGTTCTTAACCAGGGGCCAAGGGCTTACTTAAAAGCCTCAGCAAATTTCAAAGGGGGCCTCAAAGTGATTTCAAATTATTTTAAATAAAACAAAACAAGCTTTAAAATATGCAAAAACAACTAAAAATCATTTTTAATTCACCTCCTCAACAACAGTTTCCTTTGAAAAACAGGGAGACCTGAAAAAATGTTGAAATAATTAAAATCATAAAAACACTGTGGGCATATTAAAAACAAATATGTTTTAACTGAACTATTCCATTTTTATAATTATGCTCTAAAATATTTTATCGGGAAGAAATTGTGAATAACATATTTTTTAAAGTCCTTATTCTTAATCCATATCCATTAAATCACGAATAATTTTAAAAGTCATGTAAATAAATGCATTGTTTAAAAAAGAGTGAGATAGTTGAAGAACAGCACTTGAAAACAATGCTTTAGTATTACGGAAACTAAGAGTACTTAAAAGGAGTCACAAAGATTGAGAACCACTGAATTAAATCATCACCAATTCGCATCAAGTCATTCTGAACCTGTATGACTTACTTTCTTCTGTCAAACACAATAGAAAATATTTTGAACACAATGAAAGTCAATGTGGTCCAAAACACGTCATTTTATTAAATGCACAAAAAAAACTGTTGAAATATCTTTGTTTAGCAGAAGAAAGTTAGTCATGCAAGTTTGAAACAACATGAGGGTGATTAAATAATGAAAGGATTTTCATTTTAGATTACCTATCCCAAAAATGGCGTTTTGGAAAATTTGAAAATACAAAATGGTTGGTCAAATTAAATAAAAATAAAATTGTTAGCACAACAGTGATCTGTTTTAATTTGAAGTAAATAGGCTACAGTTCTGTCTGGTCAGTCTGTATATAAAAGCTTCAAATGACAAAGTCCAACACGACACAGCATCTCATTTATTCTGGCTTTGGTCTTGTATCAATAGATACACAATCAGTAACAACCTCAAACCCAATACAGCACATGACCTTCAGTGTCCTAGGAAAACTTCTTTTCTACTCAAACAACCTTATTATGAGCATCTTTAGTTTGAGACTTTAATAACTCGTAACATCCTCTATAGTTATCACTAAACAAAAGCTAGACACTGGCGAACAGAGCAGGGCACAGAAACTTCTCAATCGATTTCTGTCCGAGAAACTCTCTAATGGTCTTTCGGCATAAAAAATGCACACACATACACACTCAGGCCTCGCAGTGACCAGCTTGATCAATGTGGCTGGCGCGCAATAATTCATTACCCTCTCGGTCGGACGAGTGCTCCACATTCTTCAAGGCTTGTATTATACTCTTAAGCCATGTTAACTCCTGCTGCTCTTTTCTTTCATTAGTGACGACATACTTTCATTACTCCCTCCACGGCAACCGGACTGGTAGGATGCATCCGTGTGCTGGTCCCAAGCGGAATGGCCTTTATGATGGCATAATTGGTTATTGGGTAAGGTTGGTGATATGACTGTAGAGCTGCTCAGTGAAGGCCTGCAGCGAAAAGTGCTTCTGTACCCGCTCTCTGCCAGCCTGTCCCATACGCTGCTTGAGTTTAGGGTCTGAAACAAACCTCTGCATTGCCTCGGAGAAGCACTCAGGGGTGGGTTTGCAGAGGAAGCCTGTTTCGTCATGGGCCACAGACTCTAACGGTCCACCCGAGTTAACTGCAATAACGGGGCAACGTGAGTACATGGCTTCTATGGGTACAATGCCAAAGTGTTCATTGCTGGGGGTGTACAGTACGCAAGTGCTGCTGTGCAGCAAAGACAGTTTCTGTTTGTCTGAAAATGAGCGCAGGAATGTGACATGGTCTTCCAGGCCAAGAGAGGCCACTAGCGAGTGCAGCTCTTCATAGTGCTCTACATTCTCAACCACGCGTTCATCGTAACCCCCCGCCATTACAAGGTGCACACGCTCCCATTCCCCCTTAGACAAACGCTCCTTCAGGGCCGCTAACGCTTCCAGCGCCAACGGCAGGTTTTTCTTGCGTTCGTAGCGGTTGATTGACAGAAAGAGGAAGCTTCGCCCTTCAGGAAGCAGCCCGCTGAGATCCTCCACTTCATCATTGAAAGCTGCAGAGTTCAGAGAGGGATAGAGGACGTCGGTGTGGATCTCAGCTAGTTTGGGGAACGTCTGTTTGAAGACTTCCGCTGTGAACTGGCTGTTGACCAAAATTCGATCGGCCATGCCCGTGGTCAGTTCCTCAAACCAGTCGATAGGGGCGCGATATAGCCGCTTTAGAGCAGAGCGACGCTGAGTCAGTAGTTGGTCAGGGAAATGACAGTAGAATAGGATTTTCTTCCTGTGACGTGCCAAACGCAAAAAGGGAATACATGCTGAAACCTGGAAATAGGAGATAAAATTAAACCCAGTGGTTTTGATGACAACCAAAGACTTTGGACTTTAGAGACTTAGTACTTTAATATGCACTCATATTACTTATGAATGGGAGAATAGTGCAGCATGCAATATAGCGGAATATGTCCTGCCTTTTAAATAAAAGAACCAATCGCCAATTGGTAGTAATCACGTCACTGGTGTTAGAAGCTCCAGTTTCTACAAAAAGTGTTCTGAGACTGGCGCTTAGGACTGCACATGCGTATAGAGGGAATGCGCGTGACGTCACCGTCCGGTCACGTGCCTGCAGTTACTCCAAGTGAGTGGCAAAAAGACTGAGCAGCTGTATATGTTTTTAGCGTGAATGCCGCAAAAAACAAACACAACACATATAAAGTGGGAAAGAGCTTTGCGATTTACTGTACAACTAGATTTGACAAAAAAAATCTGAGATATATTTTTACAGACTGCTATAGAAAGAGGACTATCAAAAAAGAGGATTTGCAGTTATCATTTTGTGTCAATATGCTGAATTTAGGTGTAAAACCATACCCATATATTTTGTATTGTTATATATAACAACTCATCAATTAAATATTTATCATTGCATATTCTGCATTATTGGAAAAAAACGATAGAGTTTTAGGGCTGGACGAATATGATGATATATAGGCTATATAACACTTATATAAGTGATCACCCGGATTTCAGACCTACCTAAATTGTATTTATACAAAGCATTCACAGGCAAATTTACTTTATGTTTACCGTCAATATTGCTTTTATTTCCCCGGCGTCGAAATCAGGCAAACATAAATGTCAGGCAACACGATTCCTGGCTGCATGTCAATATCCTTGGATCACTGGATGTTTAGTAAGTTGTAAGGAACACTATATTGAGTCCAACATTTAGTTTAAATTGATAAAATTGTTCGTTTTAGTCGCATTTTCGCAGTTTCCCCTATTAAATCCAGTCATGCAGCAGATGTTTTGCCACTCAGTCAGGCTGAGGGGGGTTGTTCCAGCGGGAAAGTGACGTCAATGCATTCCCTCTATTGGCTGGTCAAGCTTGTGAAAGAAGCTTTTTAATGCTATTTGAGCAAAAGAAACAACATTTATGGCAATGCTCATTTCCGATTTGGTTTAAAATGGTTTAAATGTTATTTAGATGTGAGTTCAACAAGCAGTTTTTGAGATCTGAGGATTCCCCCATTCAAGTAGAAAGGGCTTGGTATTGGATTCACAAAATAGCTGCCCGAAGGCGTTGCAAATATGGGCACAGAGTGAACAGATTTTACTTTGAAAGGGATTTTGAGGTGAACAGCTCTCTGGAATATTAAATTCTGACTGGCCAATCGCAGCACTGAGTGGTCAAATGTTTCTCTATAATGACCACTACATTTTATTTAACCAGTGTCTTTGGCGCTACTGTGCTAGTTTTTATGTCTCTTGGCTTCTCTAGCAACACCAAAGTCATGGGTTTGATTCCAGGGAGTCGGGAAGTCATTGTTTCAAAACAAACCTCTTCAAGATGAAAGACTTCAGTTGAGATTAATTTTGTGATGATAACTTGCCAGATGACTAACTATGACTATTATCATTTTTTAATATTAATTTATGATTTTTATGGCATTTTTTAGCCCGATCTCATGAAAGTTCGTATTTATAGCACGAATGTCATTTCTCGTGCCATTTATACGCCAAAAAAAGTTTTTGCGTATATATGGTACGCGTTTTTCACGTGCATATGATACGCACTTTTTGGCATGTAATACGCACAAACTCCCCACCCCCTCCCCCTAAACCTACCCCAGGGTTTTTTAGTGCATAGCATATACACGCAAAAAACATTTTTGGCATATAAATGCCACGAGAAATAACATTCGTGGTATAGATACGCATTTTCATGAGACTGTGTTGCATTTTTAGTTCACAAACAACTTACAGTTATGTAGAAGCTAAATATTTTCATTCTACAATAATATTGCATTTTAAAATAAACAATAATACAATTTGTCATTAGTACCTCACTTTCACTCCAGGTTCTTGTCTTATTTTGGGTCAGACTTGATGAATTTGGTAGTTAAAGTTTAACTAGAGACTCACTCTGACCAGATCATTGAATCAATCAATGAGTTGATGAATTGAGAATACAGTGCTTAGCATAAGTGAACACACCCATGCTAAAGTTGACTAAAAAGAGAAATAATAATAAAAAATTTGTTGGAAATTAATCTGACTAATTTAAAGTACTAAAATTACTAAAACTGAAATAAAGATATATTAAAGCTAAATAAAAAAATAATAAATATGATAAAAGCACATACCATAATTACTAAAACTAAAATGAAATTGACAACTGAAAATATAAAATAGCAATCAATAGTGTTCTAATATAGTATTCAAAAATACTATAGTAGTATATAAACAATACAAACATAACACTGATAAGTAGCTAGTTCTAGTAGCATTAGTAGTTACCTGATCACAGAAAATAACATCGAACTCCTCCCCACTAAAGAGCACAAGATAGAGAGCTAGGTAGATCATGCGCAGGTATGCACAGAGAGCGTGGAAATAACCAAACACACTGGTGGGCAGCCAGTCGCCCACACACAGCACAGGCAGGTCAGGTGAGAGAGTCTCAGAGAAGCAGTGCCGGGGGTCATAGTGTGCCGTCCAGATCTGAACAGAGCAGCCACGAGATCGCAAAGCTACAGCTGCATCCACCACCAGACGCTCCGCTCCACCTATACCCAGATCAGGGTGCAGAAACACCACCCGAACCATCCTGTTCTGAGCAGAACCTGTTGAGTCAAAAGGAGGTCAAATGACAGTTACACCTCATTTTTAAGCTCAACACAAAGCAACTAGATTTTCCAGTTACTCTTTTTCCACAAGACCTAGTAATTATATACATACACTTATATTTGCTTAGCTATTTAAATGACAACATTTCATAGACATCTATTTTTATAACCAACGTATGGTTATAAAGTTACCATTGTTTTTAACAGATGATTAATCTAATTACACTTAACCTTGATTACATCAAGTATCTCCTGTCTCTACGATGTTACAACAGTTCACTGGGACATCTGTCATAAACTCTAATAACTTCTATTGTATATTACAGTCCAAGTGCGAAACGCCAATTCAGAGTTGGGAAAACATCAATATTTATTCTTACACAGTGTGTCATGTACAGTACATACCCTGCTAACTTACATACTAAGTAGTGACAACACAAAGCACATAAAACATCATATTTTCTTTACACAAACTCAAATTGTACTAAAGTAAAATGTTTTAAAAACATTAGGACGAGAAAACGCGTACCTTTACCGTCAGGTGTCTGAATGAATGATGAAATATGACTCAAAGTTCGCTAGTTAGTGAAACTGGCTTCCTGATTGAGCCAAAATGTCTGCCCTACTGTATACACATCATCAATTCCACGCGACACGTCACTGCACTCTGTTCTACCGCCTTTGAGTTTTCACAAAAATACATTTAGAAGCTGAGCTGCATTCTTCGATTTTAGCTACCTCTATTCTGGGCGGTTTTAACGTTTTATATCAAATTAGGTTTACGAAAGAATCCAAATTGCGTTTAAAGCAACACGCAAGATCACAGTTCCGGTCAGGCGCTCTACTGGCTCCTATGGGGGTCCTTTAGATGGCTGTCGTGGCCTTCTCAGCGAGACGTCATCAATAGTCTTTCTCTTGTAGTTATCTGGATCGGCTGGAGTTCAGTAACAGAGACAGTCACTTGTATTCATTATTTTACCCGCAGTCTCCTGAAACATACACTATTAAACAAAATGGTAAGTTTCTTAATCCAGTTTTTTCTTATATGTGGATCTTTATATTAAATGATTTGCGCGTATTAACAGTTATATCTGGATTGCTAGCTGTCTAGCCAGTCATGCGTTTTCTAATAACGTAACGTTACCGTTATTTTGAATAGTCTACTCAGTTCTACCATTTAATTGCTTAGTAGCTAATCGCATATGAGTTTCAATTACTAGCTGTGGTATTTTGAATAGTGTTAAGTCTTGAGCCAGACGATTTAAGGCAGTTTGTGGGTTGGTTTGCTCACTAGCTGCAATCAGCGCATTTGTTTGGGAGACGTGGCTCTCTTTTGGACCCCCACACCAGCTCTTCAGTCTAAATCTGGTCCACTCTTTTACCATGAATACTTCTTCTATTGAATTTAGGTGGCATTATCTCACTATTATCTTGGATTGAACATCTAGTGATCTATATCTTTTAAAAATATATTATCATCCTCCCATATAGATATATATATATATATATATATATATATATATATATTATCTTGGATGGATTTTTAAGCCATTTAAGGTCTGCTATTAATATTATAATTAATAGCAATAATATATATATAATAGCATTATTAACTTATTGTTTTTATTGTAGCATGTATTGCTTAAAGATGGATACACAAGTTTCTGTTGGTGGCAGAAGTCATATCACTGTGCTTTTGGTTTACTTTTTTTGTCTGTCATTCGCAGCCTGGAACCCGCAGCTAGTGCAACAAATGTTGGTGCCTCCAGCCGTTCCCCGAGTAAGACCGTGGCCCCCGCGCTGCCGGCACCTCAGCCAGACAGAGGTAAGATCCTCGCAAGAACAGTTGCACCATCAAGCTGGATCTAATAGTGTTCCTGTGATTTGATCAGCAGGACCTGAGTGATGTTGTTTATTCTGACCTCTATAAGTGACAGTTGACAATCATTAGTCTCTATTTAATGTTTGTCCTGTGAATGTGACACCGTCAGGGTATGATTTAGTTGCTCACTGAACTGATAATCAGGCTCTTATCAGCTGGTTGGCATTATTTAATTTAAGTGTTTGATAATATCTGACTCTTTTATTTGTCTTGAATGTTAAAGCATATTTTCTTATTGTTGATTCCTTTAGGAAAGCCCCTAGCAGTGGCGCACGCAGCGGAGGCAGATCCACAGCATCAGCTGGCACAGGAGGGATGTGGCGCTTTTACACTGAGGACTCACCGGGACTTAAAGTGTGAGTACTCGTGCAGAAGGGATTTAGAACTACTCTTACCCAAACAGAAAGTAAAATATTAAATGTCATTAAAAAAAGAAATTAATGCTTTTATTCAGGAAGGATGCATTGCATTTATAAAAAGTAACAGTAAAGACATGCATAATGTTACAAAAGATTTCTATTTAAAATGAATGCCGTTCTTTTTAACTTTTTATTTAAAGAATCCTGAAAAAATTGTATTAAGTTTTCTACAAAAATATTAAGTGGCACAACTTTAGTTTTGTAATCACAGGAATAAGTTACGTTTTAAAATCTATTAAAATAGAAAACCAGTACTATGAATTATAATATTTTACAGTATTACTGTATTTTTGATCAAATAAATGCAGCATTGGTGAACATAAGAGACTTTTTTCAAAACCCCCCAATTTTCGAATGGGAGTCTGAGTGAATTTATAAATGTTTTGAAAATTACATTTATTTGTTTATTGGAAATGTTCATATAAATAATGCTGTTATTAACATTACTATACATAGTTATTCAAATATATAACACACATTTACAGGCAATATTTATATACAAATATATAACAGGCATGTATTTGAAAATAGATTGCAGAAATTAAGCAACTAAAAAAATAAACGGGTATAATCAGCCAATTTAGATTTTGATATCCGTTTTTTCTTATTACAAGATAATATATCGTAATGTTTCCTTTTTTATTGCTAGATGTTATGACTTAAAATAAAACCACAAGCTAGGAAATTATGCTAGACATTTTTATTGCTTAATTTAAGGACAAAATAAGAAAAGGTTATGATTTGAGGTGCTTAATGCGCAGAGAACCAACACAGATGCTCATTTTTAATTCATCCCCTCAGCTCAACAGGAAGTGACACGAAAGGGACGGGCAGAGGGTTCTGAGAGGTTTAGCATTTATAAGGATAAACATGAAATTTTAACGACAGGAAATTGGCCTCATGGGCTCAACCTCCGTCTTTATTTGATGTCTCCCTGCCGTTTCCCCTCCTACAGCTGTGTGTGCCTGTATTTACTGACTCTCTCAATGAAACCAACTTCTGTTATAGTCTGTTCATCTACAGCAAATTCTCCTTTTTTCATTTAAAGAGCGGTTCTAGATTTGTAATGTTATATCTGTTCATTCAATATGTAGGAATTATCCGAGCATGTCAGAATTGATTTGAGTGTGTTTACAGTGGCTGTATTTACAGTCAAGAGTCTCTTACATTTAGAGAGTCTGGAGTTATGAGTGAAGTCTTTTTCACTCTTTAGACTGGTGTGTGTCTGTGTGTTTTGAGCTTAATTAAAGTTCCATTGGAAAAGGTCACATCAATTAAAGCCTGAGGGGTGGGCCTTCTGTCGGCATGGTTCACGCGGCTGCCTAGCGACTCAGGGGATGGTCAGTTCCTGCTTTAATAAAGCCCCACATTTTCCACCTAGCTCGTTAACAGTATCATACTCGCCAGCGTTTAGAATCCTAATTACACCGTCTTCCATCACATGATTAAGACGAGCAGTTCCGATTGGCCCTCAGGGAGGAAGTTTTTGCCAAGCTTTATCTAAATTCCTTCTCATATTCAAATCAAGGATCTTCTGAAATTTGAGAATTAGTTACTAGAGTTTAGTGTCTATCCTCCACTGCAGGGGTCCCTCTGTCTTACCAATTTTTTATGATCATAATGAGATTTGGCAGTAATACCATCTATTTCTTTTTCCCCTTCTTGCAGTGGCCCAGTACCCGTTTTGGTGATGAGTCTGCTCTTTATCGCATCTGTATTCATGCTGCACATCTGGGGAAAGTACACACGCTCCTAAACCTGCATGACCTCTGGACCCTAAAGCCTGCCGCCGAATCTTAAGCCATTGGACTTGGACCAAACTCTGACCATCAACACCTTTTCCTTCATTAAAACCTCCATTTCAAATGGGTTTCACCCCCATTCAAGTTTTCCCAGCCACTACAACCATTTGGTAATTTACAAACCCTCATCTTGCCCTCCTTCCACCAGATCAGGACATCTTTTTTTTGTTAAAACCTTTGTACAAACTAATATGTAAAATTGTACAATAAAATGCTGTAAAACATTTGTCACCATTGTTTTGCTTTCATTTTCATTAAGGGAAAAAACCAGAGGGCCTGATTTGCATCACAGGGCATAATTAGCACATCTCCAGTCTGTGGGATAAAAAGTGGTTGTATGCAAATGTACATTCCACACATGCCGTTACCGTGCGAGCTGTTTTGGCTCCACCAGTCTCTGAACTTGACGTAATAGGTGTGCTATTATTCCAATTCCATTGAGCTTGTAGTCATGTCCTGTCAACATTAAATCAACTGTGCCTGTGCAAAAACAAAATCTTGCCCTGCCAAGCTCAAATTATATAAAAAGGGAATAAAACTCAGAATTTCTTCATTTTAAAACAGCACAAGATGTGGCTTTGCTTTAAAATAGCAATTATATATTCCTAATCTGTTGTAAATGGGTAGATTCTTTCAGTCATTGAAATTATGGGTATCTCAAAATTCGGCACGTGAGCTCCTCATAAGATCTTTTCTGAAAGTGGCCTGTAATGGAACTGGGATTGAGTTGTAGCTGAACATAAATAAGGGCTTAGACTAAGCCACAACTAGTTACACATATAAAACATTACTGGTGTGCATCTTGAGACAAAACAATGGCACTGACATATTTTAAGTTATGTTGTGAAATTCAGGGAAGGAGTTGTGGCCGATGCAAGAACTGTTTGAAGGAAAGCCAAAGCAAGTGGCCAATAAAACTACAGATTAGTAGAATTATAAAATGCATGCTATTTGAATTCCTTGCATATGCCTTATCTTTTGGCTGAATTAGCCTCAGTTTAACAGAAATCACTTAAAAATAGATGAGCATCCCTTCCATTAGCAACATGGAGATACATGTTTGTCAAAACATCTAAATTAAATGTTCTATTTTTCTATATTTAATGACCTACAGGATTATAGAGCCTGTTACACATGTTCAGAATCAAAACATGCATTTAATTTACCTAAGTTCATGGTTATATACAATTTTCTAAAGGAATACTTCACCCACAAATGAATATCCCTCAGAATTTCTATTCTAGATTTTGCTAAATTGTTTTTGTTGATTATATCCACAAACGGACATAAAACTGAAGGATCAGTAGCGATTTAGCTGTTCATAGAACCGAACGTCAATCACAATCTTCACCCGACAGCATGAAACGATCCTTTAGGAGGCGCTGTGACCCACTCTAATAGGTTAAACAGCCTCTCTGTGTCTGTGTGTGCGAGTTTAAGTCTGTGATCTTCATTATTAATGTCCTAACTGAGAGTAAGGTTTCCCTCTGGTTCATTCTAATCCCAACAGCTAACAACACACTCAGAATTATTCAGTATCATCTTAAAAATGGATCCATATGGGCAAGGAGTGCTGCATTTGAGTGTGTGTGTGAGAGAGATTGCATGGAGTGTGTTTTAATTGTTGTCTACTGGGCTCTATGTGCTACTTTAGGCTGA
The DNA here is from genome assembly GCA_030378365.1 of Hybognathus amarus. Classification (NCBI taxonomy): domain Eukaryota; kingdom Metazoa; phylum Chordata; class Actinopteri; order Cypriniformes; family Leuciscidae; genus Hybognathus; species Hybognathus amarus. Next base: position 63,312 of record JAQIUQ010004745.1, read on the forward strand.
GATCCAGTGTTTATTACTAATGCATTAGCATACAATAATTTAAATCTCTGCTCCAGATACAAAAACAAAAAAAGAGTGATTATAAATGTATTTATATTAAAAGCATTTTTTTAAATATATTTGTATTGACTATTTTTAAAACATATGATTTTCATGTTTATTTGTCATATTGCACCATTAGTGTTTTTACTATAATTTTGACATGCATATGGGTCTATTTGCATATTCAATGACTAGAGGAAGTCACTGAAATTCACCCTAAATTTATTTGAAATTTGAAAACGTGTCTGGGTGAGCGTGTTCACACCTCGAGATTCAGTTTTTTCTGTGCATTTTTTTTCTTGTAACCATTTCCTGACTTCTAACCACTGCCTGTGTAGAGGGACAGCCCCACTCACAGATATCACCAACAACAGCTGCATGCAGAAGCTCATGCTATCAGTTTTTAAAGGCCGCATGGCTCATTTTCTATGCAGATACCTCTTCCTTTCTTCTTTATTTCTCTCACATACACATATTACCAGACCCTTTCTTTCCTCAGAGCAGGACACAAACATTCACCCCTGTACTTCAGCGATATCACTTTCAACCCATTCTCTCTATACGTTTTTTTAACTTCAATCAAAATTAGAATACAATTATTTTCGAGAGAAAGGGAGTGATGTGGAGGAAACCAGAAATCAGTTTGGAAACCCCAGGTTGGCAGTCGCTAGTCAAGGTGGAAATGCAGGTTTAGCTCATTTTCAGAGGATGTGGTTCAGGAAAGAGAGCAGTTTGTCCCCACCCCTTAAATATGGGTATGGTGGACCCTTCCACTTGGGGAAATTCTGTGTAATACTGGAACAAGAAAGTTAGGGGAGAGGTCAGGCCTAAACGGGGTCAAAAACGCTTTGTGATCCGATGACTCAAACCACATTGGAGGTATAAACCCCCATTACGACATTGCATTTGTAGTGTAAATGTTATGTGTTGTTGATTAAAAGTCCAACTCAACTGCCAGTCATCCATTGTGCTAAACCTACGGTTTTGAACATTGAAAGTAAAATATAAAAATTTGGAAAAACACACACATTCCTGAAATGTAACACCCAAGATGGATGATAATAGCAGGTGTAAACAGGCCAGGTCATGCTCGTCTAAATCTGGTCACTTTACACCCTTCTGTCAAAATAAAACACGATTCATACCTTGGAAATTTTTAGTAGTTATTTGTAACTCTCGAATCAGCTACCCATATGTGTTCGCCCATTACAGCAGTATCTGTGACACGTCATTGTCATACTTAATTGTGAAATAAAAACTGACAAGTGCAGTTTGTTTTCTTGAAAGAGAAATTTTGTGAGGACGACTTTGAAATAGCCTGGAGGTGATGACACGGTGGCATTTGCATAAGTAGAACAAGAGATACGGCAGTGGCAAGACACTCCTTGTCTGTGGGAAGTGAGCCTCCTGCATTCTTAAATCTTTTGTACACTTATCATGAATTTCATCTGTTCTAAGAAAATTCACTGTTCTTAAGAAATACATAATGTTCTCACATAATGAGAATGGTTTCCCTAAACATTCACGTGTCTGCTCACATAAAACATTTAGACTTTTTCAAACTGTTTCGTTTATGTTAAAACTAGGGCTGTCAAACGATTCATCAGCGATTAATCGCATCCAAAATAAAAGTTTGTGTTTACATAATATATGTGGGTGCACTGTGTATAAATATTTTATTTATATAAATACACACACATGCTTGTATATATTTAAGAAATATTTTCATGTATATACTGTATATAGATTTATATATAATTTATATTATATATAAATATAAATATTTTATATATAAATAATATTTTTTTCTTAAATATACAAGCATGTGTGTGTATTTGTATATATACAAAATAATTATACACAGTGCACCCACATATATTATGTAAACACAAACTTTTATTTTGAATGCGATTAATCGCGATTAACGATTTGACAGCCCTAGTTAAAACAGTTTTAAAATGTCTTGGAATATCTAAAAATATTTCAAAAAAATTAATTACTAAATATTAGGTATGTGCAAAAATTAATTGCGATTAATTGCATCCAAAATAAAAGTCTGTGTTTACATAATATATTTGTGTGTGCTGTATATAATTATTTTGTATATATAAATACACACACATGCATGTATATATTTAAGAAAATGTGTTATTCATATATAAAATATTTATATTTATATAATATAGATTATGTATTTACATATATATACAGAATTTAAGCGCAAATAATTCTTAAATATATACTTGCATGCATCAGTATTTATATATACAAAATAATTTTATACAGCACACACAAATATATTATGTAAGCACAGACTTTTATTTTGGATGCGATTAATCGCAATTAACTTTTGCACAGCCCTACTAAATATATAACTTTTTTCTTTAAAATTATTTTCTAGAATGCTTGCCATGATGGTGATGACGTCAAAATTGGTGACAGTGAATTATAATTTTGGAATGTATTTATTTATCATATACAATGTACATAATCGCTAAATGAAAATATGTTGAGGTTCTTTGGACAATAACATTTTGAAGTATCGATTTCCCTGATTTAAGCACTTTTGACTGTAAGTGACTGTAAAGGATATTTTTGTGGAAAAAAAGAAAAAGATTTCAACACTTGAGGTTAAGTGAGTAGACACTAAAAAGTTTGAATTCATTACAGTGCTTACAGTGCTATAGCATCCTTTCAAAGTAGAACTTTTTTTTTTTCATTAAATTATTTTGTCTCTATTTTGTCCTCTTATTGAAGAATCGCCCATATAACAGAGACTTTGTGGTTATCACACCTTCACCTGTGGTTCAAACCAAATCTGTGATAAGTGTTTAAAGTCAAAAAGAAAGCTGATTGTTGGCCTCCATTAGTAATCTGTCTCTTTGATCTGTGCGCTTCTGATGTTTGGGTGTATTTCTGTTTTCGGTGTCTGTCCATTTCTGCCCCGTGTACACCGTGTGTGTGTGTGTGTGTCTGGCAGTGTAACTGGGCGTATGGCTCAATGAGTTTGAGCCGTATTGGAATTGCCTACTCTCCTCAGGGAGCCAGAGCGGACAACTGGTGTGGAATGGTGGGAGAAGAGCAGCAGCTTCAGGATGGCAGTGTGTGTGTGTGTAGGGATGCGTGCTAGTAGAGTGCCTGGTTTTAATGGATCATATGGTTGATAAAGCATGGAATGGAGAGACAGCCGCCATTGATCCTACACTAAGGCTACACCAAGTTACTGAGGTCCTTGGAGACACACACACACACACTATGAACACTGAGTATGTATCATTGCTGACATTGCTTATATATAATGACAGAAATCTTTCTTCATTTTGACATTTTGATACATATTCAATTCAGTGAGTCAGTGAAGGATTCATGATACTGATTAAAACTGATAACTTCCAGTCTTTTTAAACTGACTGAACTATTCATTTAAGGTTCTAAATGTAACTTTTTTAATAAAATGAATCCTTTTTTTATTGCCTGTGTTTGAAGGGGTTGTAATCACACATTGCAATGATCCACTTTTCGGGTTTTGCTATTACCTCTGAAGGCCAATATTCATATTTATATGTGAGGTCTCCGGGTCGGATTCCCTGCGAAATCCATCGGATGTGACGTGCATGCGCGCTCCCGAGCCTCTCTATCCTACAGTCTATGCGAACCCATAGACAGTAAAAGAAATGGACTCAATAACCCCGTTGATTTCAACACGACCAACGGCACTTCAGCTGACGACACGGAGTCTGATAACTCCCAAAACGTCCTGCCTCCAGCACAACACAGACTCCAACACAAACTCCACATAAATATAATAAACAAAAATTTTTATCTGCTGAAGCTCGTCAGGCAAAACGTGAATCTGATCGACTTCGGACGCAAACGTGGATCAACATTCGGCAACATATTAGTAGGCTATGACATATTAGTAAACTCTAGTGAAATAGCAAGGTAAACTACATGAAACATGACATGAATCCACTACTATTATTGTTTATAATACACATTTCCAGACACGTTTAGTACATTAATGTCACTTCCGACGATCTTACTGATAACTATTCAGTTTAGTTCACTAACCGTTTTTGTTATCATGTTATAGGTTACATTCACCTATGTTGACATTGCTGATTGTGAAAGATACACGAATAGTTAGAGAAATGTCTTATGCTATAACATCGTATGTCGGCTAGACTAAATGCAGTTTACTGTAACATTATCATGGACAAGCACAGAGCATTAGTTCAACATCAAGCTGATAAAAGTAGGCTATTATTGTACCTCCAGTGGGAGTTTACATTAGTCTCCAGCATGTTGTGTGATTAGTTCACCGTTGCGTTGAAAGTCTCCGTGTGGCTGGTAGCGAATGCTCGCTCATGATATCTAGCACGCACACGGGCACGAGCGCTCTTGTTGCATTCTGAAACATCTCTGCCAGAGGCCGCTGAAAACTCCATAGAGTACCTTTAAAAGAGTATAGGCTCAGAAGAGTCATTTGTTCGTGAAGCTGATTTTGTCATTGATTCATTAAAATGGTTTGGAGACTTTTCACCCGCTGATGTTATAGCAATTTTATGTTTTGGCGAATTGGTGGCTAATTTAGTTTGAATTTGTTTAATCTCATTTGTACGTTTTATATGATCCGCTTATGCCCCAGTAATGTTTTAGGGGTGGTGTTAGGGAACCTTCATGTTTACTTCTTTTTAATAATCATGTTTTTGACGACTCATATCGTAATTCATATAAAATCACCACCCTGTAACTTTTTTACAATTTCCCATGAGATTAGGTAGGGTAATCAGACACTGAGATGCATGCTTTGCCTTACTAAAATGAATGGGCTCAATTTGTCCTAGATATCGACTACACTGGTCGTGCTGTATGTTTTTTGATTTACTAAAAAGAACCATATAATAAGAGTAATTTGTTTAGTAATCATTCTACACTGGCTCCGCTGTACATTGTTTGTGTTTGCAACAGAAAAAATGCTTTGCGGTATGTGTTTTTATGAGCCCGATCTCATGAAATTTCGTATTTATTTGCACGAATGTCATTTCTCGTGGCATTTATACGCCAAAAACAGTTTTTGTGTGTATATATGGTACGCGTTTTTGCGTGCATATAATACGCACTTTTTGGCGTGTAATACGCACAAACTCCCCACCCCCTTCCCCCTAAACCTACCCCAGGGTTTTTTAGTGCGTAGCATATACACGCAAAAAACATTTTTGGCGTATAAATGCCACGAGAAATGACATTCGTGGTATAGATATGCATTTTCATGAGACTGTGTTGGTTTTTATTGCATCACATTCAAACTATAAAATCTCATTCACATCTGAAGTACTATATATATATATATATATATATATATATATATATATATATACATACAGTAAAATATGTTCATTTAAAAAAATCACTGTAAAAAAATCAGTTGACATAATAAAGTGAGGAGATCCATTGCCTTAAAATAAATAAATATAATATACATATGTTATATAAAATAAATAAACAAAGTAAATAAACTTTGTTATTTTAACATACACAGCTGTATAGAATGTTTATTGTAAATAAATACTTATACTATTATTACTATTACAATATTTATACTTAAAAGCTGTATGGGATGGCTTGAAAGCCATGATGTCCCAGCAAAATACATATAATAGATCAATCTCTATTGATGGTTTTATTTCAAACATAGAGCTTGCAAATACTCTAAAAAAAAGTTTTTACTTTTTTAAAAATGGGAAATTGTAAAAAAGTTACAGGGTGAGCAGATGATCACTTAACTGATCACTTTTTACAGTGGTGGATTACACTGACCTACACATTAATTCACATGTTAACACTCTCTAAAAGTGAACATTGTAATACAGAACCGAACAGAGGCCTAGTTTACATCCTAAATCAATAAAACTGTTTAGTGAATGCCGGTTTTGATCAGTCAATCATTAATGAGGAAGAAACGCGGCCGCCATGTGAGCCGAAGAGCAGAAGAATTAACTGACAGAAGACAAGCAAACGATCGCGAGCCAATGAGCTCAATATCATCATCTGATGTAGAGTGATAATGGTGTCATCACGTCTTCATTTTGAACAGTGGCATGTGGCCAAACGTCAGCTGGCACGGTGGTGGTTTAAACCAAACCAGGGTGATCATCTAGAACTGTTGTAACTCTGGATGGATGACAGGCAGTAAGTTGGCCTAATGTGACTCCGTTGGCAGCGAGGAGAGAATACCCTCTACCTTTCTTTCTCTCTTCCTCTCAAATTGTCCACCACTGTCTTTTTCCAGGCCCACACAGACAGAAATAGCAGTGTACTGAGTGCTGAGAAGGCAGTGATGATACAGCGTGTGTGACTGCCGCTGGAATGTGGAATATGTGTGTATGTGTGAACGTGTGACCTGCTTAAGAATGCGCTACGTTCGTATGACGTTGGGGGCACGAGGATATCCCAAGTCACAGATTAAAATGGTGCAGGGAACACGGATGGTCTCCCCTCTTCGTATTACTGTATGTGCTTTCTAATATTAACCCCCCTCTCACCAGCACACATGTTCTGTCCCATCCCTGAGGTGCATGAGTGTGTGAGTGTTATTTTTAGGGCCAGCTTTTTCCACTACTGCTCAAGGAGACCGGTCAGGTGGTGAGACGAGAGGGGGGCTTGCCTAATGAGAGAGGGCCAAATGCAAGACTATATAACAGACACTCAGCACTATTACACAAACGCCAGTGCTATATATCACCAAAGACCTCAGCAATTGTAACACATGCTTCTGTAGGGCCTGGATTAGCTCTCACAAGACAACACACACTCCCAGTGTGCATTTCATGGGTGGTAGAGCCAGACAGAGCATGTGTGAGTGTGTAATTTGCTTTTTGAGGTTGTACCACGGGTCAGGTGCAGCTGTCACTAGCCAAGAATAAATTCCAATTTGTTGTAATTTGCTGATCTAATTGTATTAAAAGCTACTTCGTCATTGTTTCAAACCCATTTAACTTACTTTATTGCGACACAATTGAGATATTTTCACAGAATGCCCTGGCTGCTTTTCCATTCACTGAAGGTAGGATGTCATGCCCCAACATAGACAAAAACAAAATAGAAGAAGAAAAAAAAGTAGTCAGTGAGGCTATTGTGGTTTCATATTGTCCAATGGCATATGTAAATAATTAATTGATAGCACAATACATTATCATAATTCCTGTCTTTTTTGCAGTTCTGTTATTGTTAAGTTTGGTATTTGAAATACATCTGTAATAAAATAAAATATAAATATTTAAAAACTTAAACTAAGAAACAAAAATTAGATCTGAAATACAATCATCTAAAGGATAGGAACACCATACTAATACTATGTTGGGCCTTAATTCTACATGGCATTGATTCAACAAGGTGCTGAAAGCATTCTTTAGAAATGTTGGTCCATATTGATGGGATAGCATTTTGCAGTTAATGGAGATTTGTGGGATGCACATCCAGGGCATGAAGCTCCCAGTTCCACCACATCCCAAAGATGCTCTATTGGGCTGAGATCTGGTGACTGCAGGGGCCATTTTAGTACAGTCAACTCATTGTCATGTTCAAGAAACCAATTTGAAATGATTCAAGCTTTGTGACATGGTGCATTATCCTGTTGGAAGTATCCATCAGAGGATAGGTACATGGTGGCCATAAAGGGATGGACATTGTCAGAAACAATGTTTAGCTGGGCAGTGGCATTTAAGCGATGCCCAATTGGCACTAAAGGGCCTAAAGTGTGCCAAGAAACATCCCCTACACCATTACACCACCACCACCAGCCTGCACAGTAGTAACAAGGCATGATGGATCCATGTTCTCATTCTGTTTATGCCAAATTCTGACTCTACCATCTGAATGTTTAAACAGAAATCGAGACTCATCAGACCAGGCAACATTTTTCCAGTCTTCAACTGTCCAATTTTGGTGAGCTCTTTGTAGCCTCTTGTTCCTATTTGTAGTGGAGATGAGTGGGACCCATTAGATTCTTCTGCTGTTGTAGCCCATCCGCCTCAAGGTTGTGCGTGTTGTGGCTTCACAAATGCTTTGCTGCATACCTCGGTTGTAACGAGTGGTTATTTCAGTCAAAGTTGCTCTTCTATCAGCTTGAATCAGTCGGCCCATTCTCCATCAAGGCATTTTCACCCACAGGACTGGCGCATAGTGGATGTTTTTCCCTTTTCACATCATTCTTTGTAAACCCTAGAAATGGTTGTGCGTGAAAATCCCAGTAACTGAGCAGATTGTGAAATACTCAGACCGGCCCATTTGGCACCAACAACCATTCAGTTTGGAGTTCAGGAGATTGTCTTGACCAGGACCACGCCCCTAAATGCATTGAAGCAACTGCCATGTGATTGGTTGATTAGATCATTGCATTATGACAAATTGAACAGGTGTTCCTAATAATCCTTTAGGTGAGTGTATAAATAACACTAAAATATTAACTTACAAAAAAACAAGATAAATAGTTAAAGTAAAACATTTTTTCTAGATATATCCTGTTCACGGTCTCTTTCTGTTGTTAGAGAGGATGAGAAAAATGAAGAGAACTGCACAAAATTTTTGAGGAATTTGGCATTAAAACTGTGGAAACAAGTTCCAACTGAACGAATTGTTCTCTTTCTCTCAGCTTCCACGTCCAAGCAGACGTGACCGTAGTAATGCTTTAGGGACAGCCGGGAGATAAGGCTTATGGAAGCATGAGTGTGCATGTGTGTTTTCTTGCTGTCCCAGCCAGCATCACCCTGTGATGTCATGGGGCAGGGGGTGGACACAGGACTAGGGTGTCACTGTCACGTCTCACACATGATGTCCTTCCTCTCTCCTTGTCAACTGCAGTACAGTACATCTGTCGCTCTTCTCATTTATCTCTCGTCTGTTTTGTTTACGCATTCTGGAAAGCTTACCACGTATAAAGGGGGGCAACATTGAAATAAATCTGTCCCCCATTCTTTATATCATTTTCACTCTCTATATAAATGTTACATGGTTGAGGTGAGTTTATGCTCACATGAACAAGCTTGTGTGTCTTGTGTTTTGAGTGTTTATCTAGGTCTTCAGTCGCTCACAAGTGTAGATGAAAGGACACACTTAATTTTGTGTCATGGAAAATCTGCTTGATTCATCCACAGTCAGCAGAGTCCAAGCGTAGCCTGAGTTATCAGACATGGTCTCGGTTGAATTCTTGTAAGATGAACATGATTTAATTAGTCCATAAAGATTTGACTTGTGTTTGAATACCCAAGTTATTTTTAAAGAAAATAATGATTTGATTAGAATGCATTAAATTTGAATTATTCAGTGGGGCAAAGAGACATCATTTTGGCTGTTCAGTAGCTCTAAAAGAAAATAGTGTTATTGATCAGCTGAAGTCAGTTCAGAGTGGATTCAGTTCTAATGTACTGAATCAACACTGTAAAGTGACAGTGACAGTAAAGTCATTAATAATATTACAAAAAAAATGGTAACACTTTATGTGAAGGGGTGTGCATAAGACTTGACATGACACTGTCATAAACATGACATAACACCTGTCATGAACATGAAGGAGTCTTTACGAATATTTATGACCATTGTCATTAAGTTTCATTCGGTAAATTATGACACTTTTAAAAATGCAAAGTTGACAATGTTTAAAATGTCTTTGTTATGAACAACTTATGACAAAAATTTGGGTAACACTTTACAATAAGGTCTTATTTGTTAACATTAGTTCATGTATTATTTAACAAACACAAATGGGTCAATGTCTCTTTATCCCCATAATTATTAAAATCGTATTTTTATGCGAATATCGTTGCCAGTGGACAAAGTAATACAAGGACTTCATTATGTCCTTTTAACAAACTGTTGAAGCCTCACTATACTGTAAATCTACTATAATGTGAATCTGTTTCAATTTTTTTTATCTTTGATTGACAGTATCAAGGACTACTTAATTCTGACTTAATGTCTAGTGATTATCAAAATGTTTTTTTTAATAATCATACCAGATGGTCTACAAGTTCTTTCTCCAACTTTGAGCTGCCTTCAGCTGACTCCATTACTAAGCTGATCATTAAGTCTATGTCTTCTACTTGCTCACAACCGTTTTGGTTAAGTCTTGTATCTCATTCGATCTCCCTTATTATTACATAGGTATGTTCATCATTATCGTCTGCCACTGTTCCTCCATCATTTAAAACGGCTTCTATCACTCCAATTTTCTAAAAACCTGGTGCTTATCCAAATGATCTAAATAATTTATAGTCCCATTTCTTAATCTTCCTTTTATATCTAAAAAACTTGAGAGAATGGCAACTCAACTTAAATCACATTTGCAAGACAATGACATTTTTGAGCATTTCGTTGGGTTTTGGATTTAAACACAGTAAAGAAACAGCTCTAGTTAAAGTTACAAATGACCTTCTCTTGGCTGCTGATTTGGGTTTCTGTTGTCTATTTTTGTTCTTTTAGATATTAGTGCTGCATTTACCAGATTTTTATTATTAAGAATTACCGGAACGATTGCCTTGTATTGGAGTAGCTAGTAATATCCTACTTTGGTTTTCATCATATTTACAGTATGTGACAGGAAACAGTTCGTACAGATTAAGACTGCACATTCAGAGCCTCTCTCAGTCACTCACGGCGTTCCACAGGGGTCAGTGTTGGGTCAACTTTTATTTATTATTTATTAATTCTTATGGTATTAATTTTCATTTTATGCTGACGACACACAAGTATATATATTTAAAAAAAACCTAATGCTTCTCATCCCCTATCTAACCTTACTAAATGGTTACAGGATGTTATTATATATATATATATGACTATATTTTTATTTTTTAAGTTAAATACTAGTAAAACACGAAGCCCTCCTTGTTGGGTCTAGGTCTGTTTTATCTAAAACTCAATCCTTAATTTTGTTTATTGATAACTGCTCAGTTAACTTCTCCAGCAAGTGAAAAGTCTTGGAATTATATTTGATGGTTTACTTCTTTTAGTTTCCATATTAATACAATTTCACGTGCTACATCTTTTCAGTACTATTGCTAGACTTTGTTCTTCACTTTCTCAACACTACACTGAAGTACTCATTCATGCTTTGGTTACATCTCGGATTGATTATTGCAATCCCCTTTTATTTGGTATTCCCGTAAAACAACTTCACAGATTACAGTTCATTCAGAATTCCGCAGCGAGGATTGTTACTCACACACATATTTTTGATCAAATAACTACTGTTCGTTATCGTGTACATTGTGTACATCGACTGTTCCATATCCCTTAAATGTCTGTCTATTTCAGAACTTGACTTGCTAGCAAATGTTTGCTCCATGAAAAATTTGCTAAAGACCTAATTACATATTTCAAATAAAGTCAATATTTTGTGTCTAAATGGACACTAGAGGTTATGACTGTATTTAAATTGTGCTGCAGAACAAATGTGAAAGTGCCTTGACCATAAACTGAAAACAACTATTCTAAAAACCCTTGGTCAGTGAAGGTAACTGCTACTCTAAAAATGGCAGTAGACCTGACTGATCAATTTGCAAGACTATCTGAGTCTATAATGATGGGTGGACATGTATGGTTTGCCTAAGGAACAAAGATCCACCCTTCTCACACACATTCTGAATTATTCAGTCTACAAAGTTTAATATTTTGTAGAAACAGTTTTGCAGACTTTGAACCAACTTTGCTTTTGGCCCATTAATCTGGGCATGTTCTTCAGAGTTAAATTATGATTGTCAGCCACAATGTTGGATTGAGATCAGAGCACTGACTTGAACTGCAGGGCTTTGGGATCACTATCCTGAAAGACTTTTTCCAAAGCTTCAGTTTTTTAGACTCTTACATTATTATCCTGCAATGCACACCATCCATTCTTTCTTCTGTTTTAAAAAGATTCCAGTCTCTCTTTCTGAAAAGCCGCTCCACAATATGATCCCACCATCATACACTGTTAGCAATGGTGCTTTCTAATTCAAAGTGTCTACATTTTCATCAAATATACAGTATTGCTGTGAATTTAGTCTTGATTAACCACAAAATCTTTTCCCACATCCCAACTGGGTCACTAATGCCTCCTGACAAACTCCAGATAAGCTTTCCATTTTGGTTTCTGGTTCTTTAGCTCAACCCTTCCATACAAGCCAGTGTTCTCTCAAGCTCTTGACATGGTTCACTAGTATTTATTCCCAGATGCTGTATGGCATCTTCAACATGATTGTTGATTTCTTTATAGCTTTTCTTAAAAATCTCATAGAGTTGAGGAAAGTACAGGTGGATTGAAGCAGCTTCCGGGGCAAATAAGGGTTCCCTATTGGGACATCCTAACATCAAACTTCACTATTTTATGTGAAATGCCCTGTAGACATAATACACTTTATCTGCAGTGAATTACATAGGAACAACCGGTAAACTCTATGTTGTCAATCATCGGAAATGACCTGTAAACGCTGAGCTACTTTCTTTATCCGCCTGGATGAGGAGAAGTGTTTTAAGTTTCATTCAGACACAGTCTCATGAAGATGATGTATCTATACCACGAGTGCCAAAAAAGTTTTTTGCGTGTATATGGTACGCACTAAAAGACCATGGGTTAGGTTTAGGGGGGAGAGGGGGTGGGGAGTTCATGCATATTATACGCCAAAAAGTGTGCATCATATGTACACGAAATTGCGTGCCATATATACGCAAAAACTGTTTTTCGCGTATAAATGCCACGAGAAATGACATTCGTGACATAGATACTAACTTTCATGAGATCGGGCTGGTTTCATTTCAGATTCAAAAAAATGTCTAAGTGACAGGGATGATCTTAAAAACATGAGACACATAACAGTATTGCAGACTTTTTCAGTCTATTTTCAGACTTCCTCCTCACTGCAAAAATAGCATTTGTTGAAACCAAGTGGCCAAAATGACTTGTTTTCTACTTCAATTTGTGACTTCACAATGTGACAGATATTTGCTCTTCAACTCTTTCTGTTTATGTGAGTGAGTGTGTGTCTGTGACAGCTAATAATCAAGTAGTAATAGTGTAGCATTGCATTGCTAAAGTCATTCACACATTAATATATATATATTTACTAATGATCTACACATTTTGTTTTAGAGCAGTCTCTTCTATGGATATAATAAAATATTCACATTTCAAATAATATACTTTCAGTTTAAACCTCTAAAGCAGGTAGAGCCTTGCTAATCAAAGGACAAGTAATTTGCTGCAATTAACCTTGATCTCTGAATTAGGCCCATTATGATTCAAGTACAGAATGTTGTTTTCAGGGCTAAAATGAAACGGTTCTGAGAGGCGTGGTTGGTCAGGTGAGGTGGATCACTTTGATGTCTTGACTGTGGGCATCGGTGGAGGCTCTGGGGCGAGGAAAGGGAGGGGTACACTGAGCGACCATCCAGACACGGCCGCACAGCAGCGCTCCTGAATGATTCATGCACCAAAGAAAAATGCAAACTCTCAGATTTAGCACACAGATATTTGTTCTTTTAAAAGATTGATGGCCTTGAGCGAGAAAGAATGGGGTGAATAACTAATGTATGTGTTTCTTTTCTTCTGAATGTGCACATTAGAGAAGCAGCTGATAATATTTGTTTTTGAATATGCTAGTGAGCATGCTTAACTGGCTAAGGAGTTGTGTGCTGTGTGTGTGTTGGCCCTTGATGCATAATTGATCTTTCCAGAGAACAGGTTGTAGTGGAGATTATTATATATTAATATATTTTTAGGTTAGAGACGTTTCGTGATTTGTTTCTCTGTGGACAAAAAAAAACAGTCTCAACTAAAGCAGAATAATGTCTCTCTTCCTACAACACTTTGATTTAGTCTCAATGATTAATGTCTCAATCAGCAGATATTACAGTAAACCTGTGCAGCCAGTTTCTCAATTCGTTTGAACTAAATTGTTTTACATGAATCCTGTGTGTCCGGATGTTTTAAATCACCATACGTGTTTCACTTTCAGTGTTGCTTAAAGCTACACTGTGTGATTTTTACCCCATCTAGCGGTGAAAAGGTATATGACCATCCAGTAAATATTAGTTTCAATTTCGATTTTGTTTTTAAATCATACGGTGGCCAATGTAGTCCAAGATTAACATGGCTTCCAGTTCGACCTGGTCCATGAGTGTTAACTCAAATGTAAACGCGAAAGGCGAAGCTTTGAATTAACGGGTATGTCCCTCTTTAGCTAATGTAATTTCAAGATGGAGGGGCAACATGGCAGACCGACATTAGAACCCCTTACCCGTATGTATTTTCAATGGCATATTATACACTCATGAGAATACTTTATTACGTGAACGAAGTAAATATACATTAATGAGCACATATATTTTTTAAAGAACTAAGTGTGTTTAGCTATAATAAACTAAAAGAGTTACACAGTGAAGCTTTAAGATTAATGTTAATTTTTACAATCTTTATATTACAATCCTGCAAATCCCAGCAAGCACAGAACGTTCCCTGACGTTCCTGAATGGTCCCATGAGGTTATTGTTTTGGGAACCAAACAAGAACGTTATAGGAACATTCCATGTAGGTTATTTTGGTAACGCTTCCTTTTACAGTACAGTACTTACAGTGTACTTACCTAGAAAGTACTGGCTAATATAAGGTAAGTACATGGTAGGTTTAAGGGTAGGTTCAGGGTTAGTACTAGTTATTACCCAGTAATTGTAGTTACTAAAATAAGAACATAGTATTTACATGGGTAACTGGACTGTAAAAGGAAAGCGTTACCGTTAATTTTAGGTTCCATTTTTATAACGTAAGGAGAATGTTCACGGGAACGTTCCCTTAATCTTAAGGCAAAGTTCTAGGGGAACAATTGCCTAACGTTGCTTAACGTTCCCAGAACCTAAATTTGTTTGCTGGGAAGATGACAGCTGTCTTATATTTTTTAGTACAATCAACTTGGATGTTTAAGTCATATAAACTTGAATTACTTTAAAACTGTCTTTAAAAAAACTGTTGAATCTTGTATAACTTAAAAATTGCCTAACCTATTTTGAAGAGTTAAAGCAATTAAAAAAACTATGTTGTCATAACTTACTGATCTTATACATTTCAGTGTAAGGGTAATTGCATTTTAGACCTTCATGGAATAGCGTCTGAGACATGGACACACCAGTAAGTGGTGAGATATTTTGTTAATAAAATGAAACGACAAGAATAGCGTAATATATTTTTTACATCTGGTTTCTCAGTATGGTGCATGCAGTAAATTTTATTGTGGACATCATATTTAAATAGTCAAAGCCTAAGTGGTATTTTGTCAGTAAAAACAGTTAAATTCTGTTCTTTTGTGTTCCATAAAGTCAAACAGGTTTGGAATGACATGAGGTTGAGTAAATGATGACAGAATGTTTAAGTGAACAAAGTTCTGAGTGAACTGTCCCTTTAACATAAAAGCAGCATATCAGATTGTCTGTAGGTATGCTCACCTGAAGCTGCACTCTCCAAACCTACAGAACACATTTTTAATTGCTTAGGAAGACTTAATTGAATAAATTCTAATCTAATTTAATTATGTTCTGGCCTGCAGAGGGACTATATCATCAAAAGTGCACAGCCCTGAATATCACCGAGACCCACTCACACACAAGCGTGTTCCTGCCCGTGAAGGAACTTGGCTGGGAACATAAAGAGACACGGATGACATGCTAGACCTGTCTGACTGCTGCTACACATTCTCTCACTCTTCTGCCATGCGTGCAACTCACAAACAATACAAACACACTAAGGATGAGCAGGGCCTACATATTTTCAGAACCTAGTCCACTGTGCACACAGTCATAGAAAAACAAAAACTCAAAAACAACAGGATAGTGTGTATAGTGTGATTCTAGGCTGATGCTCGTGTGGAAAGCTGGCGGTAGTCCTAGGTTTATCAGTGCATGCGTCCGGAACGCGTCACCTCACGCTGGGGTCTCCCCGCCTATAAAATATGCATCAC
The DNA here is from genome assembly GCA_030378365.1 of Hybognathus amarus. Classification (NCBI taxonomy): domain Eukaryota; kingdom Metazoa; phylum Chordata; class Actinopteri; order Cypriniformes; family Leuciscidae; genus Hybognathus; species Hybognathus amarus. Next base: position 79,337 of record JAQIUQ010004745.1, read on the forward strand.
ATACAGGATAACATGGAAAGAGCGCGGCAGCACAACACACACACACAGACCTGGGACAACAATTGGGCTTTGCACCAATGAGCATGAGCCAGGCGAATACACGGCACACACACACAAAAGTGAGATTATCTAAAGGCCTGGTGAGAAGGTATATCCTCGCTATCTTGATTTAACAGTATCAGTTACATTTTAGTAAACAAATATGGGCGGATCATACAGTGGCGGTAACATAAGACACAACAGCACTTTAATTTGTGGATGAATGCTGTAGGTGTGTATATGAATGATTAAGCAAACTTTTGTTCTCATCAGGTTTCCACAGGGTTCCATAAATATGTGCATGATTACAAAATGTAATTAGCAATTCGATGCAGTCACATTTACCGTTATTTGTCAAATTTTCACAGGTGAAATCCAGTCATTTCAATAGGAATCCACTCAATGTGGAATTCCATTTGAGGGCAAAAGTTTTCCCCACACAAATATTTTGCATTGGCTTCAAGTTCGCCAAACGCAAATTCGCCACGATTGGACAACAGAGAGTGACTTCTGTGTAAGATGTGTTTCATACATCGTTACTCTATTAGACAAATTCGCTTTTCCCTGAATGTTTCACCGAAACCTTAAAGGGATAGTCACCCCAAAATAAAAATTCTGTCAAAAATTACTCCCATGTTGTTCCTACCCTATCTCACGACCAATTCGTACGAATTCGATACGAGTGATTAAAAAGTGGCTAATTCGTACTAATTCATACGACCTCACTCGTACAAATTCGTACGATTTGTCTAAACCCACGTGACGGTTAAGTTTAGGGGCGGGGTTAGGGGTAGGTCATTCGTACGAATTCATACGATTTGGCCAATTCGTAGAATATGTACGATTTTAGCAAAATCGTACTAATTTGTACGAGTGAGGTCGTATGAATTGTTACGAATTAGCCACCTCGTAAAATTCGTACGAATTCCCGTGAGATCGGGTTGGTTGTTCCAATCCCATACGACTTTCGTTCATATTCAGAACACGAAGAGTGATCAGGAGCGCTGGATCACTCCGCCATAGGCTTCTAAAGGGATTGAAACTGGCTGGCTAAGAAAAGTTAAAATAGTCCAAGTAACTGCAATGGCTCAATCTTAAGTTTAACAAGCACCAAGAATACTTTTTGTACGCAAAAAAAACAATAATAAAAAAAATAACGACTTTATTCAACTTTTCATTTCTTTCTCGGTGGGCCTCGAGATTACGTAGTGTAACTGCGCAACGTTTCTAGGTTTCACGTCACACGTAGGCTCACTTTTGGCTGATGCTGGTCATGTGTGTGATGCGTGCGTGTAACATACAACATGAACTATCGAGCCCATTCTCATTCTTTGCCGTCATATAGGCAACGCCATATGATATTTCGTCAAAATACTACTTACATGGCACCCTTTAGCGTCAATATAACACGCAGAACCCAAGGCATCATACAGGTGACTGGCATCCTTAAGTGTCAATATGAGACGCAGACCCTACCCCAGACCTAAACCTACCCATAACAGTGCATGTTATATTGACGCTAAAGGGTGCAATGTGCGTATTTTGACGAAATGTCATAATATGGCGTCACCTATATGACGCCAAAGGATGAGAATGTGTTGAACTATCTCGAGGTGATTTTGCTGGTAACACTTTAGTTTAGGATCCAATTCTCACGATTAACTAGTACTAAGATATTAGCTGTTTATCAGTACTACAGTAATTCTGCATGATCATATTCTACATCCCTTAATCCTACCCAATAGCTAAACTTAACAACTACCTTACTAATAATAAGCAGTAATGGGTTTATTGAGTCAAAATTCCTAGTTAATAGAGTGAGAATTGGACTCTATAATCGAAAGTGTGACAATGTTGTTTCATATAATGATGAACAATGAAAAGTGTTAAAAAGGATGAACATAAAACGTTTTTTTTTTAACGCACACTTGGAAGTGTAACACGTTTCACTTTCTGTCAATCTTTGTTTGATGGCTAACAGCAAGCAAATAAATGATGCTACTAATTGGAAGCATATTCATAATAAATCATCACCTAACAAGAACATGCACGTTTAATCACATGCAGAAAGTTCCAACTTTTTCCAAACATCATTCAGTTCTCAGAATAACTGGCTTTCCAGCTGTGGGAGAGCAATATGATGTGTGTGTTACATAATTCTCCTACTTACATATGTTCCCATAACGCACCACTACTGAGAGTTACGTTGCTGTGCAGTTCAGGTTGCAAACGTCATTGTGTCATATGTGCAGCACGGTCCAGCCTGAATGACATCGGAGCATCGTTCAAGGCTGACCAGCCCTTCACAGACACATGACCCTTGACCAAGATAAATCTTGACCACTGCACATCAGGGACAGATGGAATGCAGTCACTCGCTGCCAGAAACTCCATAGTGTGTGTGTCTGTTTGCGTCTTTATCAGAGAGACGACGCTGGCCTGTGAGGTCACAGCTGTGCTGGTCAACAAGCTCCGCCTACAGCAGCTGGCTCAGGTCCCCGTGAGACAAATGGGAAAAATCAGACTGTCTCTTGCAAATAAACACAGTCAAAAAGACATGTGCATGGACTAGCACACACGCATGCTTACCACAGCACGTAGACTGCGCTGAGAAGGCAGCTAAAGAATAATGTTTTCTGACGTGCATCATCTTACAATTCTTACTTCCGACTTGAATTTACCCCGTCAACACCCTCCTTCAGACCAGACGGGAGCACGTCATCGCAGCATCACAGCAACTTGCTCACATACAGTACACATTCACTAGGCCACTGCAGTGACGCCCTGCAGACCACAGTCTGGGCAGATATCCATCTGACAACAGGAAGTCTTCTTGGCCTGAGAGTTTTCTTATTGTTATTTTTGATAGCCAATACACATAACCACAGCCTGCGTGAAAGCCAAAAACACCTCAGATTTACATGGTTTGCTAGCATTTCACCAAAAGTACACAGTTTTAAAGAAACATGGTTGTCAGCATTTACTGTGATTCTGCAAGAATGTGAAATTACTTTAAAGGTGAAGTGCACAATTTGTGCACCACAACTGGTTCGGATACTGAAGATACAGCCTCACTGCAGCTACAGTGATGGGGCAGATGTGCCCTAAAGGTTAGAGAGTCAGATTGGAAACCTGAAGTTTGCAGGTTTGATTCTCAATACTAGCAAGAAATGACTTAACTGTCAAGACACCTAACCCCCATCGCAGTGAATAGCTGTGTGTGTCCACGGTTTGCAGTGTGTGTTCAGTACACACTACTTTTAATGTTAAACTTCTGGCATTGGCATGTCACTTTTACTTCACTACTAACTTCACAGAGACACAGTTTTTACCCTTTTGGAGGAAATAAAACGCGAAATGGCTTTAAAATGTGTGCTTGTAATATTTGCATATGCAGCTGGGATACATTAAATAAAATAATAAAAAATATATATTTGTCCTCATATTTAGCTGGGATAGAAAATTAAAAAATCAAATCAAATTATCGTTCAATCATGACAACTCTCTAAGTTTCAGCATGTTATTGAATATGGCAATGTATTTGGTATTGGGGGACTGTTGATTACAACACAGTCTCATGAAAATGAGTATCTATACCACGAATGTCATTTCTCGTGGCATTTATATGACAAAAATGTTTTTTGCGTGTATATGCTACGCACTAAAAAACCCTGGGGTAGATTTAGGGGGGAGGTGGGTGGGGCGTATTACATGGCAAAAAGTGTGTATCATATGCACGTGAAAAACGTGTGACATATACACGCAAAAAATGATTTTGGCGTATAAATGCCACGAGAAATGACATTCGTGCTATAAGTACGAACTTTCATGAGATCGGGCTCGATTGATTATCGCTGCTGCTGTTTAGACTTGCTACTGCTAATATACAGAGTCACACTGCTGCATGAATAGACATAAATAAATCCACAGCAGATCTAGGCAGTTTGAGCTGTCAAGTCTGATTATTTTCACTACTCTCAAAATAAAGAGTCAACTGGAGCCACAAATGTGCATCAATACAGGTACAGTGCTGAAAAAGAAAAAAATGCATGCAAAAATGGCCCTATGTCACATTCCATAGATTTACTTTACTATACATTTACTTTAGATGGGTCGTGCATCTTTACTGGAAAAAGAATCACAATTTACCGGACAGTTCAGCAAGTGCCAGTGTGTGCATGTACATCTTTCAGTTATATTTACATGCAGCAGCATGCATCTGTGACAGTTTGCTTGTGTGGAAGAGTTTTCTGAGATAAGGTAAAAGCCTACATCTCTGTGATGTTGCTGTTTGTTGACAATACAACTAAGGCTGTGATTCTTTCAGTCAGGACAATAGCATGTCCAACATATGGGCACCAAAACAATTCAGATTTTGGCCAGAAACAAACTTTCACTAGTCTGTTAATGCAAATTATCCAAAAATATGTGACAAGCCAAATGTGTTATTAGTCATGTAAAAATCTTGCTATAAACATGCCAAAAGCTTCACTAACTTGCTCAGCAAGTTTCTTTTTAAACTGTTGTTACACCATGCCAGTTATTCATCTATAATTAATATAAATCTAACTTGCATAGCTAAAATGTTTGCATTTATTTACTCAGATTCAGATATCGAATGGCCCATCGCATAGTTTATGTTTAATGTAGCAGGAAGCACTAGTTCCATTCCCTGTCATTTCACATTGTCCACAGCTGTTTCCCACTGTGGGCAGTACCTATAATTGTGTGTGAGAGATGGAGAAAGTGAGACTGGGAAAGAGAGGTGAGAAACGGTAATAGTCTTCGAGAGGTATGTGCTGTTGGATATTGTTTTGCTCATTGCTCTGGTAATGTACTCATCTATTATAGATCAGAATCTAAAATTCTTTGTCTAAACAAATCCTCTCAAATGTACTTTTCATGTTTGTCTGTCTCCTGTAACCCGTGACCCTTGTAATACAGACATATTCTGTTACATGATACACACAGACACAGACTCGAGACATTTAAAGCTCTGTTTACACCTGGTATTAAGAAGCCATTTTGTCAATTCGATCACAAGTGGACGACGCTTAAAGAAGTAGTTCACTTTAAAAAAAAAACTTTTGCTGATAAATTACTCACCCCATGTCATCCAAGATATCCATGTCATTCTTTCTTCAGTCGAAAAGAAATTAAGGTTTTTGCCTTATCCATGTTTCTGGAAAACATTCCAGGATTTTTCTCCATATAATGGACTTCAATGGAAACCAAACGATTCAAGGTCCAAAAGACACTTTCAGCACAAACTGCAAACGGTTCAAAGGGCTTTAAACGATTCCAGACGATGAATAAGGGTCTTATCAAGCAAAACGATCGCTCATTTAATAAATAAATAACAACAAAGTTTAAGTTTTATAAGCTCAAATGGTCGCCTTGCTCTGTTCTGTGATGCGCGTTCGTGACTTTCCTGTTCGAACTCGTTCATCAGAAATGAAAAAATCTTTTTTCGTGTAATTTGGTTCATTCAACGAACGAAATGAACGAATTGACTCGGGAAAAGGTTTGTTCAGTTTGATGAGACGAATTCGAACAGGAGAGTCACGACCGCGCATACAGAGCAGAGCAACGCGACCATTTGAGCTTATAAAACTTAAACTTTGTTGTTGTTGTTTTTTTATTCCTGGAATGTTTTCATCAAAAACCTTAATTTCTTTTTGACTGAAGAAAGAAAGACACGGATATCTTGAATGACAATTATCAGCAAAAGTTTTTTTTTAAAGTGAAACTACTCTACTTTACTAATCTAATCTACTTTAATATTAAGGAAAGCGCGCAAGCCAGACAGGATTTAATCTTTGTCGGCTTAAGACCCAAGTTTGGTTTGAAGACGAAAAACATACCACAGCACAGTGTTTCTCTCTATGTTTTTCCGTAGTCTCTGGTCACGTTCATATGTAAATTACTTGAGCTTATTTCATCCATTAGATCGAAGAAATGAAACCCATACCCATACACCCACACATAGACCTCTCCACTAAATCAGGAAAGAAGTGCTGAAAAGTCCAAGAAAATGATTTAAATACCAGGTATAAATGGGAATGTGTCTGCTTCATCAACTTGTGATCCGATTCGACCAAAATGCATCTTAGGCCCTGTCCCAAATGGCACACTTCATATGTACTTTCGGTCTTGTGGACTTACAATGGCTCCCGCATGTGCGTGTCTCTCAGTCCATGAGACCATAGGGTCCCATTTAGTCATTTTAGGTTTCAGAAGGGTGCTCATGAGCATATCCCATTGTGTGGTTGATATGCGTCCTCGATACGCACTGCTCCACAGCAGACTTCATCCCGACATTCAAAACGATGTTACGTCACAGAAAGTGCGGACTTAGAGGAAGACAAGTGTTTAGGGTGCCATTTGGGGACGGCCTTAATACCAGGTGTAAACAGGGCCTAAGAGTTTTTTACAAGCCCTTGTTCTTCAGTATCACAAAGGCTGACAGGGTTTTGTTCTGGGATATGCAAATTCAATTATTATAATCACACACACATTAATATAATATATAACAGACTATTAATAGGTGGTACAACAGACACAGATTAGATTGTTAGTAAAAAAAGATGCTAAGAAGATCCATTTCCACTTTATTTTCTTAATGTAAGAGCAGACAAAGCCATTTTTTACCTTGAATGTGCAAGACTTCCTGTGTCAAAAATTGGTCCATTTACTGTTTGATATTGCAAACTGGTATTTGTCATCACATTAATAGGAGAGGGAAAGGATAGGGCCAACACAGGTTATACTCCTCTTGCCCTCTGGCTCAGTTGCTGATGTCCTTGTTGGCTTGCACATGCATGTTCATTTATAAGCCAGAGCATGAGTTTCAGAGTTTGCAAGTGTTCTCTCAAGTGTTCTCTCCCTGTGTAAAAATACAGCCCATATGATGGCAAGCGCGTGGCATGGTGCTGCTGATGACACAAGTAGCGCCTCCAAACAGCTCCGCCAAGACTAAAAATAGCCTCCCTCTGAATGCAGCCAGCCACAAATACAGAGAAGCACTATCATTTTACTCACCCTGAAAGAGAGAGAGCCTGTCCCCTTGTTTAACAGTTTCATTATGTGAAGAGTGCGTCACTATGAAGTGGAAAAAAAGTGAAAAAGAGGGAAAAAATTAAAGAAAGGAAAGAAAGAGTGAGGGCGTAGTTGGCAGGGGAAAACGGTAACCAGAGGGGATTATGGGGTTCGGCAAACAAGAACCCTGTATGAGTGCGTGTTTTGGATCTGCGTGTTGGATCTGGTGAGTTAACTAATGAGAGTTCCTCTCAAAGAAGATTAAAACGTTCGGTCCAAAAGGTCCCCCTACTTTACATAGAGACGTGACCTTTGAAATGGTGGATTTTTTTTTTATGTTGCACGGTCTGCCATTTGTGTTTGGTGAAAACTTCCCCCCTCTTATATCACACAACTCAAACCACTTCCTCCTTCTATGACATCATCACGATGGCCCACTGCCCCTGATGCTCTCACCACAGCGATGACTCCACGCCAGGCCTCTTTCTCTCTCTCTTCCACTCCTCCGCTCTGGCCCGTTTGCACGTCTTCTCTTGCACGGGAGACACAGAGAGAGAGAGAGACACACACACGGGAGCGTGTGACGCAGCCAGACTTGGTTGGGCTCCTGTGGCCTGGTTCTCAGAGGCAGTACTGACTGGACTCTTTGTCTCAGCGGCGGAGTTAAAAATAAAACCCGGGAAAGAGTTTGGCTAGCGTTATACCAGTGTTAGTGATACGTTTCACCGACGTCTGGGGAATAGAGACCCCTCTTACACACTCAGACGCATACGGATACACTCACACCTCTCTTGGGAGCTGAACTCAGGATGAACTTGGATGTGAAAAACATCCCAAAGCAATGGCCCACAGTGTTTTCTGGACCGTTCACAAAACCGCCACCTCATGACGGAACACTTGTGTCATATTGCGTAACTCAGACACACATGCAAATTAAATATACGTCCATGTAAACATGCAGTTCTGATTCAGCTGTAAGGGTTATTTATTATACTACATTTCCTTTAGCTAAGTAAGATGAAAAGGAGGGTATTTTTTAATGGAGATTTTGGGGAAGATTATGAAATGTAAAACTCACAGATAACTTTTAACCCAACACTACCTTGTTCTCTCAGGTGTGCGGCGATTCTGAATGTACCACTTCAGAGCCCTTTCTTGTCACAAATAGGCCTACCTATTACATAGAAATACAATTTTTAAAAAGTTTTAAAAAGTAGGACTTCTCGGATGGAAATGTAACATTGCATAGCTAAAAAAGTACTGTCTGCACTATAAATGAGAGTAAAGGGAGAGAGGAAAAATATCCAAATGCATTGTCCATTGAATGAAATCCACAAAAAAATTATTGTAGAAATAAAATCCCTGAAATATTAAAAGTACTAAATAAATATGAAAAAAAAACATTTACACATATAAATACAAAAGCACACACACACACACACATATATATATATGGTGCAAATTTGTATAATATATAAAAATGAATTTTAAAATATTTTTATTTTGCACTTACAACTTGCTTTTCTTCAACCATACAAATACATTAAGAAAAGGCCAATCTTATTAAATTAAATAGTTTAGATTTAGTAACGTATTATTTTATTACATTTAACTGACATTTTAAACATAAAAACTAAATTATTAAAAGTGATTTATCAAATAATTAATAAATAATGTATTCCTTCACTTATTAACATCAAAAGACTGTGAGCAGTATAACATCAGTAAGACGAGGATAAGAGTGTGCTTGGTAACTTAAATCTGCAGCCTTTGTGTGTGTGTGTGTGTGTGTGTGTCAGTGAGAGATGTTATGGGGTCACCTCATCCCCTCAAGGCAGGGCAAACCCTTGGCACATTCTGTGAGTACTGGACTCAAGAAACAGCCACAACAAGTGATCTCACAAGGGAGCCAAAGTACACACACACCCAAGGATGCCATAGAAGAATTTGTCAGCTTGCTGGATGAGCTGGGTGGGGTAGGGATCTTGAACTACATCCCACCCTCCTTCCAACCCAAAGAGGAATCAGGTGGTGCGACGACACACAGTGTGATGGAAAGAGAGCTAGATAGTATCAGCAGGCGGGCTATTAATGTCTCACAGACACACACACACACACGTAACACTGGGGTATGGTTACAGTGCATTATATGGAGATGATGCTCTTAGACTCTCTGGCATCGACCTGTTCGTTTGTAAATTGTGTAACAATGGAGATGCTGTCAATGGAAAATGTTTATTTTCATTTGTTTGTCTGTAAAATCAAAAATGATGTAGACATAAGTCAAAATAACCCTAATATTATCTTTCTATACCTCTGTACACAAGCAGTACATAAAAATAAAACAAAACTAATGTAAAATAGAATATAAATATTAGATGAAACGCACTGTAATCTGTGTATCATTCGTTCATTCATTTTCCAGATTCTGTATGGAGGAATGGCATTATAGGAGAAGACTCTGAGCTGTTAACTTGGTAAATGGAGGTTGCAAAAAGTATTTAGTGTATTTAGATAATGTGAAGCATGCTATATACGGAAATGAACCTGGACATTCTATCTCGTGAAAAAATCTCAAAATTGTCAAAATGGATATACACGGTTTTCATCGGACAGCGACGATATCATTTCTTAATTTAAATGACTATAGTATTATTATAAGAGTAAATAAAGTGCATGGTGGAATCATCTGGCGTTAAATTGAAATGTTTAACCGTTCGCGAAGCCATCTCGCCGGTTATTTGCGATGCATTCCGTGAACTGTCTCTTAGCCCTCCGTTTGGTGTGTGCCTCTGAAAAATCTCCATTTCGAGGGCTATGTAGCCCTACCCCTTCGCCCTACCCCTCGATCTCAACAAGAATCGGGACACCCTACCCCTAGACGCGAACGCGCAAAACAGTGAATATTTCTTAGTGAATATTTCAACCCCTTGGCCCTTGTAACTCTGTTTTAAGGGCCAAGGGGTACACTTGAAAACAAGGGGTAGGGGCAAGGGGTGAATTGGGACTGAGCCTTAGGCCCTTGCTTTGGACTCTTATTCAAGCATCCCAACTAGGGTCATAGAACATGTTGTTATGCTTAACATAGCACAGTGTGATTGGATTGGTTCCCCATAGTGTATAGCTACGCAATCCGACTGACGTTTCAAAAAGGAACGACTCAGTTACTAACGTAACCTCGGTTAACTGAGATAAGGGAACGAGTATTTTGAGACAGCCGTGCTATGACGCACACGATTCTGCGTTCGTCGCTTCAGTTGATAAACCTGAATCTATGGCGAAATCAAGCGTATTTTATAGCCGGATGCCCTGCCTATTCTGGCAAAATAAGAATCAAAATATTATTAAATACTCAAATAGAACAGATTTTTTTTAATGGCTGAGATGTGCTTGTTTTCATTAATGGATAAGATTATCTGCTTGGTAGATTGATATACACTTCATATAGTAATTTACTGGCACACATGAAAGCTTACCTGCCCTAAATGAAGTATTTTTGTGTGTGGTTTGGCCCTAAACATGCCCTCATTATGGGTTGGGTCTGTGAGGCGTTATCTCAGCACAAACATACTCTATTTTTCTCTTTTTCACTACAGACTAATGCCGCATGCTTATGTAACCGTGTCACACAAATGAAACTGAAGTAAACAGCCCATGTTGACACCATTAACCAATTGCTGTCCATCACCAAGTTGTGTGATGGACATCCTTCACCTGTCCATCTCTGTTAAGTTTTTCATTTTTCTCATATACACACAAACACAACTTGTGCAAAGTTTGTCTGTTGCTGTAGAAGATCAAAGCAAATTCTTCTGAGAGGTGTGTGTGTGAATGCTTGCGTATGTATGTGCACAAGTTTTTGAAATAGATACAAATATGTTATCGCTCAGCCAGCACAGTTCACTCAGAGTAGCAGCAATGCAACGATGGGATTCTGTGGATTTGGTATTGAGGGGCCAAAAAACACCCACCAGTGTAAATCTTCCTGTGGAATCCAGACTACTCCGTTAGCTGTTCCTTATCAGCAAGAACCTCCTACATCCCTAATACATCATAACAATCACTCTGTTCCTCACCTGGAATTATACATATTTCGAATTCCTCACATATTCTTAAAAGCTTCCCATTTCGGAACGCATCGGCGGGTATGATTAGCGCATCAGCATCACGAGAAGCACTGAATAATCTGGAAGACTCAGCTGAGCATTCGAACTACAGCAGGAATTCCCTCTGCGTTCAGAATTATGGGACAACTCCCACACAGACAGACACCGCTCCTCAACACGCTCTCCAAGCCAACCAGACCTAGTATGGTATGGGGAGTGAACGCACACTCCAAATGAAATCCAAAATGATAAAGATCCCATCTTTGATGTGTGAGGTTGAAGCCGTTCCTTCCAAAGTTTGTTGTAAATTAGGCGTCTGAACATGCCTGAGGAATGAGAGCCACACCAGATTAAAACTATTATACAACACACAATAAAATGACCATAGCATTCTCATATCATCAAGATTAGGAAATCTCTCACTGATATTACTCAGGCCTATGGAAGCTCCTTCCGCTCTCCCTCTTATGGGCATTAGTGGTTTGTTTCCATCGGCCAAAACAATTTGTTCATGTATTATATCAAGAGACAGAGAAATTCTACTAGGCGCTCATGAGATCAAAAGAGTGCCTTTAAAAGAGACCAGATTTTAACTGCCTACAGCAACTGCCTACAGATATCTATAGTGATATACTGCCTATCTTTCTATACAGTGACAGTTTGTCTTACTTTTTGCTGTAATCCATCCATCTGTCTGTATGTAAATGTACCTGAGTCGATCTATATCTGACAATCTATCTGATGATTTTCCTAAGTATGTAACTAGCTAGTGGTGACTGGTTTTCTTACACTATTACTTGATGCATGTTATTACCATCAAACCTTAAAGTTAAAACTAGTCTAAACCTTAATACACAAAGCTTTGTCAAGCCAACAAAGTGTGCCATGACTAGGGTTGGGTATGCGAGAATCGAGTATCGATTGGAACCGGGACTAACTTTTCGCTTTTTCCCGGAATCGTTCAAAAGTTATATGAGTGAGAGATATAGTTATATGAGATAGTTATATGAGTATAGTGATATTCACAGTCCGCGACCGGAAGAAGAAACTGCTGAACAACACCAACGAAGAAGCGTCTACCGGAAGTGTTGGCATAACAGCGCGAGTCGAACATGAGTAGCTTACGTCGGCGGTCAAAAGTGTGGCGTCACTTTTCTAAAAATAACGAAATCTCGGCAAAATTTGTGACATAAGGAGTATTTGTGACAGAAGGAGTATTTCCTTCAAAAAGACAATTGGTTAGCAAGGTTAGCTAAACTTTTTTGACCCTGCCTCTTGAAAGAATTCGGAATCGAGAATCGTTCAGGAACCGGAATCGAAACAAGGAATCGAAATCGGAATCAGAATCGTTCAGAATTCAAACGATACCCAACCCTAGCCATGACAAACTGTACCGATCTACTACACTGTGAAAAAATATTGTTGGTTTAACTTAAAAAAGTAAACAACCTGGTTGCTTTAAAATGTTAAGTTCATTGAAATGGAAAAAGTGAGTTAATACAATGAAGGAGAATGATTTAATCATCAGAAACTCAAAATTATATGTTATCCGAACTAAATAAATTATTTTAAGTTGATTTGACAAAAGAATAAATATTGTGATTACTAATCATTAAAAGATGTTTTTTACAGTGACATTATTGAATTAAATTGAATTTTTTATTATCACTCACTGTATTCGATACAACTCTTGTTGTTCCCACCAACGATTACACAATTACACATGCAGTTCCACACTAGATGCAATTAATATATTAAATAACAGCTAGAATAACAATTAAATGTTTACAATCAGTCCAAGATGCGATGTTTGATAAACACTACTATGAATTAGTGTCCTACAAACTAATAAAACTTAACACAGTTCAACAAAGTTCCTTAAATCAATTCAATTCAATTACACACTATTTCCATGAGATAACATTCTCTCTGCATTTCATCAAATTTACCAAACAGTTAAAAGAGTTAAAATAATTACAACACAACATGCTTGTCGGCTTGATTCAGAGTGTCAATGGCTCTGGGAATAAAACTGTTCCTCAGTCGTGAAGTACAGTCATAAAATGCCTTATAACGCCTACGGGAGTAAACATGTCATCCCGGGATTAGTTCAAACATGTGACTACATGGATGTGTAGAATCCTTACAGATGCTGATAGCTTTTGCCAAACAATGTAATCTTTAGATATCTTTTAGTGCTGGTAATTGAACTATGATTATCTTCTGTGCTTGCAAGACAACCTTCTGGAGTGATTTCTTATCATCAGCTGTCCAGCAAGAAAACCGTACACAAATACAGCATGTTATGCTCTTTATAGTACAGATAAAAAGTAACTAGCGTCTGTTGAGGCAAACAAGCCATCTTCATTCTCAGGAAAAACAGTATTTGCTGTGCTTTCTCAATCAAAACAGTTGTGTTTGTCGACTGAGTAATGTCCTCTGAGATGTATTTGCCTAAGAAACTTGAAACTGGACACTCTCCACTCTGTCCCAATTGATAAATACTGGAGCATATTCCAGCTGCGGTGCTCTCCCAATGTTGATGATTAGCTCCCTAGTTTACTGTATTTTAAGGGTCAGGTTATTTTTAGAGCACAAGCTTACCTAGTTCTGTTCCTCCACTCTATAGGCTGATTCATTATTGTTGGAAATCAGACCAATCACAGTTGTGACATCAGCAATTTTTACGATGATGTTATCAGAAAGTGCAGGGACACAATCATGTGTTAAAGGGATACCGGTACTCCACTTTTTTGGAAATAGGCTCATTTACAGACTCCCCAGAGTTAAACTATTGTGTTTTACCGTTTTTGAATACATTCAGCCGATTTTCTAATATTTAGAAGAATATCAGGAATAAGACAGTTTCTTTTCCTACTGATGGAAGTCAATGAGTACCAGAAACTGTCTGGTTACTGATATTCTTCTAAATATATATTAAAAAAATCGGCTGAATGGATTCAAAAACGGTCAAACTCAACAGTTTAACTCTGGAGGAGTTGTAAAATGAGCCTATTTCCCAAAAAAGTGGAGTATCCCTTTAAGAGGGAATAAAGAATGGCACTCAGTACACATTATTATAATAAGGTTGTCGGCCTGCTGGGTAAAGTCAACCTACCCGCTGGATTTTTCATTTATCTCATATATTAATCAGGGTGCACTACACCAACGAAAGGAAACCACACGCCAACACAAGAGACATAAGAAAGAGCATGTTTTGTGTTTCAGTATAGAATGACTGTGTGCAGAGGAATAGTGAGAAAAAATAATCATCTCATTATGAACCAAAACATGACTTGAAACTGTATCCCATATAAAGTATAGTTAAGATCTATAAAGAATATTAAAAACTTGAATATAAGTTCCAATATGACTACAGCAGTGATATTGAGCATGAGGGCTGAAGTCTCTGGAGTGTTTTGGTTCATTAAGAGCTATATTGGCTTAGACAGCCAGCAGAGCACAAAATAACTTTAGATTTCTATCCCTGCTGTGTACGTGTGTGTAGGCATTAGTAAGGGCAAGAGAACAGCCCTAGGCTTTACAGAGATGAATAAAGACATCAGGGAGCAATCCATAGCACAGCATTGCTGCAGGGACACACACGCACACATGTAACACCAGGTATGCAGCTGTCAGAAGCCAGCCCATTCCAGTCATCAGGCTGTGCATTGTCTCTCTCCTCTCTCGTTGGTTCTCTCTATAATCTATGCCTGGCTAAATTTGAAGGTACAATCCTTGAGTGCTCAAAATACGAGAGAACCGAGAAACTGGTTTTGTAATTGATATGGGTGTTGCTTCTAAAGCACAATGTGGAAGATTACCATTTAAAGGTGTTGGATGTTTGTTTGCTGCTAACAGGCACTTACAGAAGTTATATTGGTAATACACTTTAATAAGGTTCAATTTGTTAATATAGTTAAAAATATTTAAAATGCTTTATTAATTCATTATACTTAAGGGTTAGTTCACCCAAAACTAAAAATTCTGTCATCATTTACTCACCCTTGCGTTGTCCCAAACCCATAAGAATTTCATTCATCTTCTGAAACACAAGATATTTTAATGAAATCTGAGATATTTTTGTCCCTCCATTGACAGTCCACACAACTACCACTTTGTCTCTTCAAAAAGTTCATGCAGTTTTCTGCAGAGACATGATCGTTTTAAATGATGAACAGACTGAATTTAGGCTTTAATTCCCAAACATTCATCAATGCACACAGCAGCATGTTCGCTTGATGTGCGAGAACCAATGAGGTAAATTTCTGTGTGTTACGGAAGCAAGAAAAAGTAAAAAAATGAAGCTAAATTGTTTTGATTCGGCCCCAGGTGA
Organism: Hybognathus amarus; assembly: GCA_030378365.1. NCBI lineage: Eukaryota > Metazoa > Chordata > Actinopteri > Cypriniformes > Leuciscidae > Hybognathus > Hybognathus amarus. The sequence continues at coordinate 94,856 of JAQIUQ010004745.1, forward strand.
CTGGATGCAGTATAGCTCATAAACCCCGCCCTCTCTATGTAATCTAAGGCTATGTCCACATTAATCCGGATACAATTGAAAACGCCATTTTCGTTTAAAAACGCTTTCCCTCCACACTAGAGTTTTCAGGCGTTTTCCGACGTTTCAGTGTAGATGAGAAACTTCTAAATTCACCTTACTGCGCATCCGTGAAACCTCACAAAATCTCTAAAATAAATAATAAAGTTATCGAGTCATCGTTTTCAAATAACTCAGGCTTCACATTCCATACTACAACGCGAAAACGGCGTTTCTAGATGTATCCACTTTAGAGAGCGTATTCCAAAAGCTACGTTTTCATTGACGCGTCTCAGTGTGGACCCGAGGCCAAACCGAAGAGAAAATATACGTTTTCAAATGAAAACGTATTAGTGTGGACATGGCCTAATGGGACGTGAGACAGACTATACGGAACACTTTGTGAACAAAACCAGAATATCCGGAACACTTTGTAAACAAAACCAATAACTACCACTTTATTGACATAAATGTATTATTAATAATGTAGTTAATAAAAAATATTAAGTAATTCATATATTACATTATAAGTTGCTGACTGCGAACGAGATATTGACAAAATTTATGATGCTCCTCCTTACGTTTGTCAATGGGTGTTTGTGTGTAATTGGCCCTTAAATACTCCCAGATGTTGTCTGTCCGATCATCTTGTTTGACCCGGTGGCACTGTGCTCTTCCTGCCAATTAAACATCATCTCATTACAGCCATATCACTGCACACACACACAGACATTTTAAGCAGGAGTGAAAACTCTTATACTTTATGTACTTCCAACATACACTGGCACAGATGTAGAAACGCAAACAAACTTTTTTTACACAAACCCATTTTACAAACACTTAGAATGATCAGAACGCCATGTATATACATTCAGAACAAATACACACACACACACACACACACACACAAAGTGAACATTCGCTGGCTCCCAGCAGTGTTATAATGAGAGTGTTGGTAAGGGCATAGGGCTATGTTGGATTTATCCAGATGAAGTGATGATTATTTAAACGAGTTTTACTCATCTTTTAATGTCTGACTATTTCTGCTGACCTAGGGCCGTTGACCTTGAGCAAGGCATGTATGCATGTGTCCTTTTATATGTGAGCATGCCAGAAACATACAATGTAAAAAATAAGGATTCCTCAGTAGTGCTTTGTAGAAATACTTTATTATATGTTCGGTGTATTGGTTTTTAGTATTATCAATTAACAGAGAAAATGTTCTCTTGAAACACTAAATTTGCTTATAAAGCACCAGGATCTAAACTTGGAGAAAAAGAAAAAAAAAAGGTAAAATAAATCAGATTTAAAACCACATAACTTTTGTACTTCTAGTTTCAAAGTTTTTAGTTTTTATAGGCATGGTGTTTTAGAAATGTGAAAAAAGTGAAAAATAAGACAGTCAACCAAAATCAGTCTTAATTTGGTGATTAAGTTAACTTCAAATGATGTTTCATACATTTTCTTTCTTTTGTAGAATAAACCTGGAACTTGCTTAGCTACTCAACAAACTAGCTAGCAGTCAATTAACTATTGACTATAGTGTCACCGTTTTTTTTTTGTTGTTTTTTTTTTTGCGTGGTAAACCAAATTGCACAAATCATATATACAATCTGAATAGTATGTAATCGCAAACCAAAATACTCAGGAGAGCTAAAGGAACAAACAGCCACACTAAACAAAGATGATAACCGACGAAGACAAGTGAAAACACAGGGCTATGTATACCAAGATAAACAAGGGCAACTAAACGAGACACAGGTGTTAATCACGTGTAACCATAGTAACAAACATAGGCCAAATAAGCAACCAAGGAAACAAACTGAAATAAAACACAAAAGAAAATCCAGAAACTAAAATAAAGTTTAAAGCTATTATGTCATTTAAAACTAAAATGTAAATATATATATTTTGCAGTACAAAAAAGTTATTTTAAATGAATCGCATAATAGAGGTAGGTCAGCTGACCCGTCTTATTCACTCTCTGGGTCCTTTTTCCATATCGAGAATTTTGACACAAGAGAATGGAATATGAATGCAAAAGCAACCTGGAACAATTGGAAAATAAATGAATGGAACAGTAAAACCAAATGCCTGCCTGTTTCCAAATCCGGTGTTTGTTTACACACAATCACAAATGTGTACACGTAAACTTAAATACACATTTTGTAGGTTGGTAACGTTAAGCAAAACTGACCTGTTTGGAGTGAGATATTTTCAGTGTCTGTCACTAATAAACAAACCTCACACACTGCATATTCCAAACAGTTGCACAAGTCACATTGAAACCCACTAATGTGCTTTCTTGAAATATGCCTGATGTCAAAAGGACTCAGTATATTGTACAATGAAGCTGGGTAAGCTGACTGTGTGTTGAAGACTGTCATTATTAGAAAGAGAGATAGAGATGACTGTGTGTGTATGCCAAGTGAGGGGGCATTTCCCTAAGGGAAAAATCACCATTGGACCCCCACCCCCCACTCTACTCTCGTCCCCCAGTTCAGACTGTGAGCCTGTCAGAACCGATCATCTCACACAGTCTCCTCAGGGACAGCGAGAGAGAGACAGACAGGCCGAGAGAGAAACTTAAAGGGGGATTTTTATAAGTATGAAATACATACGAATAGCTTTAATATTTGCATCTTTAAGCTTTCCATAACCTGTTGCTCACTAACTCCCTTCTTTTTAGTAAGCGCTAAAAATAATTAAATCCATTTTATTTCAAAAGTTCTGTTACCTCACAGTGGACGGAAATAACTATAATCCACACAGAAAGTCATTCTGAAATGTATTTCTGATAAATAAAATAAATGAGTAGTCTGAAGATCGTGGAGGAGGGAGAAGGTAAGAAGTGTGTCTTATTAATTTATGTGCTGCTGGGCTGGTCTAATGAGATTACAAGCAGAGATGGTAAGGACCGAGCCACTCTATTAGAGCTCTGAGTCAGACTAGGAGAAGAACCCTGAGCCCCGGGCCCCTTCCCGGCTACATTGCTCAGCTAACAGGGGCCCTAACCTTAAACCCAGTGCCACTGCTGCTTATCACATACACACAGACCTGCATGAGTCAATGGCTATGTTGAGCTCTTATACACGTGTATACACACACACTCACACACATTTTTGTTATGAAAAATTTAATTAGATTTGATTTTTTTGATAGAAAAGCTAATTAATATTTAATAATTGTATTATATAATTATAAAATCACCCAAAATCACCCCCCAAAATGGTTTTAAACCAGTTATTTATGTTTTTTGCTGTAGTGTCAGTAGGAAATATACTGTAAAAAAAATCTTAAATCCTTTTGCCAATAATTGCAATACATTTTTTATTTTTGTATGCACAAGGAGTCTGATAACAGTCAGTCTACTCCTCAGAGATCTGATCTCACCATCATCGAGTCTGTCTTTGATTACTGAAGACATTTGCACAGCAGTATATATATATATATATATATATATATATATATATATAAAAATATATCTTCGATAGTCAAACCACGAACGCTGTTAATACCGTTCAGAAGTTTGCTGAACTTCATACAGTTTAGCTCACTTGGCAATGCGTTCGTGGATCGATAAAACATGACATGAAAGCAGGCGCCGATGTAAACTCGAAATGGAGAATGGCAATGGAAAACGACTATCGGCTGTCCTCGAAGAGATTCTGGCAAACTGTCCGGCGCCTCATGAGAGGGAAGCAGTGCCCTACGCAACGCTGTTCTACAGTGGAGTGGTAACTTACAGTGTTCACCACTTATAATCACCACTGATTGACCACAGCGGGGCTGAAGTATCCAAAATTACGGAAACGACGAAAATAAACATATAAAGATATATTTGATGTATGTTACCAAAGTGAGGTTTTATTAGATATAGTTCAATTCTGGGAATAATTAGGTTAACATGCACCCCTAAAACTAAACTTTTTGCATGTTTATATTTTCATTAAGAGACAATTTAGTATGTATATTAAGTAGTATTTTCTTGTAAAGACCGTTGGATTTTCCTCACAATGTGATTTCAAGAACATTTAGTTTCCATGTCGACAACAACATGACCCACGCACACAAGATGACAAAAAGTGTCAGAGCCATAGTGCTATGGGAAGTGCATAAAGAGCCATTATGTTCATGAGGGTACAGGTTTTAAACCTGCCTGCATCATTTCCATTACACAGGTAGTACACATGCTTCGACATTCTCATTCTCTGTCTTTCTCTGTCTATAAAACAAAACAAAAAATCAAAAAAGTGAAATATTTTTATAGTGAAATAATTGGGGTCAGATTGCCCCTTACAGTAATTGAGCTCATAATGGAATCGCAAAATTTAAATTTATTTACAGGTATAAATTCGATTTTGAACTGCTGATTTTCTTTGACACCACTGTCCATTCAAAAGCTCTGAGTTATTCAGCTTATATGCTAACAACTATATTAGCTTAGTAACAGAACCGGTAAGCTCTAAAAAGGTTTACGGGACATCTATCCAACTCCATCCTCAGCATTTGTCCTCTCTCAGTATGCTCTCCTTTTTCCATGCTGTCTTTCTGATCTCAAATCCTCCAACAAGGTGTCCAAGTTCAGATTTAAACATGCATACGGGGAAGACTGCTTAAGACGGCCTTTACGAGTTAGCATAGGGTGTGACGTGTTGGTGTGACGTGTGAGAGGATCAAGGCTCTTAGGGCAGTCCCTGTAGAAACTAGTTAAATGTTTCCGGCTGCGGCTTCCCTCGCTCCTGTTGCCTCCCTTACTGCAGTGTATTAGGCCGTGCCACAATAGCTACGAGGAGGGACAAATGCACTTCTAAGGATGGCTAATAGGCTTGGGATAGCCTGACCTAACAAGATCACTATCAGTGTGTTTGTGAGTGTGCTTATGCATATCTAGAACACACTTAGAGACACATTGATACACTTTGTATTCATGACTGTGGCTGTTAGGTTAAAGTAAATGATACACATAGGTGGTATATGCGGTTTTGTGAGGGAAATGATATTATAAACAGACGAAGCTGTTACCACGCTACATATTGAACCATGGTGTTTTCTTGTCTTAAGCATAAATCACACGAAATATTAGATTTAGACTTAAAACAAGAAGAAAAAACAATGGTGTAAGAAAGATAAACTTTAAGATATGTTCTCTCAAAAAAAGGTTTCATCTTATTTTGATGGTCCCTTTAAGACTTTCAATTGACTAAGTAACGTTGCACCTATGTAAATGTCAATTAACTTTCATTAGAGCATTAAGGGTTGTGTTCGGGTAGGTAGAATAAATTGACATATGTATTTTGAGGATCATACAAATAAAATATTAGCAGATCTCAAGCAAACAGTTTACTAATACATGAGAGTTAGTTGATATGTAAAATTACTTATGGTCAAGTATGAAATCTGCATACAAACATTTTCACACACAAATTTGTTCTTGAAAACGGCGTATACCATTACATTTGCACAGTTCGTGAATGAGACCCAAATATATTTTTTTGCAACGTAGTGTATATGTGTGTCATAATCCTGGATGGAATTCCCTTATCAGTGAGATGGCGTGTGAAGTCGGCTCTCTGTAATCCTAATCCAGATTCCACGTCAGAACCCGCAATGTGTCCCCCATGTTGTAACTCTGTGTTGACAGGATTACCTCCTCTTTATTCCTCCTGCTGATCGAGAATTCCATCAGCAGCTCGCCTGTCATGTGCATAAACACACACACACAATGAGATTTTATATTCAGTGGTGCACATAATTGGTGCGCATGCGTGGAAAAAATAGATAATGCTTTGCAGAAACAAAGTGCTTTTGAGTAATTTTTTCTTACTGGAGTAGGATTTTTCTTCATCTCTGGTAAGATATCGTGATGATAAATCTGTTCATTAATTATTAGGCATGCAACGGATTGCAGTTGATCCATAATCCGTACGGACCAGCCCCCACAGTGCGGCAAGCATTTGTGTTTTCGTGGATTAACTGCAAAGTTTAACCATCATAGAGTGAAATTGTATCACTTGGACTTGCCAATTTACACATTCAAACGATTTTAAATGCAGTAGAAGAGGCGAAATTGGGACTCGCATGCTGTTATCTGCGCACAGTCTCACATACCCAAAGCGTGTGTAACGGAGGCCAGCTAGTAGTTGCTGTGCGAGTAAACCTCACTCCCCAATCTCAATAGGTGCTCTAGCAACAGACGCGAGGCTGCAGTCTTTAGCCTCCTTGTTAGAGTGCCAGACTCTCATGCCGGAGACCCGGGTTCGAGGCCCGCTCGGAGCGGGTCGAGTTGAGACCCGGGTGTAAAGAGGTTACACGTGCGCACACACAGAGAGATAGGCGTCGTACAGCACTTGAACAACGAATTTATTTATCTTTTGCGTTCACTTACGCTTGAAGAGACATATACACACCAAAATGATGTCAAAATACCTAAGTATTCTCTCAGTAATTTCATAAGCGAACAGATTAGCAAGAAACCGGATGCGTGTCAGTATATTTGATTGGTGCATTTCGGTCTTAAAACTGACAGTAGCCTAATATTCCTGCTGTTGTCTGTGTCATTTATGTCAATAAAATAAAAATAAAAACATCCTCATCATTTACCATGTAAAAAAAGCAAAGAAGATAGTGAGGAGAGCATTTAGGAGTAAAGTAATGACGACAGCTTGTCAAGTATTTTTCATCATTTGTAAATACTGTTGAACATTCTGCTAAAAGATGTCAAAAGTGGTATTTGTGTAACCTCAACGTGTAACCTCCCTGACCTGACTTATTTGATGTAAACGGGTTACAGAACCTATTTTTTCCTTCCCACAGCGTGGCTGAAGTTACCAAAGTCTGCTATGTGAACTCTGACTATATCTCAAGTAATAGATCAGTCACTGTGGGTCTGAATGAGTCTCTTTGTCTCCCTATGCAGCTCCGACCTGGAAACACACGCACGTACGCATGTACGTACAGCATTCTGCGTAAGTTTTGCGTAAGTATGCGCAGGCCACCCATCATTGGTATGGTCACGCTGTTGTTTTCAGGACTGAATCGTCAGCAAACGCCCAACTGTCTTTGGGAAGGAAATCAGAACGCAGCATTCTAGAAATAAAATCATCCCAGAGTGAGTCTCAGTGCCGTCTCACTCTTGCTTACTTTTCATTTGCCTGTCCTCATCTCCGGCTCTCTCTCTTCTCAAGAAATACCCATAGGAGGTATAAAGACAATGCTGACTCTCACACTCCCTTCAGCTCAGAACACTGGAGGCAATAAACTTTTCATTTGACATCTGTGTTTCTGTCTCTACTTTTTTCAGAATCTCTCATTTTTCATTTGCGCTTGTTTTAAACTTGCTGCTGTCACACAGTGACTTTGTAAATTGTGCAGTGGCCGGGATCAGCATGCCACCATTGTGAGTATGCATGTGCGTATTTGTGCAGTCTGCTAGTTTAGACTGCTATCATCAAGGGAACTGTGAATAAAATCCATAACTTTCATCGACATTTCTGTGGTGGAACCAGGAAGCTCTGGATTTCCACAGTGAAAAGAAGCATTCAATGATAAACACTATTGGACTGACCCAGAGATCAGGGCATTTACATAAGATACTTTTGTACTCAAAACATTTACATACAAAGACTCTCAGGTAGCTCTCAAATACGTGATGGCTTATCAAAGTAAACATTGGTTGTTTTGTTTGGCATAATTTTAATAAAGTTGTAAAAACCTGGAGAAAGTCTGTAGTACTTTTTAATTGGCATATATAAAACAATCCTAACATTGACGAAGCTTAACATCAAAGGGGTGATGAACTGAGAACTAAAATTTTTCTTGAGCCTTTGACATCTAAGAGGTCATCATATTTTAAGAATATCCTGTAAGTTTCAGAATTGAAAACATCCTCGTTAGTGCAATAAAAGCTTTTATTGACACAAAGCTCTGCAAACGACTCGTTTTTAAAAGTGGGGAACTATGATGTCAAAGAGGATAGAACCCCACCCCACAGAAGAAGATCAATGCCTACTTCGACACGGCAGGTTTAGCCTCGCCCACCGATTCGCGCATACACGTATGAGGCCTAGCTAAATAACATGAATGCCATAACCTCGTGATGACAAACCGGACCGAGCTACCGAGCAATAAATATTGTGCAGTGCCTGGTTGTGGAAGAAGACAGTCGCTGCATAAGCTTCCTCTGGATTCCAATAGGACTGCATGGATAAAACTTTATTTTAAATGACGTTCCACCTGATGAGGTAAAACATTGTCCGTCTGTTCGCTTCATTTCACTGAGGATTGTTTTATAAACAAGACTGGATTTGCAGACCGATTAAGAGTAAAGAACGGTGACTGTGCCGTCTATATTGGATCTGACAGGAATGATGCAACACATGGACTCTGGGTCGAACATGTATGGGCGAATCATTCCGGTTGCCATTTACAACATTGAACGTTTTACAATTTCCCCCAAGTGCATCGACGGGCAGGGCCGGCGCGTCCGTAGAGGCGATATAGGCAGTTGCCTAGAGCGGCACTTTTGTAAGGGCGGCAAAATGTGAGCCAACCGGGAATGAACAATTCACAAAATAGGTTATTTATATGATTTACTGAGCTGCCGCCGCCCCGCAGCGCCGGTGAGTGCGAGTCCCTGATCTCACGAGTCATGACTGGGTGAGGGGAAGTTCGGATCATTTTACTGACTCTCTTGAGTCATTCGAGTCATTTCGTAAGTGGCTTGGCTTTAAATGTTATTCTTTTAACAGACAAATTCCCCGATCACATCTACCTACGCAATGTTGATTATATTCTGAATTAAGAAATCATAATGCAGTAAACATAAATAATTACTTTATCTTCCGAGTCTTACTTTCATTTGGGTGATCGGTTCATTGTGTCACATAATGAACAGATCGTCCGTTAATCACCGATCAGGGACAGGATGTCGTCGTTGAAACGATATCGCTTCAGGAGAACGCAGTTTCTCAAAGTTGAAATTAATAAAAAAAACTACCTTCGCAGTACAATGAAACAAGGCTGGCAACAATCTTCATAGAGCGTGAACTGGCTCAGAGAATCAATAAAGAGGATGCAGTGAAGAGCTTTGCTGCGATGAAGGCCCGCCGTGCACGCTTCTGAAACGTAAGTTAAGCTTTATTTGCTCGATGCTGAACCTGCTGATGATATAATGTGCTTGCGGACATTTCATTTGTGTGTTTTTTTACGCACAGAAAGTGGTGTAAAGAAATTTGCAAACAACAGTAATTTGAGGAGGTGAAATGTGATTATTTGGAAAAGTCCTGTCATGACTGCTGAAAGAAAAATGCCAGCAGTCATTTGCCTAAATTTCCTCCTGCATAAACTTTATTATTGTTGACATTTTGGGCACACGCGTGTTGCGCACAATTTGCGTTATGTAGGCCTATGGCTTATTGGTCTTTATGTGTTGTTGCTGGTTTTGCGTTATATATGGCATATTGGTCTTTGTGTGTTGTTGCTGGTATACGTTGCAAATAGAGGGGCGGCACAATTTTTTCGCCTAGAGCGGCAGAAGTGCACGCGCCGGTCCTGCCGACGGGTGAGTCGAAACTCATAATATGCAAAACAGTTATCCACTCACAGCGTGGGCGTTTACTTCCAAGTCTTCAGTGCGAGACGCCCATAAAAATCGAGTGTTTTTGAACTAGGCTCATAACTAGGGTAGAAAATAGTCTATTACTTATTCATTTTGATGTTTTTGAATGTAAAAACCAAGCGAACGTCATACAGTAAGTTGACCTCAGACAACAATATAATAAAATAAAAAAAACAGTTCATGACCCCTTTAAATATGCATATGCATTTACACAAAAACTCATCTAAAATAAACAGATAATAATGTACGTTTTTTTTTTCACCAGACACCTGTGATTTTATGCTTTATTTATGGTGCATTGGATGGAGCAGTCCCACTGCCCCATGTGCCTCACAAACATGCGTTTTGTGTCCTCATATCCTTCCGAGTTTGTTCTTTCAAGGTAGTCTGGCAGACTGGTCTAAGCGAGAACGCAAGTCCATTCTTTGAATTAAGAAATAGCCATTGTTTAATTGTTCTGAGAAAGTTAGAAAAACATTCAATTTCTCTCATGATTGACGGACTGTTTGTGAACAGAACTTTGGAGTGATATGAAAATTCACTCCATTTTGTAAATAGATCTTATTGTGAAAAAAATCATCCATGTATATATTTTTTGACCTGATAATGTTTTATGAAAATGTCATAACTTGGTCTTCCAGTGTAAACAATACACCACTCCAATCATTTAGTCTGCGTAAACCCGCTCCACAATCGACTCGCAAGCTTACATCATTTGATTGAAAGACTAGGCTACACTCAAAATCCAATCAACAACTGATGGATAGAGACAAATTTCTCTTTTTGAAAATCTGTCACACTCAGATGTAAATAACAATATGGAAGAAAAGATCCATCAGAGTTTCATTGAGACTTTTAGCAGATAAAAGTATTTAGGTGCAATGTGCATGTTGTAATATTTGGTGTGTGTGTCTGTCACTAACCCATTTCAAAAGCTGCTGAGAATAGGTGTAGCCTTCTGTCCTTTCTGCCACAGAATATGTTACGACTCCACAAAGTAATAACCAGACTAAAAATGAATTTAATTTGCACCTGCGTCAATTCCACTATAACATTTTCAGAGTGTTTCTTATCGGTTCTTTGGCATTTGCGGGAAAGGTCAGAGAAGAAATACTCTCTGTAGAATGCAAGGCTGTTCTACAAGCCCAAATCGCAGCTTTACTCCCCGGCTTTGTATTGCCGCATCCTGAAACATTTAACTAACGTTGGACCATTTCAATGCACAATGGAACATGGCTGTTTAAGAGTAGATTGGTGGAGAATGTGAGCGTGTGCTGCAAGGTTTCATGTTCCATACACATGAAAGACATAAACTAGCCTCCATAACAACAAATATACAATCTGGACAATTTCCACATCTGCTGCACTTTCATTCATAAGGGTAAACGAGTATGTTTTTTGTGTGTGTGTGTGTGTGCGTCTCAATGGGGTCTCACTGACTTCATTCTGTGGGGCTTTGTGAACTTGTGAGTCATAATTCTGACGATGAGTCTTTCCACCGGAACAAACGACACAAGGAACAAAAAGAACAGAGCAGTTCTCCTTTATTCTACTGCTAGTTCTTACACAAAAGCACAAACACAAGCAGAACGATTCTGCATACAACAGTTTTTTGTCAATTTTCTCCCATCTAAACCTTTGTCTCCTTTACAGTTCAAATATAAAATCACCTTTATGGGCTGAAATATAATGTTTAATGTGTGGTGGTCTCTTTTAACTTCTAATGTTCAAGATACATGGATCTGGGATCTCTTTGGCACTGCATAGCATGCTTGTTCTAGAATATTCGTTCTTGACAAACAGATTAAACATTGATCACTTTCATTTCCAATGCACATATATGCCAGGCCAAATATAAAGACACATGCTAACAGCACATCTAGGTCAGGTTAATGCAAAATCTTATTTTACTGTAATTATTTTTACTGTAACCACTGATCCACATTGTTGGAGGTTGTCCTCCTAAATAACGTATGGTAATAGTAGATGTTGCAGGGACAAAGTCTCTTAATAATGATAGACAGAGTCTTGTGAATCATATTTTGTCTAAAGTAAAATAAATCTTAGTTGTGAATGTAGGTTAGCAGTCTGTATGTGATGCTATGAAAAGACCATGTATTGTTAAATATTGTTAAGAAACTACTTTAAGGCTGCTTTCACAATGGCAGTTTAGTCCGAAACTGAACATGGTTTGCATGAACAATTGATAATGTGAAAGCTGTCATTCAGATTCCGAGAATGCACTGGGGAAATCAGTGCCGAGACATGTAGGAGATGGCCTGAGTTTGGTTGCACTGGAAGGGTTAGGTTAGGTATGGTATGATTTGCATGAAATGTGAGTTTGCAAGCAGCAGAGAGCTGTCTTCATGCAGAGCACATAGAGTAAAGTGTTGTTCACTCTGCATTTGATGCATTTGTGATGCATTTATTTCCAGGATTTGTTTATGAGTAAACGGTAAAAGAACTGCATTTATTCAATATAGCATTTATTTAATTTTTTAATTTTTTGCAATATTAAAAATGCCTTTACTGTCACTTTTGATTAATTAAATGCAATTAAATGTTTTTGTATTATAGAATTTGTATACTAGTATAATAACAATTTTCAGATAGCAGATTATAACTAGGGCTGCAACAAATGATTATTTTGATAATCAATTATTCTAATGGTAATTAAATTGAATAATTGACTAATTGTTGATGAATCAATAGTTTTTGATTTATTATTCAGCTTTTAGTTTGTAAAAAAAAATATTCCTATTAACCAAGTAAAACAAGGAAGTCACTTCAGTGTTTGCAGGTTTTAAGTTGGCAGTCCTGCATGTAACAGCATTTTTTTTCCCGTTATGTGAAAGGCGCACTATGTAATTTTTCGCCACTAGAGGTCGCTTATTCGGAATATCAAAGACAAAGCTTAATGATGACTTGATTTCGCAGAATCATGGGAGTTGTTGTCTTCACCTCTACAGCCGGTGGTGAATACGACGGGACTTATAATGCCGCTTCCGCTTATTCCGGTCATGCGTATGTGAGGAAATGCAGTGCTGTTTTATCATATTTGATACATTTGAGTGTGTTGAAAGTTGTTATAAGAAAGTTGCTACTCTGTGCATTCGCTTTGCTGCTACTATATGAGACACTTGTTGCACACCTCAATGAGCTAAGATCAATATTAGGCATGGTGAATATGGTACTCGCCATTTGCTCACCTGTCTAATAAATCAATATATTAAAGCGTACCCAGAACCCAGAACCCAGAAGATAGCATCACACTGGTTCCCTTTCCAAAAACCCAATAGGATTTTTTCCATAGGTTTTTGAATTGTCACAAAAAATAATAATGAATCAGTATCTAAAGTCAAATATTTCAGGTTAGATGCAGATCTGTCAGTGGTTTTCTCATAGAGCTAAACGAAGACAAGAAGTGGAATAAATATCCTCTTCTACTGACACACACACAAATGCACGTCACTAGGAACACGGTGCCTTGTTACACAAGCCCCCACTGGAAACAGGATGCTGCCTTATCACACACATAGACTCAATGAGTAAACACACTCACCAACAAATTTAGAAGTCTGTATCTAAACCCTGTCACCGCGTTTGAGAGTGTGTATATGTGTGTATATGTGTCAACGAATGTGTTAAAAGTTAACACAGAGAGCTGTTATTCACAGAATGAATCAGCAGAGGGGAAAAAGGAGAAGGAAATGTTGTGGTTGAGCACGCACATACACATTAAAGCACTCTCTCGCATATATATGTGCACACACACACGCTCGTGCACAAAAATAGCTCAGTCAGTGTAAACAACACATTTCATTCATAAAAAGCACCTCAGTCTCCGCCCATACATGGTCTGTCATCAGAGTCATGTGACCTTAAACCGCACAAAGCAGAAACAGAAAGACATTTACCCTGAAAGGGAAAGGAGTGAGAAGAAAGAAGGAAAGGGAAACAGAAAGACAGAGAGAGAGAGAGAGAGAGAGAGAGAGAGAGAGAGAGAGAGAGAGAGAGAGAGAGAGAGAGAGAGAAAATAGAGTAAGAGAGATGAGGATGTTAACGGTTCTCTCGTCATCACTAGTTCCAGTTCCTTGGTTGGTGAAAGTAGGAAACACCACAAACGTCACGTGGACAGAGTTCACTTTCCATTGTGCGCAACCCACCCCCTCACACACGCTAATACACACACACTCACTCATACAAATTTGGCAACTGTACACTAGAGTCACCAGCTGCCTTTCTCTTCCACCCACGAATTTCACCATTGCAACAAACAACTTTCCATGTTTCGCACAAACACTTAGACAATTACAGCATGACAGCTGCATCCATGATGGGCTGAACATCACAAAAGACTGTGTTGTGGTGTGTGTGTGTGTGTGTGTGTAGAGAGAGAGAGAGAGAGAGAGAGAGAGAGAGATTCACAATTTCTGTCAGATGGAGCATTGTTTCTTTGGTCTATATTCAGTTCAACGTTTATTTTTGTGACAGGAAGTAAAGACATTTATTTTGGGGTAGTTGACGCATATAACCCATCGACTTTTTCTATATCAAAATGACGATTATATATCAAGTCAGAGGTATTAGGGGAAGTACATATTTTAGGTCCTGTAACAATTTATTTGAAGGTGATGCCCAATTTTATTTACTTTTTCCTTTTACTATACTTCATTTCAAATGGTCGTATGATGTAACAAAATAATTGTTTTACTATCCAACTGCAAGTATACACTTATTTTTTACATACTAACACTCACCTAAAGGATTATTAGGAACACCTGTTCAATTTCTCATTAAAGCAATTATCTAATCAACCAATCACATGGCAGTTGCTTCAATGCATTTAGGGGCGTGGTCCTGGTCAAGACAATCTCCTGAACTCCAAACTGAATGTCAGAATGGGAAAGAAAGGTGATTTAGGCAATTTAAATGTTTGAAAACATGTTTTACAACATATAAACATTTGGCCTTCCGTCCACACTAAGACGCCGTTTTAAGTCAATGAAAACGTAGCTTTAAAAAAAAAACTCTCCAAAGTGGATGAATTTGAAAATAAGGAAGTCGGAAAACGCCTGAAAACGCTGGTGTGGACGGAGAGCATTTTTAAATGAAAATGCCATTTTCAAATATATCCTGATTAATGTGGATGTAGCCTTAAGCAATTTTGAGCGTGTCATGGTTGTTGGTGCCTGACGGGCCGGTCTCGAGTATTTCATAATCTGGTCAGTTACTGGGACTTTCACACACAACCATTTCTAGGGTTTACAAAGAATGATGTGGAAATGGAAAAACATCCAGTATGCGGCAGTCCTGTGGGAGAAAATGTTGATGCTAGAGGTCAGAAGAGAATGGGCCGACTGATTCAAGCTGATAGAAGAGCAACTTTAACTGAAATAACCACTCGTTACAACCGAGGTATGCAGCAAAGCATTTGTTAAGCCACAACACGCACAACCTTGAGGAGGATGGGCTAAAACAGCAGAAGACCCCACCGGGTACCACTCATCTCCATTATAAATAGGAAAAAGAGGCTACATTTTTCAAGAGCTCACCAAAATTGAAGACTGGAAAAATGTTGCCTTGTCTGATGAGTCTCAATTTCTGTTGAGACATTCAGATGGTAGAGTCAGAATTTGGCATAAACAGAATGAGATCATGGATCCATTATACCTTGTTACCACTGTGCAGGCTGGCGGTGGTGGTGTAATGGTGTGGGGGATGTTGTCTTGGCACACTTTAGGCCCCTTAGTGCCAATTGGGCATCGTTTAAATGCCCTGGCCTACCTGAGCATTGTTTCTGACCATGTATCTATCCTCTGATGGCTACTTCCAACAGGATAATGCACCATGTCACAAAGCTCGAATCATTTCAGATTGGTTTCTTGAACATGACAATGAGTTCACTGTACTAAAATGGCCCCCACAGTCACCAGATCTCAGACCCAATAGAGCATCTTTGGGATGTGGTGGAACAGGAGCTTCGTGCCCTGGATGTGCATCCCACAAATCTCCATCAACTGCAAGATGCTATCCTATCAATATGGGCCAACATTTCTAAAGAATGCTTTCAGCATCTTGTTGAATCAATGCCACGTAGAATTAAGGCAGTTCTGAAGGCGAGGGTCAAACAATACACTCTCATTTAGGTGAGTGTTTTTCACTTGACATCTACAGTATATATGCTTCTCATTGTTTGTGATGCAGCTCCCCAGACAGGGGTGTCTGTGTTTGAGTGAAACAGAGATATTTCAGTTCCATTGTAACTTGTGACAGAGACTGAAAATGCGTAGGTAACCTGCAGATGCGTGGGTGTGTCATCGGAGACTCATGACCGACCACTTCCCCTTCTCTACAGGTATACAGGACACTGGTCACATGGTGGGAGGAGAGTCAGGCGGTCAAACAGACTGAGGCTACGTGTGACATCCATAAAAGGACAATTGGCATTGGAAAACACACAGACACAATCATGATTGTTTATCTAATTGTCAATGCTTAATTAAAATTATCCAACAGCCTCAAATGGTTAGGTCTCAAAATTCTGCGATTCTCTGGATAAATAATGTCTTATAACACACCAGTCAGTCAAAAATAACCATTGGATGACATCTTGAAAATAATTTAAGTACACGCAAGCACTAACAGCATGCTAAATTTGGGGGAGAATCATCTTGCACGTATGTAAATGAGGCTGAAAAATAGACATCCTAGTATTGTGACAATTTAATCAGGGCTGCACTTTGTAAACAAGTCCATGCTATTGCAAATCACAGTTTAGTAATTAGACTGTTTCTCTAACAGCCCTTGTGTTTTACCAACATACACACATATGCACACACGCAAACATTCACGCTCACAAACACACAGAGCGGCGTTTTGGGCAGCCGTGCGTAGGAGACCTTTGCGTGTTTGGTGTGGAACCGGGCTGTTGAAGGCCTGAGTTGTCATGGCGATGATAGTTTGATTCACCATGGCGACTAATGAGTGAAAGAGAATGGAAAGACAGACATGAGCAAGGGAGATAGCATCATAGGAAAAGAGCGAGAGAGATCCAACTTAAGCATCATCCACCTAATGGTTAGATGAAACCTGCCAACGCTGGCTAAAGAAAACTGTAAATATGAAGATGATTCATATTGGTGTGAAAACAGAGAGAAAATCCAAACAGAAAAGAAAGTGCTTGATTGCTCAGATTTTATATACTTAATTGAATTCAGCTGTCCACGGCCATGAACAATTAATTGTTTCTATGTTCTCCAGTGACAAGTATATATTGTATGCATGCATAGTGTGCACAGTATGCACATTTTTCTTTGTGCATAAATACCACATTTGCCAAAATACATATTGCATAATACTGTATACTATGTGCATCTCATACTGTGACCTTCCATTGCCAGTTTGACAGATCATTAGTAATAATAGCTGGGTGAGCTTTAACATTTTTGTTTTTTGTTTTTGTCATTTTCTGACCAATCAGCAAAGCTGAACTGAGCAGGCTCATGGGGACGCAGGTTCCCAGGCTCATGAGTCTGACCTGGGTCATCATGTCCTGATACTATTTTCTTTCTCACCCAACTTTTCTGTCTAAACCGCAATTTACTATAAAATGAAGAACAAAGCCTAAAGAATACAATTATTTCACTCTTAACGATGCTGGGTTTGTTTTAACCCAAATTTGGGTCAAATATGGACAAAACCCAAATGTTGGGATAAAAATGTAATTTCAAATTCTGAACCCAACTTCAACTTTTAACTGTAAATGTTTTATTAAATTTTTAGCAACATTTGGGTTTGTCCATATTTGACCCAAATTTGGGTTAAAACACAGTATTTTTTAGAGTGTTTAATTATTAATTACCTGATTTATATTTATTTTTATCTTGATGATAAGTGGGTGCCACCCAAATCAAATGTGACGAAGTCATGACAACAATGTAGTATTTTACTATTTGAAACAGGCCACAACAGGGCCTAACTAATTGGTAGAGTTGGACTTGTAACCCGAAGGGTTCGTGGGTCCGAGTCTCAGTACCGGCAGGCAAATGTAGGCTGGGTTAATTAACAGCACTCTCTTCCACTCTCATTACCCGCAACTGAGTTGAGCAAGTCTGTGTGTGTTCAATACGCACTTGGATGGGTGAAATGCAGAGAGCACAAATTCCGAGAATGGGACACCATACACTCTAAAACATACTGGGTTGTTTCAACCCAAATTTGGGTCAAATATGTAATTAAAACATTTACAGTTGAAAGTGAAAGTTGGGTTCAAATTTTTAAATTACATTTTTAACCCAACATTTGGGTTTGTCCACATTTGACCCAAATTTGGGTTTAAAAAAAAAACCCAGCATCGTTTAGAGTGTACTTGGCTGCACACGTCACATCCCTTAACATTCTTGTAAAATGGCTACAGATTTAATTTACTATGTGAAAAATGACATCACCAAAGCATGGAAGCAAGGGCTTTTGGCTACCATTTGGGCAAAGACAAAAAGTTAGCTAATATTTTATTTTGAACATAACCACAGTTACCAAATATCGTCTGTGAAATTCTTAGGGAGGTTAAAAGTCAAAGACAAGAGTGTGTAATAGTATATTTCTAGCAGCATAGTAAGTTCTAAAGGAAGAACCCTTAATACATTCCTCACATTTTTAATTGGTGAAACAGCTCTGAAATAAGGTCTCTTTATCATTCCACTGCTTGCTCGCCAGGAAATATAAACAGACCCGCTCCACTTATTTAACTTGTAACAAACATTAAGTTCCTAATATGTCATCACTGGGGAAGGGAACGGAGCATGACTATGTTGGTCAGAATATAAACAGTGAGTAGCCAATATTTAGAAAGAGCCTGATCCATCACAGTTGGTGATAGCTAGTTATGTTGTATATTGGAGATGACCTCATCCCTCTGTTACAAGTCCAAGCCAACACATTTGAATCCGAAGTTTGAATGAAATACCATTCCAGTGGTAAAGGAAATCATTATCGAATGGTGCAGTTGCTATGACCTAAGGGCTGATGGACATTCATAGTATTGTCTGGGTGATTTGAATACTGTTTCTGTTAATAGTGCAGATAGGGCTCTGTTGCGTAGGTTGTGGTTTGAGTGGAATGAGCAAACCTCAGGCCATTTGACCTGGATATTGAACATAAATAACTAAGGAAAATCTAAATTTGTCAATAACTATTTTTGTTTGTCTATTTATGGAATTCTGTTTCCAACTCAGATTAACTGCCAAATGTGAGAATGTTTAAAAAATAGTCACAATGTATTTCTTTCTGTGATACAATACAGGCAAAATTGAGATATAAATCACAATTACAATGAGCAATTGTGAGATTTATGAGAAATAAACATGCACAATGTGAGATCCAAAGTCATAATGAGAAATAAAATAACTTTAAATAAAATATCACAATTTGACAGCCACATGTCATGTCACATGTACATATATAAAAATATAAATATGACAAATAAAGTAAAATCTACAATATAAATTGTCTTAACTACAATTGTAAATATGCTGGGTTGTTTTAACCCAATTCTGGGTAAATATGGACAAACCCAGCCATTGGGTTACATTTTTAAATTACAATTTTAACCCAATAGTTGGGTTTCTCCACATTTTACCCAAAATTGGGTTAAAACAACCCAGCATTTTTTAGAGTGTATGATCACAATTAAAAAAAATAAAGTAGTTGTGAGAAAGTAGCAATTGTGAATGTAACATTTTTGAAACGCAAAGTTCTAAAGTCACATTTATGACAAAAAGTAAATTATGAGACAAGACACAATTTGAGAAGTAGTTCGGTTTGTGACTTCACTCTAAACAATGCTGGGTTGTTTTAACCCAATTTTGGGTCAGATATGGACAAACTCAAACATTGGGTTAAAAATTTTATTTAAAAAATGTAACCCATTGGCTGGGTTTGTCCATATTTGATCGCAACATTGGGTTAAAATAACCCAGCATTTTTTAGAGTGTATTAAAAATATAAGATTCAAAACAGAAATGAGAAATGGGGCACAATTACCTTTTTTGTTTGTTGGTTTTTTACTTTGAGGTGAAACATGCTTCCATAGTTATCAGCTTTAATGGAAGAAAATAGGACTTCTAAGCAGATGAACAGATAAGTGGTTGCGTGGAGTTTGACAGTTGGACACGTGCACGCTCAACACCTCGTTTGAATTTTCCAGAGTATACTACAGGTTTAGGTTAGTGGAATGCACCTGTTCAGCAGCTCCTGACAGATCAATAGAAATGGCCATATTTATTCCATTTTCTTCTTTCCTTCTCTGAAAATATATTATATTTGGTGCCGCATTGACCTAAAATGACAACAATCTATGTGTCTCTTTTTTTCACCCCTTTTTAACCTTTAAGCAGCACTGAGTGCATATGTGGGAGAGAGAGAGAGAGAGAGAGAGAGAGAGAGAGAGAGAGAGAGAGAGAGAGAGAGAGAGAGAGAGAGAGAGCGTGTAACTAGATCTTTTTGGCTTCTTTTAAACTCTACTCCATTTGGGAACTTCCATAACTATCAAAGTACTCCACTTAGGGAAAAAAAGAGAAAATCTACCCCTGCTTTTCCATTTACACACACATACAATGTCACATTTTTAAGTCCAATACAAAATTGCAGTCATAGAAAAGTAAATGTTAGTTACACCATATAGGTAAATCCTACAGTGTTTCACTCTTGAGTCATCAAAATCTTTAACTCTTTGATTTCTGCATTCTAGCCTCAACGGCAAAGCTGTAAGGCATGACTTTGTCCTCTGCACCCTGTCTGCCCTTTAGCTATGCCCCCAACCACCTATATGGAGACAGATTTTCTGTGACCATTTAGCCCAATATGTGACACTCCTACAGTAGCTGTAACTTTAACCACCCACGGGCTGCACACTCGGCTGGCCCACTGTGTCGAACTCATTCATCAGCCGCCAATCAAACATGACCCTGACCACAGTGACTGGCCAGCAGCGTCTACATTAACAAAACAGTCTGCAGGTACTTGTCTCTTCCCTCTCGCTTTGTTCAAATTATTCATGGAACTAAATTTTTATCGTTTTAATACATTCTCAATGAAACCACTTTTTTATCCCAGAAAATCAGAAGGTTTAAGCTTGAGCATTAATACAAATTAAAGGCAAGGAATTAAAAGAAATAATTAGAGTGAAGACTGACTGTTGTGGGGTTGTAGGCAGTTCAATAGAAAGGCATACGTTTTCAGTCAATGAAAATCAGATAAAGTCTGCAGGGGAATACAAGAAAAAAAGGAGTAAGGATGAAGTGAAAGTGAAGGAGTGTTGATAAAGGTGCTCATGCGAGATAGAGCAGCTCTTAGCTCTCTTATACTGTGTTCTAAACCACTGGAGCCAAATCACAGACAAAAGCCCCACTGTTTCAAACTTCCTGTCTGTGCGGGTAACAGAGCGCCCAGGTTATGTATGTATGTGTGTGTGTGTATGTGTTTGTGTGTAAGAGTTACTCTTAAATGAAAAGACTTCAAAAAGATATGACGTAAATTTCGTTAAGCCTACCTTATCTATAATTTAGATAAGCTGGGTTTGATGATATTAACATCTATGATTTATAGTTTAGCACCTCAGTCATTTCTCTATAGGATGGCACCATGGGCACGTATTCATGGGCTGACCACAGGACAGGTAATACGATTTGTCTTCTCACCCAATCAGGCCTTAGGGTTGTGTGCCAAGGATCCAATCAGGCTGCAGGCTGCTGAATCTCAGGCAATAAAGAGATGAGTTTGACACTGTGTCTGACCTCAAACACCTACAAGGACTAAACACGTCAGTCTGGCTGTAACTAGAAGTCTGCCAACAATAGATTCTTTACATGCACATTAGTGAGTGTGCCTCTGTTCAATGAAAAGGGAACAATTTATAGTGCATAAACAGTCAAAAAAAAGTATAGCCAAACTCGGGTGACACTCATGTTGATTCAATACAAGTTCAAATCAAATTTGTTCCAATAAAAAAAAAAACATTCAAAGAGCAAGAAATATGTAGAGTGAGCAGTAAATGTGTCACTTTTTTCTTTATTATAGAGGATAGTGAATATTTGACAGACAAGTGGAGGAAAAGGGTTGGGCTCAATGCCCCATGTGCACAATAGCTCCTCAAATCTCACGAACAATGTGCTTTAATAATTCTATTTACATTATAAAAGCAATTATATCCTTATAAACAATTACAAGTGCCTTATTTTGACTTAAATGGATACATTTGATGGGAATCTAAAATAATAGCCATGCACTACTATTTGAGCTACAGGAATGTTAATGCACAATTTTTCATTTCACATGTATTACTTAGCTAAGTGCTTTGAATAAGTATTCAGTGTTGTAATGGAGTCAAATGGGGAAGTCCCTCTCACTTTAGAGTGAAGATCAGTTCGATTTACACTGTAACTACTGTACTGAATACTTGGTGGACATTCAGCACTCCACTGATCCAGCACCGAAGAAACCATTGTATCACTAAACACAGGAAACATCATAGATATGATCCATTTTTTTTTTTTTTTAAACCTAAATATGAAAGAGTTTTGTGTTTGGAAGTGTTTGCTAATAATACATAGTATTCTCTTTGTACTAGAGATCAAGAGAGCGATAAGCTAATGACCTTCCTTTTTGACATAAAAGAGCCTATTGGTTCCCAAAACCTCAAGCAATCACAAGACAGAAGAAGTATAGTGTGTTTGCGTGTGTATCTTCCCACATAACCTATCTCTGACGTTAAGTTGTCAGTCTTGTATGCAGTCATAAACTATCAAACTGTGGGCCATACAACTGACTGTCATATAAAAGCCAGATTGTGATTGTACCTACTTGATAAAACTGCAGTTCAATCTGAGGTTACATAAATTGCAAAGCAGTATGTCAGGTGACATCAGGTGTATTGACCTGATCTTGACCTACTTTTATTGGCCCTGTAAAATCCGGATATTTGCAGGTTTTTCTGTAATGTGGTTTACTGGTTAAAGCAGCCGTGGTGAGGCTTAATGTGATTATTTATTATACAAAAACTTCTCTGTCCAAACATTTAGATAAGACCATCCCTTTCTACTCCAAAACCAGCACATCTGAATCATATCCTCTTAGAAACATACAAACACACATACACCCACATACATTCACTCAACAGGCCTATACACTGTAAAAAATGTTGTTGGTTTAACTTAAAAAATTAAGTAACCTGGTTGCCATAAAATTAAGTGAATTAAAATAGAAACATTTAGTTAATACAATGAATGTGATTGGTTTAATCACCAGAAACTCAAAATATTATGTTATCTGCACTACATAAATTAAGTTGAATTGACAAAAGAAAAAATATTGTGATTACAAATCATAAAAAATATTTTTTACAGTGTGCAACATAAGAAATATTAAAATGTTGCCGAGTTAACTTTCCACCATTAAGTCAATATGCTACTGTGATCTGTAACATGCTAGGGCTTGCTTAAGAATAATCTAGTTACATAATTCTGACATCATTAGACACAAAAAATGGGTAATTCAAAATGAATAATGACGTTTAAAATAACTGAATAGCTTTGCATGTTTAATATGTGTATTATAGAGAGTCACAAATTCTCTTTACTTTAACTCTATTGTTTCATATTATTTGTGTCCATCATATAGCTTAGTATATTACTTACATTTCTAAAAAGATTAATATTTGTCTTATATTTAAATATTAAAAGTAAGAAAATAAATATTTAAATAGATCAATTAAAATTAAATTAAAAATCAATAAATATCATAAATCCAATAACAGACACCAAAGGACTGATGTTTTTGACGGAAGTTGTTTTTGAGCCTTTGGAAAACATCATTTTAGAGAAATTCGCAGCACAGAGGGGAAAATACAAGATAAGACATATGAATAAGGTTCAGGATATTAAATTCTGAGTTTCTCATTCTCTTCAATACTATCTTGCTCACATGTACAAAAGTGCACAAACCACATTAACTTAACTTGACTTAACTTGACTTAAGGCTTCGAGTAAAAATCATGTTTCAGAATGTTTCAAAAGTTGAAGGTCACCTCATCGCCCACTTTCTACTAAGGTCAGACTAGTATATCTAACTGACATGATTCATTCAGATCCAAATGCTTGAAAACAGGGCACAGCACACTCTATTAAAAAGAGCAAACAATGAAATGTATTTATATTTGTAAATGTATTTCAACTGATTGATTCTAACTAATTTAAAGACCAAATTGCATTATATTGTTCATAATTCTCGACATTGTTATACGCCAGAATTTTAGGTTACATTGTTTGAAATCATTTTGTGACCTAACAAATAAAGATCATACTTTGGGCCCATTTAGATCAACCCTGATGCCTCTATTTTATAGAAATATTTTTTTTAAATAGATTTTAGTTTATAATTCTACAGCTATACATCATTAAAAAATATTGTTTGTTTAACTTAAAAAGTAAGTAACCTGGTTGCCTTAAAATTTTAAGTTGATTGAACTGGAAAAGGTGAGTTAATTCAATGAAGGAGATTAATTTAATCATTGGAAACTCAAAATAATAAGTTATCTCAACTAAATAAATTATTTAAGTTGATTTGACAAAAGAAAAAATGTTGTGATAACAAATCTTACACTTTTTTACAGTGCATATATATATATATAATTTTTTTTTTTTTTTTAATCTCTGAAATTGAAAAAACTTTCAGTGAGGCTGTTTTAAAGGGTTTGGGGAATCCCTGTCTGAACATGAGGTTGACCTTCTGAGTCATTTGGTAAACTAAAAGGATGAAAGCATTTGCTGTTTACCTAAATGCTAGTATGTCTCTGTATACGTGTGTGTGGCAGGCAATGTATCTGAACTAAAACTTCTACTCAAGGCAAACTTTCAATTGTTCAGATCAGAATACAGATTTCAAGAACAAAATAATTGAAGGTTATTCATAGTTGTTCAACCTGTGTATCCCTTCCCCCCATCAGAAATCCTTTGAATGGAGTTGCATAAAACAGGCAACTGTTATGCAAGTAATGCCTTAGTTAAAGGTAACGTCCCACACATTCATATCTTTGCATTGTGTGTGTCAGAAAGAGGGTGTGGCACTGGTTTGGTGTGAAACCCAGCAAGAGAGGGATTCCGAAATATGACGAAAACGGGCAAGACCTTATTGGTTAAAAAATGCGGGAGGAGCATATTTTCCCACTATTGCGGGGAAATTCACAATGGCATTGACAGGTAGTTCTTAAAAACCCACACAATGTATGAATGCGTGAGATTGCATTTTACCATCATCGAAACTATTCTCACAACTTTCACCAAAGCGGTGACTAATACGCTCTTTTGAGTGACCCCAGATTTAAATGTCAGAGATGCCGCTATGCCAATTCACTATCACAGAAGGTCAGAAGACGTGAGATAAGTTTTCCACTCGATTTCATGGATCTTAAGTACTGCATGTATCCTTACAATCCCAAAGGTGAAAATGTGGGTGTCTGAAAGTACACTATTCCAAACATTGACATAAATGGAGCAATTCTACATCCCGAGTTACAGAAATGGGTTGCGTCTTAGAAGAGAAGTGCAGGCTACATGAACAACTCTCAGGCCCCAAAATATGTGTCAAATTTAAGTCACAATGGCCAAATGTCACTGTGATGATGCCACAGGGAAGGAGTGTCCTTAGCTATGGAGTGAAGCGGATGCAGAGCTTATATAAATCTGGCAAGCCCATTATAAAAGACACCAGTGCCCAATAAAGTGTAACATTTATTTATGGTTGCCAAGTCATTCAACTAATTGCTGCATTAATAGATAACATTCTTAAATGTTTAATTTAGTCACATACCTTTCTTAAGAATTTAGATTTGAACCTATACATTTTATAAATCTGCTTTTATGCAAGACTGCTATGCAAGTAAGGCCTTAGTTAAAGGTAACGTCCCACACATTCATATCTTTGCATCGTGTGTGTCAGAAAGAGGGTGTGGCACTGGTTAGGTGTGAAACCCCGCAAGAGAGAGGATTCCGGAATATGACGAAAACTGGCTAGACCTTATTGGTTAAAAATGAGGGAGGAGCATATTTTTCCACAACTATTGCAGGAAAATTCATAATGGCAATGACTTCTTAAAAACCCACACAATGTATGAATGCGTGAGATTGCATTTTACCATCATCAAAACTATTCTCACAACTTTCACGGTTCAGCGGTGAGTAATACGCTCTTTGTGAGTGACCCCAGATTTAAATGTCAAGATGCCACTATGTTGATTCACCACTATCACAGAAGGTCAGAAGACGTGAGATAAGTTTTCCCCTCGATTTCATGGATTTTAAATACTGCATGTATCCGTACAATCCCAAAGGTGAAAATGTGGGTGTCTGAAAGTACACTATTCCAAACATTGACATAAATGGAGCAATTCTACATCCCCGATTACATAAATGGGTTGCGTCTTGAGAAGAGAAGTGCAGGCTACATGAACAACTCTCAGGCCCCAAAATATGTGTCAAATTTAAGTCATGATGGTCAAATGTCACTGTGATGAAACCACCGGGAAGGAGTGTCCTTAGCTATGGAGTGAAGCAGATGCAGAGCTTATATAAATCTGGCAAGCCCATTATAAAAGACACCAGGTTCCAATAAGAGTTACATTTATTTGTGGTTGCCAAGTCATTCAACTAATTGCTGCATTAATAGATAACATTCTGAAATGTTTAATTTAGTCACATACCTTTCTTAAGAATTTAGATTTGGACTTATTCATCTTATACATCTGCTTTCAATCCCAAGCAAACACAGATTAATTGATTAACATTTTTTATGCAAATCCCAAATATTGGGATTAATAAAAAGATTGTATTCCAGTCTTTGTAAATGCACTGATTGCTTCAAAACACTTTCCGGTAACACTTTAGAATACTGTATCTTACTTACTGTATAACTAATAAGGAATTGGCTTTATGCTGCACTCCACTACTTCCTGAACTTCAGCCAGCTCCTTGTTTCATGTCTTCCATTATTGGACAAACTGATAAATCCAGGTGTGTCTGATTATTGTTGTTGTGACTACTGAGGTCAGAAACACCTGAATTAATTAGTTTGTCCAATAATGGCAGACAGGAAACAAAGGAGCTGGCTGAAGTTCAGGTAGTACAGCTGAGCATAAAGACAATTATTGAAGAACAAGTAGGTAATTCTTCATTAAGTACTTCACTGCCGTTAAATACTAAGAAAGATGTGTTAACTAATCAGTATGTAATAGAATTTTATGCTTGTATTAAGTAACAGTTAGTTCATCAATAACCAAAGAATTCTGTCATACCTCCTGAAGAACTACTACTAATTATCTACTAATTAAGGTTCAAGAAAAATTACTATGTAGTAACTAGTACTAATAAACGGTCACACAGTATTATATATATATATTAGGGGTGGTTAATCTGTCTGATTTCCCGAATTCGAATTACGATTATTGAAGTCCCAATTCGAATTACAGTCGAATTTTCAATTATTAACGATTTTCGATTAGCGATTATTGATTTTCCATTTTACAACAGTAAACAAAAATACACTAGACCAACATATGATTATATTAGCAGCAGCATCATTTTGGTATTAATTGCACTTTTTATTTGTTTGATATTCAATGAAAATGTAATGATGGTTAGTGAAGACATGCAAACATGCTTGTTGTCTACTACTTAGGCAACCCATTATCTTTAAATAATTTTTGAACAATTGTGTTGCATTATAATGCAAAGGCACCTGGTTCTATTAATTGACAGCATTAAAATGCATTTTGTGATTTCCTTCAATTGAAAATCTTTGAAGCAAGTTTGTGGGGCTTGAAGGGCACCTGATTCAGAGAATCACCCAGAAATTCAAAAGAACAGCATTTATCTGAAATAGAAAGCTTTTGTAACATTAAACAATATACAGTTTAAAAGTTTGGAGTCGGTAAGAATTTTTCTTACATTTTTTGGGAGAAAGAAAAAGAAATCTATACTTTTATTCATCAAGGATAAATTAAATTAAGTTGATCAAAAGTTACAGTGAAGACATTTATAATGTTACAAATCGATTATCTGAATCTTTTGTGTGTGTGACTATAAATACTTTCCTTTAAATGTACAAAGTAATGACCCATAAAGAATTAACATACAATATATTTTATTAGCATTCCAAAGAACCAACAGGAAAATAAACGTGTGCCTGAACTAGGAGCATAACTTTAACTTACTTGTAGTAAATTAATATTATAACGACTGGTATAGGCGAGTGTTTTCCTCCTCTGGCTGGAAACGCGTCATATGGCTTGTCATATTTGTCAGTGTTTCCGTCGTTAGTTTTATTCTACAAAGCTTACAACTAGCGTGGCTCTTGCCCAGTTCCTTTCCCTCTTCAACTTCAGAAGCCAAAATATTTCCACACGTCAGCTTTTAACCTAACAAGGAGGGTGTTTGGATCTTGCGCGCCATCGCGTCTCTGTTATGTGCACGCGTGAGACGGTCCGGTCACTGCACTTCCGTCTTCGCGTTCTGTCAATATTCCGTTTTTATAAATATATATATAATTTTTTATTTATTTATTTTTTGGAAAATGGATTTTGGGATATTTGTGAATTGATTCAGGATCGTCCACGTCCGCATCGACGATGCATCAGAATCGAATTTTTCCCAGCCCTAATATATATATATATATATATATATATATATATATATATATATATATATATAGTGGTAATATTATGTATTAAGTATGTGGTAATTCCTTATTAATTACTAATGGGATTAAAATGTTTCAGGTTATAAGTAATTCCTGAAGAAATGATCTAATAGTTATGTATTAATTACTAATAAGTTCCCTATATTTTTGGTTCCCCTCAGTTGTTGCCTAAAATAGATGAATTTACTCAATGGCGTTCTATGCTGACAAAACCAGACACACACAGTACTGTAAAAATAGTCACTTGAACTATTTGAACAATGTCCCATGTAGTGACTTGGACTATTTTAACGATGTCTTTAACTTTTTTGAGGTGGCCAGTTCCTATCCCTTAAGAAGCCTATGGAGAGGTGATTGCAGCTCTCAGATTTCATCAAAAATATCTTAATTTGTGTTCTGAAGATTAAAAAAAAAGTCTTAGGGGTTGGAACAACATGAGGGTGATAACTGACAAAATTTTAATTTTGGGGTGAACACTTTAATAAAGGCAATAAACAACACAAACGCACTGACATTTTAAACTAATCCTTCTCTGCGTGTGGTGGCTTATAAGTCTCTATGAGGTGCGCCATATGATTACATTCTACAAAGAATTGTTATCTTAAGAGAGAGTACATCTATTTTCTATACATACACTCTTTCTGCTTAAACTAGGCTTACCTGCCTTTCATAAACGCATTGACCTGGCCAAGTGGCCAACAGACATGTCATGGTCTGCTCCCATGAAAAGTTCAAAACAAACATGCACACAAAGAAAACTACTACGCATGCATTCCAAGAGGTTTGCACATGGGTATCAGCTTCAGTAGGCTCACATGCAAAAATCCAATATACAGCAAAGTCTTTAAAATAGCAAATTAAATCTCTATTGCTTACTCATTGGGAAAGCCTCATTCCTAAATTTGGTATGTCAGGACAGTGCGATTTTTAATGTTTAATGAGCCTTCCAAATAATGCCATAGGATATATAATTATAGATTTTTTTTAACTCTGAAAAGACTATCTTTTTTAATATTCAATAATATATGAATATGTCTGTGCTGTTAGGTGATTATATTTGTTTTGTGTTAAATATTTGAGGTTATGATGAATCTAAACAAAATAACATTATAATACAAAATATGTATGATCAACACTGATCAATAATCAGTCCTCATATGCATGAACCATGTGATTCAGTACTCCATTTATTTATCTTTCTGACTCAATGGAACGCTCACAACAAAAGCAGTCTGCATACTTAACCTCTGAACACCTGCAGAACTATTGAGTTGGAATTCCTGTACAATTGTTCTGACACCCACACAGTGGGGGCAACACAAAAATACTTAGGAGTGGTAAGAGGATGAGATGCACGCATACACCCACGTACTTCATGCATTGTGAAAATCCTGTTAAATTTACGATTTAAAAACTGGTAGGAGTGGTTGTCAGACATTTACTGCAAAAACAAATAGAAGAGGCATTACTACAGTTCAGTAGATTTTAGTTTGTTGAAATACATTTTTTTTTATCTTTTTTAGTCTTTCTAAAAAAAATTCAAGTCTGTCATACATTTAAAAAAAAAAAAAAAAACACCAGTCAAGCTCAGGCTAGTATGACCTAATTATAATGAACCAAAAAATGTCACATGTGGTCTAGGCAATTTGTCCACCCTGTTACATTTTTTACAATGCAATGTGAAACTGGGTTGATTTTTTAAGCCAACAAAGAACAACATTACATTAACATTTAGGGAGAATTTAAATATAAAAATTTTAAATGGATATACACTCACCAAAAGGATTATTAGGAACACCATACTAATACTGTGTTTGACCCCTTTCACCTTCAGAACTGCCTTAATTCTACATGGCATTGATTCAACAAGGTGTTGAAAGCATTCTTTAGAAATGTTGGATCATATTGATAGGATAGCATATTGCAGTGATGGAGATTTGTGGGATGCACATCCAGGGCGTGAAGCTCCCGTTCCACCACATCCCAAAGATGCTCTATTGGGTTGAGATCTGGTGACTGTGGGGGCCATTTTAGTACAGTGAACTCATTGTCATGTTCAAGAAACCAATTTGAAATGATTTGAGCTGTGACATGGTGCATTATCCTGTTGGAAGTAGCCATCAGAGGATGGGTACATGGTGGCCATGCTGCATACCTCGATTGTAACAAGTGGTTATTTCAGTCAAAGTTGCTCTTCTATCAGCTTAAATCATTTGGCCCATTCTTCTCTGACCTCTAGCATCAACAAGGCATTTTCACACATTCACATCATTCTTTGTAAAACCTAGAAATGGTTGTGCAGTGAAAATACCAGTAACTGAGCAGATTGTGAAATACTCAGACTGGCCCGTCTGGCACCAACAACCATGCCACGCTCAAAATTGCTTCAATCACCTTTCTTTCCCATTCTGACATTCAGTTTGGAGTTCAGGATATTGTCTTGCCCAGGACCACGCCCCTAAATGCATTGAAGCAACTGCCATGCGATTGGGTGATTAGATAACTACATAAATGAGAAACTGAACAGGTGCTCCGAATTATCCTTTAGGTGAGTGTAAATAGATATAAATCTATTTCTAAAATGCCCAGAATTAATTGCTACATCAGCTATTAGATAAGTCTTCCTTATAGTGCCTTTTGAATACACAGCTGTGTATGATGTATTGTTAACGTAGTTTCCACTTGGAACAGGAAGCGATCGCAGGACATATTTAATGGCCCCTCCCCTTTTCAAATAGCCAATAATGTTAAGTTTACCTCAAAGACTGCAATTAGTACTTGACAGCACAATGGAAGTGAAACCAAAGATACGCTGATGACATGTTGGATTCAATAGCAGAGGTGTGAATAAATTCTAGACATTTCATTCTTAACCAGTGTAGAGTTTAATTGAAATAATAAAAAAAACTCAAGAGCTTAAGCGACCAGAGAAACACATCTCCAATTTATATTGCTCTGTGACGTGTCAAGGCCATCGCATTGGCCAGGTGGTATAGCATTAGAGGCGGAACACTTTAGATTCTATAGAGCATTTTATTGGACAGAAGATGTGATTTTGATTTAATTGAACAGTTTGCAGTGATGTCATAAACATCTTTTAGAGGAAGCGAGAGACTGTAAGCTTTTAATGCTTTAAACTCCTAAATGCAAATTTTTTGCAGTCACTGATTTGAAACACACCAGCTTATTCATAACCTTAAGGCTAACACATTCATACCAAAAGCTAAAAAACTTCATTTTAATTTCAGTGGGCCTATAAGGGCAAAAGGGCAAATAGAACCAATGTAACAACAGGCTGCCTATGGTTTCATGGGGACATGCACCTTTATGTATTTCAGTTCATCAAACATCTCATTAACAGACATAATGTTACTATACCAAACTTAACTTCAGTTCTGCTCTAAACTGTTCCATTAATGCTTAGTTTTTGCACAAACAACCCCACTGTCATACAAAAAGAGGTTCATAAGACATGTTCATGTGGAACATGTTCTTTAATACAGCCAATCAGCATTAGAGGATGCATATATAGGCAAAACCACTAACCTCGAGTCCTGAGAGACTAACCTCAGTCCTCAGTCCTGTTTTCAGGCATCTGCACCATCCCAACTCCACCTTCAGGTTGTTCTGTAACCGCAGACAGGTTTCAGGTTGAGGTCTTTAACTTCGAGCCCTCCACCAACTCAAATACGTTTATTTAGGCTACTGTTCAATTGTGAAATTATTTTTTTTTTAACAATTGAGCAAATTAGAGTTTACGGCATTCTAGTTCCCACTATTAAAGGGATTGCTGAGCACAAAAATTCAAATTCAGTCGTTATTTACTCACCGTTGTGCTCGCGTTTGTTTGGCAGTAAATGGCGACCACCTCGCTTTAAAAAGATGCAAAACAAAAGTGTCATAAAAAAAACCATGCCACTCATGGCGAATATTCTAGTGTTCTGAAGGAACATGAAAGTGTTAAGCGAAAAAGCAAAGTGAAATGTAATTAAAAAAAGCTAAATTCTTTACCTTGGCCATTACTCTCCTGTTGCACGAGCGTTGGAGTGCCTGAGAGGCGAGCAACATTTCCCGCCAGTGCGCCACGCTGCCCAGTGTGCACTCTTTTCCACATGAACGTGCAT
The DNA here is from genome assembly GCA_030378365.1 of Hybognathus amarus. NCBI lineage: Eukaryota > Metazoa > Chordata > Actinopteri > Cypriniformes > Leuciscidae > Hybognathus > Hybognathus amarus. The sequence continues at coordinate 127,403 of JAQIUQ010004745.1, forward strand.
AGGTTTTATAAGACGAGAGAATTACATTTTTATGTTCACCTCTGGAACTGCCCTTGTCGCGCTGAGCAGTTTCAGTATAATCACGAACATATAAAATTACACTTAACACTTTTTTAAGCAGGTATGACTTTGATGATGTCACTCACATCCAGGTCATTGCTCATCATGTGACTATTATCGTTCACCTTAAAGCAGTTTTCTCATCCTTTTTGATGAGTCAGTGCTGTAAAAGCCATTAGGATATCTGTCACTCATAAATCTATCCATTGTACAATCACTGCCGAAAAAGCATGGGAGTTTAAGTCTTTTAAGGTCTTTACAATGTAAAGGGTAAAGTTCAAGACCTTCGATAAATGTGCTCATTATTCATAACACTCTCCAAACAGTTACCATTTGTGTATATTCGTTAATGTAAAAAAAAATAAAGTTAGGCCTAGAAGTACTAGGAAGAATATTCTTCTAATTCTAATTTAAACCCTTCCTGATTTTATGGTTTCAGTTCACTGTTCTAATCAGTATGGAGTGTGGCCTTATGAATAAGAGAGCCTCCGCAGAAGAAGACATCCTCAGTCAGATAGATAGGAGCAACATAGGCTGAAAGGCTATTTCAAAATGAAAAAGCATGTGAATTCCTGTAGTTTATATATTATATATATATATATATATATATATATATATATATATATATATATATATATATATATATATAGATGTTATGGTTAGTGCAGAGCCTTTATAGTTGAAAATACAGAAAAAAATCATATTTACTTTAAGAACTTGATTTTATTTTCAAGACTAATGTCAATGTACAAAAAGTAAACATCTGCAGAAGACAGAACATTTGAAAATGAATGTAAACAAACATTTATAATTACAGCAGTGTATTCTTTTTTTAAAGAGTTGTTTTCCCAATGACTTCGGTTTTGTTTTCAGCTTATATCTCTTTCATTCAGCTTTAACTTTCGCACATGTTGTATGCAACCAATAAATACTGAGCCAGTTTCTGGTTCTTTGAAAGGTATGTAATTTAACTAGTTGTCTCGGACCACCCCAAGCAGAACCTGTCTTGTCACAAACGAGGCTAATATGCACTTGACCCGCTTATAGGCGGGGGAAGGTCAGGGAGAGGGGATTCCCCGTGACGGCAAAGCAGCAGCGGCGCTAAAAGAAGCGAGTTCCCCTCCGCGCGCAGCGTTTCCATAACGTCTCGCGACAAGGAACATGTTCCCCACAACTACAGACCACGCGATAAACTACTGGAATTCTTGAAGTTGCGGAAACGGTCAAAATAAGCGAGTTTTATTATGGCAAACAAATATCACAAGCAAAGCCAATAGCTCGCTCCCAAAATGGAAGAATATTTATCCAGGCATTTACACGTTTTACTTTCAGAAATAAACCCTGGTGTATGTGCTTAGCAAGAAAACAGCCTTATTTAAGCCTTCTTTGCAACAGCTCTTCGTGAGCTGTGGAAGAAAATGACTTTTTTACCGACTAACTTACTCTGCTACGCAATATTTGACGCTAATCTTAGCTTGAGTACGAACTATTATTTTTAAACGATTGTTTTTAAACCACATTCGATCTACAAAAACATTTAGTGCAACAACGAAACACTGTTTAGTATCCTCAGGACATCCAAACCATAGACTGTGGTCCGAACTCACACTTCCTGCTTTTCCGGAGAGCCAAGCGAGTTAAACAACTGGTTAGAATGAAGAGATATGCGAAAAAATTACCCGAGGCTATCGGTTCTCTACTTTCTCCCATTACAGTATGGGAATATCATGAGGTTGTTCCCTGGTAAGAGGTAACGGGGACACGCTTCCGCTAAAAATACCTGTCTACGACTATATTTGGATTGGCTGGAACACAATCAAATGTCTAAAATAAACGGATCCGCCCCGGCGCAATGAATGAAGGATCTGCTATCTCACACCGCTGCTAAATTTAGTAACATCGCTTGCGTCAGTCACGCGCCTCAGTGCGTCAAGTCCTCACCCCGCCTCCGGGAGCTGATCATTGGCCAGAATTAGAACGTGGCCAAGAAACTACGCGTCTTGTGATTGGCTGTTGGTGACTTGTTTTTTTAAGTATGGTGTACTCCATCAATTCTTAATTATTTGTTTAGTGAGCGCGGCGGAAGCACTCTGGGGTTTCACCTGAACTCACAGCCTTATCATTTATATTTATTATTTTATTTAATTTTTGTTTGCATTGAGGTATATTGACATTTTGGCAAGTGACAGACTGACATTAAAATGACTTTTTGTGGGCTAGTCTGCTTGTCCAGTGGAAGCTTGCTTACAGATATTTGTTAGGTAACTTTAAATACACACGCGCACGTTCATACAACGTGTGTATTGATCTTGCACACTTTGATAAACGTGTATTGTCCCTAACAATATGATTACAGTGATTATTTAATATAGTGAAAAAACTTATAAAAACCTATTTTGCTATGATAAATCAAGTGGTACCAGCTCAGCAAAATAAGGACATTTCAAATAGTTCAATCAGCTCTGGGATAATGCTGACACAAATTACATTTTATTGCGCTAATTTCCACAAGACTAAGAAGTCGACAACATGCCCTACCGCGCAATTTCAGAGAACCTCTGACAAAGAATCAGAAGATTGTCCCTTCTCCCCTCTCTCTCTCTCTCTCTCCTGGCATGGACTGTACGGCTTATGTGTGTATACTGTACAAGCGAGGCCGGGGGAGCGCTACAGTGCAGCCTGCCGACGTCACCTCTCCCATGGCGTCACATTGACGTAACGCATTCCAGGCTCTCTATGTACAGCCAGACGCTTAAATGTGCTATTAGACTTTCTCTCGCTCAGCGCGCGCCACATAAACAAAGGCACATTGCAATTTAAGCTCAGCGCATCCTCTCCGTTAACGCCGACTCTGTTGTAGTGGAGCTGACAGAACCACGGAATACTTTTTCTTCTTAGCTAAGAGGAAAATCAGTCAAATAATTTTTTTAATGACAAATCCATCAACTTTTGCGACTTTAAAACCAACTTCCATCCAACCACTATTTTCAGTTTTTACAAATTTCTGTTGGATATGCACAAGGAATTATTAAGGCTTTACAAACATATGTAAAGACGGAACCTCAGACAGAAATCAAGTAAGTGGAAAATTTTAATTAAATACGTTTTATAGAAAAAGTGAACATTTGCCACGCATTGAAATGTAAAATTATTGACAACATGCTTTGGCTGATTTTTGTAATTAGTATCGCGATCTCCAGTCGTATATTTGTGCATGACATTATGTTAGTAAACTTTCTTGTCCGGACCTGTTGAATGTTCCATCCCCACCGCGTGAATATAAACTGTGTTGTGCGCAATGTCATTGTAGATGGATGGAGTGAATCCGAATTTAATTTGCGAAAAGTAGCCTATAACGTTCTTTAGGTTGTCAGTGGAAATGGGATGCCTATTCCTCACCCGGTGAAACGCTCGTGTGACTGCGCGCGGGGCCGGTAGAGAGTCTTGTGAGATCCGCCCAAGTACGGAGTAAGTGTCGCGCGCTACCTCATTTCTTTAAAAGCGTGACTTAATATTGTACAAATGTTTATTTGTTTGTAGTATGTAGGTTAATAATTATTTCAGTTGTTTGATGTAGTCTTATCAACATTGCTTTGCCACGTCTCAATGACATGACACGAGCTTCATTCATTCTGTCTTTAAGATACGGAAGGACCGTATCTATGTATAAAACGTGAATATAGTGACATAGGTATTTGAACATTAAACAAATATAAACAGTCATAATGTCGATTCACAAAAAAACTAAAGTTTTATATTTACGATTATCGCACTCTTGTCCTCACAGAGTGTAGGATAGGCTACTTTTAATATCAACAAAGCTATGTAAAGCCATGTTTCCCTGCTGTCAGAAGAATTTTCTGAAGAAACAACATGATTGAGTTTATACAATGTGAATAGGCATGTTGGGAGTATCTTTGTGGTGTTTATAATCTTGTGTTTTGGTAATTATGAATTCTAAATTGACTCCAAAAGACAGAAACACGCTCTTATTGTGCTTTTAAAAGTGCTTTCTTTCACTGCTTTTTGTGATGTGAATTTCAGATCAGCTTAAGCACGCGCTCCAATGACACTTGGGCATACCTTCATACACGTTAATGACAAAGTAAAGCTTGGTTATATAGTGGGCTATCTATTTCATTGGCAGTAGCCTACATGGTAGAATGAGAAGTGGTCACAGGAACCGCCCCCAAGATATGATACGACAATAGCCTTGCATTGATCAGTGATCCAGTAGGCTTTACTAAAGTTTTATTCTAAAGCACGCGAGATCAGGTCACGAAGTTGCTACAGAGCCTGGTAAAGTCTCCTAAAGTCAGTCTCTTTCCCTCAGGTCTCTGTCCACATCGGGTGTCAATTCCATCTCCAAGCTAATTTACTGTACTTGTTTCCCATCCCTTTATCTCCACTCTCTCCCTTTCTTTGTGTGTTTGCTGGAAAGCCTCTATCCCGCGCGCTTATTGAACGCAGAACGGAGCGCCTCTACAAAGCGCGTGCTTCAGTGCTCTCTCGCGGTTCTCTAGGTTACCGAGGCACAAGCGAACCTGCACGCTCTGTCAAAATCACACATAACCTCAGAAGGACAAATGAGAAGTCGAAAACAAACATAATAAAGTCTACGGAAAGCTGTCAGCTAGGCTATGTTTGAAATAAAAAAGCTTATTTATGAGGCCACTCAAAATTCTATTTTTTTTGTTGGCCTATGTTTCATTGTCCTGATTACAGTTGTCAATTAAATCATATAGCCTATGAGTGCCTACACTTTTAATATTCCCAAACCAAGAAGGTTTCTAGGGTTTGTGTCTGGCAGTTTGAGGGAACAAGAAAGACCGTGCTCAATTGAGGGCTGGCTTTATGTAAGCGCGCCTCTGTCAGGGAGGGGGCGCTAGTCGCTTTTAAAAGCTCGTCGGTGACGCGCTTGGGTTTTATTTGACCAAAGACAGGGGATAGTCAGACATCGTTGAGTCCACAGGTGAATATTGTCTCACTGTCACTGAGATTGCTATTATTCTGAGCTAATGAAACAAACAAAAACTGCATGGAAATATTTTTAATACACGCCCAGACCTGTTCTATATTTATGGAAAAAATTAAATATTCCTTTATATATAGGCTAGCATATATAGACATGTATGAGATTTAGTTTTTAAACAATGTTCTTTTGTGCTGAAACAATGTGTTTTACATCACCTTTATTAGCCTACCTTTTCACTTGTCGTTTTTTTTTCTTCGAATGTGTTACAAGACAGTTTGTGCAATTTTTTTTCTTTTTTGATTAATGTTTGTTGTTCCTTAAAGGCTGCGATTGAATCGTTGTTAAAGTTGTATTTGTATTATTTCTGTAGGCTAAAACAATTAGCCTACAACTGTATCTAAATAACCTAATAGGCTATTTTAGTTTTTGATGAATAGAATTAAGGATTATTTTACAGGTAGCATAGGCTATACTGAACATTTCATTGGAATATTTAGTGTGGTTTCTGATTTTAGGAAAAAATACAAATGACCAGTAAGCGAATTTGTAGCCTATAACCCATTATGCATCCAATTTGTTAAGGGGTTAGATTATTGTAAGAAAAAAAACTTAGTTGCTAAGACTGATGTATTGGTGTCTTATTCGCGTGCACACTTGTATTTGAAGTAACCTTGATTATTTTAAAACTTAAAAGTTTAACCCAAGGAATATCCTATACGAAAAGTCTGAGTGTGTCTCTATTATTATGCAGTTCACTGTGTGTGACTTTTTGCCTCAGTGAACTATGACATTATGTGTTCCTGATTACAGACAGCGGTTCGGAAGAGCGCCTGCAGCCCAGGTCTGAGTCCCGGCTCCCGGATCCCTCTCCCGCCGCGTGCGCTGAAGTAGCCTCGAACCCCAGACGCGTGCAGCCTCCAGCCGAGACACCGAGCACGATTCAGCGAGCAAAAGGCCAAGCAGGTACCACAATCTCTCCACTCTGGAGAGCTTTTCAAACGTCTACTTGATGTATATAGCATAGGCTATTTAAACTTTTTATACATGTCTAGTTTTAAGAACATCATAATGTAAACCGACTGGTAGTAAGATGGTAAAGTTTTTGTAAGTAATTTTGAATACCCTATATGCCGATGGGCGTGCTGTTACTTTGGTTTGTCTTTGGAAATATGGACATTTTAAGAAATCTCAGGGATATAGGCTACTTTTGTAGGCTACCTGCTAAAATTGTAATAAAACAATGTTCTGGTATGTCTATAAAAGCAATATGTTAATCAGTTCATATAGAGTTTTGATATTGTGTAGCTTAGTTTAAACATTTTTTTAAGTGCTTGTTTGTGTTTCTAATTTTCCCGCGGACATAAATGCTAATAACCGGACCAATAATGATTTTTAACGGCACTGTCGTTTACTCTGCATTCCTCAGCAAATTGCATTTAATTAAAAATATATATAAATATATGGCAGATAAGGCATCATTCACTTGTGTTCCAATTAATGAAACGTGCGCAATATTGTAGCTTTCATTTAATATTTGCACCCAGTAGTATCACAACACACTGTCTTCATGGTCATAACAACCTCGTGTGCTGCTGTTAGAATAGGCTACACTGTCTGTGTTGTCTTAGTGCATAGAAAGTGAAAGTTTGCGCAAATCTATTTGTGCTGCCTGATGTGATGCGTGTTTGCTTCAAGAGCAAATTCTTAGCGTGTCATATGCATTTATTTATTTATTTTGTCGTTGATTTTTTGTTTGTTAGATCTATGGCACTCTGACAATGAACAAGCGATCACAGTTATTGGAACAGCTGCATTTTGTCCATCTAAAATGCACACCTCGGAGGTTAGAAACTGTTTCATCCCTCTAAAGCGCTTTCTATAAGCCTGCGTGTGTGTTTGTGTGGGGCTCTCTGTCTGGTGCACGACACACACACACACACATCTCACTCACTCACTCACTCACTAGAGCTGTAAAGCATCGTTTCAGTATGACTTTATGTGGTCTAGACCTTTTAAATATTTTGACTTTGTTACGTTATGTTGGCTGCGTTTTCATTTTTATGATCCGTGTCATGGTGAATGTGGAAGTGAGGTAGAGGATAGACGTGCCTTGTTTGCACGTGCACAAATAAAACCATAAACGGATACACACAAGAGATAGAATCAGAGAGAAAGAAAATTCCTGTTTTTGTGGATTTGTATAGATTTTTCATAATTTGAGCTGATCTCAAGTGTGTCAAAAAATACACCCAACCCTTGATTGGGTGACTAACTGCCATAGGCTATTTGAGCTTAACACGAACTTAAAATATTTCCAGAAATTCTCAAAAGTAAGTTTATCAACATAGCTGTGCTTATAGCAGCCTGACGTTTATTTTATTTTTTCTATTTAGGGCAATTCGTAAAAAAAACTATATTATTATTTAAATTGCAAGTGTAAAACGAGAATGAGATGACAAGCCTACTGGTCCGGTAAAACAATTGTCTTGGGAAGGAAATTTTCGAAAATGAAAAATCTGTGTGATGTAAGTAGGTGTATTCGAAAGCTTGGCTCGTTTTTGCAAAGCTCTATCTAGCACTGACCTCAAACCATTCACTCAGTAGCCTATATCCATGACCATGATGATGAAGGGGTCACATCGGTCGCACCCACCCGCCCGCGCTTCAACACCTCTGGCATGAAACTCTTCTCTTATGCGTTAAGTTGAGAATAAGGGATATAAGATGGTGTACGACATGGATTAAACATAAGCACTGGCAACATTTGTCACGTTATTATAGATTTGCACAAAAAATCTATTTAGTTTAAAATGGATTTAATATAGGTTAGTTGATGGTTAGCTGTGCGCTAGGGGCGCTAGAAGACTATTTGGGTTGCGCGCGAGACCACTGTTGAAAACCCTAGCCAAAATGTAACAGAAATTATTTTAACGTTACACGCTTAAAAGTCATTTTGTAATTTGTAGCTACTTTGAAACGTGTAGGACACCATTCAATTGTTTTTCCCTCTCATTTATTTAGTTGCAAATGAGTAGCCTATTTTCTATTGATATCCAAATTGAATACAACAGGTTCATACGAATTTAAAATTCAAGCATACATGGAGAAAAATAATATATCGACATGAGTTATCATTACTAGAATTAATAGGCCAATGTAGGAGGAAAACAATGAAGTTTAGCCTACTGTGAATTTGAATAGCATAAAAGTAAACAAAACTTAGGCAATCAATTTTCTAAGGTAAAGAAAATATTCTAGGTAAGCTATCTGTCTGTTGATGTGCAGTGCATTATCATTTGAGTCCAGTGGTATGACAGAAATGTCATCTGACATCTGACGTGATTAAACTCAATGTTATCCATGATGCTGTAGGCTATGCCATATGCGTTTGTAGCTATTGGCTTACGTCAGGAAATGGAACACGCGCACACCGGTCCGTGTCATCCAAAGGACTGAGGCGTTCATAATTGATAAGCCTCCTGATTTTACTAAACACACATGACGTGTTGGAGGCACAAGGATTACGGAGTCACTACATGACAGCGTCAATCCAGCGTTGGGTCTGTTTACACTTCCCCACCTAGGGAAAATAAGCAAACAAAGGACACAGCACACACATTCTCCTCACGGACTCAGGTAACGGCACAGACGCACTTAAACAGCTGTGTCAAGGCGCACAGTGGAAGTTATATAACTTTGAGAGCGCGCGCTGGCAATATGGTTTTCCTGGAGCGCAAGCTGGCTGCACGATACAGCCTGCTAATTAACAGAAACAAGGGAGTTCCTTCATGGGTTTTAATAAGATCATTTTATTTCAACAGGTGTTTGGTGCACATTGAATTAATAGAGTTCAATCGATGCATATTTATCTAAAAACGTTTGATTAAAACTTGTAAATGTTTCGAAAGCAAGTGATTAAACTTCATTCCACGACGTGCAAATTGTTTTGTGCAGTTTCTCTTGTTTACATCTATGCATTTATTTTGATCACAAGTGGACGAAATATAAGGACTGTTGATGGATAATCAAATTATAATTTGTGAGTCAATATTGTGTTCTCCTTGGGTTGGACAGTGTTTGCTCACAAGAGTGGCATTAAAAAAACTGCTGAGATTAAGGAAATATTTTAATAATTAGGATCATTGTTAATGAAATATTTCACCTAGAAATTATCATTCTGGAATAATTTACTCACCCTTATGTTGTTCCAAACCTGCACTTCAGTGGAGATGTCATGTCAACCTCAATAACTTTCATTGTATGCATACAAAATAAAATAAAATAAATAGTATAGACTGGTAATAATTTTGGGCTCCACTGAGAAATGAAAACCATACAACATAAGTGTAAGTAAATCATTATTTTTATACCTGCTCTTTGTAACAAGTGAGAATCCAGGCCATGAATGAGGCGTGCATATATTTATTTATTTTTGCATGTGTGCACACAAGCTCACGGCCTAACCCATGTTTCCAGGAATGGTTTATCTACTAACTTGGTACTAACCAAATATTTTGAGACCCGATATCACGGGAATTCGTTACGAATTTTACGAGGTGGCTAATTCGTAACAATTACATACGACCTACACTCGTACAAATTCAGTACGAATTTTGCTAAAATCGATACATATTTCGAATTGGCCAATTGATATGAATTCGGTACAAATGAACTACCCCTAACCCCGCCCCTAAACTTAACCGTCACGTGGGTTTAGACAAATCGATACGAATTTGTACGGAGTGAGGTGATACGAATTAGTGCGAATTAGCCACTTTTTTAATCACTCGTACGAATTCGTACGAATTAGTACATAAGAGATAGGGTAGAAATGCCATGTTTGACATCACATCCTCTGCACACCTGAAGACAAAGTCCAAAAAGGCAATATAATAGACATTAAGTTTGTTTCTCTCTCCCCGTCTCTATAGACATGCCCTGCGTTCAGGCCCACTGCGAGCCCTGCACCTCACGGGTCCAGCTACTCCGCCCAGTCCTTTGGTTACCATGGTGACTACAGCGCTGACCTCATGGCGACAGACTACGCGAAGTGTGAGCTCGGTGGGCGGCGAGTCGGCGACGGCTGCCACTACGTCCCTGCCCAGTTTTAATGTGTTTGTGGAGGGTGGCTTCGAGCCGAAGCCCTCCTGTCTGTATCGACTCCCTCCTCAACGCCCTATCAGTCAGGGAAGGAGGTGGAGCCTTACCCACCCATGGCAGCATCCGACGAAGCAATAGCTGGAAGCTCCATGTACTTTAAGCAGTCGCCCCCTTCAGACGCCCCCACGCCGCTTCACCCCGGGCCACCCAGCAACTCTTTCTTGTGGGATGAACACAGTCTTCCCCTGTGCCCCAGCCTTGCTTGATTGAAGGCCCATTGGAGAGCCCTCGCTTCCCTCATTTCTACGAGCAGACGGCCCCACCGTCCACCAGCGGCTGCCGACGCCTCCATCGGCCTTCCGCTGCGCCCTGAACGCTCTCCGTCGTCCTCCTCTTCGTCTTCACATGTGCCCCCCAGCCTGGACACACACTCACACGTCCACTCCCATACACACTCGCACTCGCACATGTACCCGCTGAACATGGGTAAGCCTGGAGGCCTGGCTTTCCGCTCTCTGGGCATGGGCCCGTGCCCGCAACTCCTGGGAGAGAGTTTGCCATCGCCGCCCAATCGCAGCAGCTCCGGAGAGGGTACCTGTGCATGTGTGGGGACAGACGCTGCATGTCAGCATTATGGTGTGCTGGCACCTGTGAGGGCTGCAAAGGCTTTTTTCAAGGTAAGAATTCAGCATCTCTGCTGGACAGAGATCTTTCATTTTCTTTTAATAACTCTCAACCAGATGAGATTCAAACGCACCCAAGTTCCATCATTGTCACTACTATTTACACAAGTATGCCGTTGCAAATGCATAATAATCCTTATTGACACACACTTTCACTGAAAGAATCATACAACAAGTTATGTTTAATGCAAATGGGAGGATTCCACTGCAAAATAACTAACTTGCGTGTACTCAGGCCTTTAAAGGTATAGTTCACTCAGAAATGTACTCGCCTGTAAAACTTTCTCTTTTCCTTGGAAAACAAAAAGATATTTTGAAGAAAAGAAATTGTTCATGTTGTTTTAGACCAGTGATTCTAAGATATTTTCTGCATTTCTGCTGTAATCTATGACAAAACAGCTTGCTTTCAAACTGAGATTATTATTCATTTAAAGTTTTTTAAATTTAAATCAATTAAATCATTTAAAATGTACGTTTTTTTAAGAATGGTAGTTATTGAGGTGTAAAAAAAGTTATTTTTAGCATTTAAATTTAAATTAGAGTTAATATATATTAAGTCAAGTCACATTTATTTATATCAGCGGCTTTTCACAATACAGATTGTATCAAAGCAGCTTCACAGTGATAACATGAAAAGTAGTACAACACAGATCAATAATATTGTTAAATGTTAATATATTAACATATTATATTAATATATTAATAATAATTGATTTAATTTAAAGGCTTTTTAGTTTTCCTGTGACCCCTTGAAAGTTTCCTGAGGTTTCTACATGGGCCCTTGGCTTGAGAACCACTGCTTTAAGACCCCACTGACTATCACTATATGGACAAAAACAATTCTTCAGAATATCTCTTTTAGGTCAACTATCCCTTTAAAACACGGATAAATAAAGTGAACTAGTGAAGGAAATTTCAAGCTGCACTCTAAAAAATGCTGGGATATTTTAGCCCAATTTTGGGACAAATATTGACAAACCCAGCTGTTGGGTTAAATTTATGAGTATTTTTTAATCCGGACAATTGGTTTGTCCATATTTTGACCCAAAACTGGGTTAAAACAACCCAGCATTTTTTTGCCAGTGTGGTCAACTGAAACTGACAAGAAAAATTTGCAGTTAAGAAATCTCTCATTTGGATTTCCCATTATGCTTGACATTTTTTCTTTATGTTGCATGTGGTTGTAGTATCTTAGAAGCTGAAGTGGGTGTTTGCAGTTTTATGTGTGATTGAATCACGTGTTCCTCGGTGTGTGCTTGATTTGAATAGCATGTCTTCATCGTGTATCTGAGTGTGTCTGTCATTAAATGGAGTGTAAGAGGGCTGTACTTGCTCTTTATTGTACAGTGTGTGTCCGTTCTTTGTGTCTCTTATGTGTCAGTGTGGCCAGGGTAGTGTTTGTTAATTGTGTATTCATTAGTGGTCATTAGTTTTGTTCTTGAGTTTGAAAGGAGCTCTTGGCTGAAGAGCCTCACACGGCTCTACACGATCGCACCTCATTCTCTGAGTGTGAGGCTCAGGTTAACCAACCATTGTAACGCACTCTGCAGGCGTTTGAACCAAGGTTATAGCCCACCATGTGAATGACGATTCTTCGATGAGCCATATGTGTTTTGTTGTTTCGTTTTGAAGAGGGGGTTGAGGGTTACAATCTACATGAGCATTACAGAGAAGCATTTGAGGCTGTACAGAAAAATAATTTGTGCACAAAATCGAAAAGATTGTTTAGTTTCAGTTTTCAGAGGCACAACTGTGACAGGTTTGCTCAGCCTTTTCAGTGAAAGCATTGGCTTGTGTGTTACTGGGAATGTGTGTGTGTGCATGTCTTTGAGTGCTCTCACAAATCGTCTGAGCGGCAGTTGCCACGGCGTCTGTGAGGGTCGTTTCCCTCGGTGACCAGTTAGAGGTGTGACAGCGGCACGCACTTAAAATACAGCAGCTCGGAGCTGAAGCCAGAAACACACACACACACACACTGTGGATAGTCTGTTGCATAGAAAAGTTCAATAGGGATTCAATTGAACAGTTATAATATTTGCCATGTTTTTTGGGGATAAGTAGGCTATTATTTTTAATTTGTTTGGGTTAATATTACAGAAACCAGTGAGGAGACTTAAAATATACAGAGACTGTTAAAAGACTGACAGTGAAAGTGAAGGAGCGAGAGTGGCAGAGCTGAAATAATTGAAAATGCCCTGTGGTCTGGTGCAGAAATAAATTATGCCTCTTTTCAATTAGTTTCACAATTAGTTTTTATTTAGTAATTAATAAAAGCAGGGGTTGGTAAGCCTGAGGCTTTGTAGCTATTACAGCAACACTGACACACACACACACACACACACATGACATCCACAAACAATGACATATGCGCATTGGCAAGTCTTAGACGATCAGCATACTTATTTTTTATGCATTCACACACTCGTCACCCCTAACCTCGCAAAACACACTCACCATTTAATTACTCTAGGCAACTCATTAACTCACAATATAAATATTAGCTGGTGAATTTTAATGCAAGCCGGTGTTTTGTGTGGCAGTGTATAGCTTTTGTCAAACTCTCATAAATGTGTTTTTATACAAAAGGGTTTATTGTGATATTCATGCACATTGATTTCTAGTACATTAGTTTTTGAAATAAAATTTAAATGGATTGTGGATGCATTTATCCACTAAAATTATTCCGATTCTTCCAGCATGGCTTTAGTTTTGTTCATTAACAGCCACTAAATCATTTTACTTATGATTCTACTTTACATCTGAATACAAACTGTTTCACAATGAAAAACAGAAAATAATTGCCAAAATGTTTTCTCTATTTTGCTCACATCCCTTATTTTCACATCATTTATTTGGATAGTAATTTGCTCTGTGACTCATAAAGCGCTCTGAGTGAGAATATTTATTCTGAATATTTACCTAATGGTGGGTCAGCACAGGCTCGCTCATTCACAAAACCTCCACATTCACTGGAATAAAAGTTGAACAGCTCCTAACGGCTAGGAACTGAATAAAAAGTAATCTCCTGCACTTTTCTTTAAGCTTTGCATTTGTTAAAACACAAAGATAGATTTGTGCCAGTATTATGGCATTTATAAAGTGCTGAAAAATAAACACACTAAAATGCGCTTGATTCACAGACATAGTCATTTTATAATACTGTCTAAGTGAGCAATACACGCAGACACACATACTTAACCAATTAATGATGACCCAGTTCCACCTCTCCTATTGAACAGCCATTCACACACGTCTAATTACACACCCAGAGGAGAGGACGAGAGAGATAGTCTGATCATCTCTGATTAGGGAGGAGAGAGACGAAGAGAGGGGGATATAGGTTCCCTAAGGGTTTTAATGCACGACAGAGCCATTAGCACATGTTACATGTCATGAATCCACAACTGCTTGTCTTTTCCAACCCTACGGACCCTGCTGTGCACTGGACCACAGCTCTCTGTGTGTGCGTTTGTATATTTGTGTGCTTGCATGAGAGAAGGATGGGAGTTTTTCACTTGGAATGTATGGTTCCATGAAGAACCTTTAACACTTTTTAGGTTCTTTATAGTGAAAAAGGGTTATTCAAATGTTCAGAAAAATGGTTCTTCTATGGCAAAAGCCTCTTTTGGAATCTTTATATTTAAAGGAGTGTAGTGTGTGTTTTTCAGGCCTTGTTGCCATTAGTCTGTTGGGAGAAATTGATATATGAAGAGTTCAAATGCAAAAGCCTCTAAGTGCCATTTGAAATTTTCTTCAAAAATGATCATTTTTATCAAGCTTATATATTAAAGTTCAGTAATTTCACTTAAATGGCAATGGAGATTACCTATGAATTGTCATTTAAGTGAAATTACTGAACTTAAATATACAAGCTTGATAAAAATGGTCATTTTAAAAGAAAATTTCAAAAGGCATTTAGAGGCTTTTGCATCTGAACTCTTCATATGTGTCTGTTCGTAGAAGTTACAATAACCTCAGATGTCCTTTTTCTAAAAAAGCAAAAAAAGTCGGAAACCTATTGTAACAGTGACAATTTTGCACTGTGACATCGTTTACAGCGTAAATAAACACAAATACACATGCACGTACACACAGAGACGTTTCAGTCACTTAACGGCCGTCATATGTACAGCCGTTTATCTCATTTCATGAACATCATGAGACGTCTATTCATCTAGCGAGCTCCTGCAGCAATAAAACCTTTGTTTTGAGGACTGTGACAGAACAGAATCTGTCACAGTCTGAAACCGCCTATGAAGTATAGAATGGAGTTGCACTCACATAACTCGTGCATGTGGTTCAGAGGGAATAGACGAGGTGGGTGCTTTTTTTCCGACTAAGCCCAGGGTGTTTTCGAGATGATGTGCTCCACAGGTTGTATTTTAATCAAGTCATACTGAATCAGTTTGAATTTAGCTGTAACTGAGTATAGACTCCCCTGAGCTAACAAGAGCATTTGCGCACCCACTGGGAGATTAGTCCACTCTACTATGCTGCTGTGGTTTTGTGTTCAATTTAGGTGAAATACAAGAAACCGTGCAAATCACATGGATAATGTGTGGGTGGGTGGGTGGGTGTTTTAGCTTCACCTGACTGTAAAATTCCAGCTTCCTGGGAATAGCAGGTGGTTTAGTTGATTTCGTTTACACCTGTTGGAAACAGCTGCGTATTTTATGTTTCTTTATAGTTTTTATTGAAAGTGTTTTTAATAAAAAATACAAAAATTAATTGAGCTAACAAATACATGACAGAAAACTTGAGTGGGCCGCTAGCCGTTAGTCGCTTGATATACAAAGATATGAGTATTTTAAAGATAGAATATTATGAAATTCATAGATTACCATCATGAAGGCTATGTTTCCCACTTCAGTTTAACTAGCAGCCTTGCTAATTGAATAACTGCACAATGAAACCAGAATTGTTGATGTACGCTCCAGTACTATTAAATTGACTGCAGTTGTAGCTTGTTAAAGCATTGTTTTTGTTTGTTTTGGATATTACATTAATTACCGCAGAACTTACTGGTTCTCACGCAAGTGCTTAATCTTTTGGCTCAGCAGTAGCACGTGCATTTGATGTCTGAACCTGAAGCTTACTCTAAGTCTTTTTCCTCTTTTCTACTGTTTTCAGCGGCGGGAGTGCTCGCAGATCATTTTTATTTTGTTTAATAAGGTCAGTAATAATCGTGCATATCCAGCCGAGGAGAAACAACTCCAGGGGGTTATTGCAGAGGCACGATGTGCCAAAACCCGAGGTGCCGTGAGCTGACCCGCGAGTTTCACAAACAATTTTATCACGCGGCACGGGATGTCTCACGGGAGCGGCCTCAGCACGCTTTGCACTGATCTTCATTGTCAGTGGCTTGCGCTAATAAAATTGTCCCTCCTGCAGGCAAGGCATGTTGGGAAATTAATTTTTATCTAATTATCCTGATGGAGCCTGAGCTTTTTCACATTGTAATTAAAATCTGACCTGCGAGCTCCTTTTTTAATTCTTAGCCAAAAAAACGGGATCAAATTAAACAAATGAAATGTTTCGACTTGTTAGCTTATTGTTTTCTTCTCCTTCCTTTTTCTCTTTTTATTGTCGGTGGCTGCAGAGGACGGTGCAGAAGAATGCAAAGTACGTGTGTTTGGCCAGTAAAAACTGCCCTGTGGACAAAAGGAGAAGAAACCGCTGCCAGTACTGCCGCTTCCAGAAGTGTCTCAGTGTAGGCATGGTGAAAGAAGGTACTCTCAAACAAACACCTATAATATGTGTCTGGCCAAACCACTCAAGACAATTATCACACAATAGGCCCTGGTGTATATGACCTCGGCTGGACCTCTGGTTAGAGACTGATGCAGAGGAGATAGACACTCTTTATCTTAATGACTTAAAACCCACAGATGCACACACTACGCTCAAGAAGCAGCGTGGATTAATACAAATTCAGGGCATAGCTGGTTTAGTTGCTTAGTATGAATGCATGAATTAGACTATAATGGAGGTGTTTACCGGCAATGCTTCGCCTCTGCAATCACAGCATATCAGCAGCTTCAGAACCGGTAATGACACCACACACAGGACAGTCACAAGCACACATGTTCACGGGGAAATTGAATTCTTGTTGAATTTAAGCATGAGTAGCATGTGATTTTAAAAAGATCACACCTTAGATTATCTTAACCACCTCAGCCGGTGATTAGGTCAGACATCAAAAATCTCACATTTGCTCACCCAGTTCCTCCAAGACCTGCGGTCAGGCAGCTTTCAACTGCCCCCTACTGGTCAGTCAAGCATTGTTGAGAGAAATAGATAAAGGATTGAGAGAAACTTCGGAAGATTTGTTAAAAGATAAATTGCTGCTGGTTGTGGAATTGCATTCAATCTGTGTTCATTGTCTAAACTGTGTGTTTGTTTGTTTGTGTGTTTGACACAGTGGTGCGCACAGACAACCTTAAGGGGAGGAGAGGTCGCTTGCCGTCTAAACCAAAGAGTCCCCTGCAGCCAGAGCCCTCGCCCCCATCCCCTCCCTCAGCCTGCTGGACGCACTAGTCCGGGCCTATTCCAATCTACACCACGAGAACTAGACTACAGTCAGGTACCTGAGTTTGGGGAAATACTTGCGTCAATTAAGGCTGATTTTCACAAATCATTGTTTAACCATTGGATGCATGAATTATAAAATTACAGAACAAAAAAATCTAGCTTTTTCATACAACAATATAACCATTCCTGATTGGTATTAAATTTGATTTTGTTACATTTTACCCAATCAATTAAAAAGATTTGAACTTTTGTGCACTGCAATAAATGACTGTAAATATTCTAGACACGCTTATTTTGAATTTATAAAAATGTACAAAAACAAAACCACACGGAAGAGGATAGTCATTTAGAACTATCAGAAAGATGGTCTCTGATGATGGATAAGACTCAGCATCTTCCCTAAATTGTTAAAAATGCAAAGATTAGTTCAGGTTATAGTGGTTGCAATGAATCAGAGGGTTCACCGACCATTGTTATCACATGAAAATGAGTAATTGTGATTTGTGTGGAATTTTTATTCTCTCTCTCTCTCCTGTAGTTCAGTGCGGTGGAGCCAGTGGGTCTATCTGAGTCTCAGCAGATCCAGATGTTCTACAGAGTGCTAACCGGCTCCATGGAGGTGACGCGCTGTTGGGCCGAACGGCTGCCTGGATTCTCTGAGCTTCACCACAATGACCAGAACCTGCTCATTGACTCTGCCTTCCTTGAGCTGTTTGTGCTTCGCCTCGCCAACAGGTAAATGCACGCACACACACAGATCTTGACATCACACAGACTTCTAATGTAGACTTCCAGTGTATGACTCTGACATTCCATAACAAAAATAGAGCTGGGCAATAAGGCAAAAAAAAAGTTATATTCTGTATGTATCTCAATATTTATGCATTTAAAGGGTAAGATCACCCAAAAATGACAATTATGTCATTAATGACTCACCCTCATGTTGCCCTAAGCCCGAAGAGCCTCTGTTCATCTTCGGAACACAGTTTAACAGATATTTTAGATTTAGTCCGAGAGGTTTCTGTTCCTCCATTGAAAATGTGTATACTGTATACTGTCCTTGTCCAGAAAGAAAATAAAGACATCATCAAAGTAGTCCATGTGACACCAGTGGGTTAGTTAGAATGTTTTGAAGCGTCGAAAAGTCTTCCAGTTTTGTTGTTCTGTTGTGGGCCGTGAGATTTCACGTGGCTGAAACAACGCAAAGCTTCTTTGTACGTCACACGTAGGCTCGACTATTGGTCGACATGTGCCGCACAAGCCCTCAAAAGTGAAGCTTAAATGTATCGATCGCCCCCAGTGACCGGTCCTGGTATAGGTCATAAACCCCGCCTCCACATGTTATTCAACGGGATATGAGACCAGCTAAACAATTAAATTACACTTCACATATCTTCTTCTGAAGATAGTTTCTGTCATTTACTGTGGTTTCTATCGACGTCGATGTAATTTCAAGTGTTCGTTTTTAAAATACGTTTTTAGTTAGTTATTTGATGTTATAAAAACGGTAGCATCAAATATCTAACTAAACTGTAGTCCCACTGTTAACCAGTGTAGTCACTTGGACTATTTTAAGGATGTCTTTCATAACTTTTGCGCCGGCCAGTTTCGATCCCTTAAGAAGCCTATGGAGGAGTGATCATCTCAGATTTAATCAAAAATATTTTAATTTGTGTTCCGAAGATGAAGGAAAGTCTTACGGGGTTGAAACAACATGAGGGTGAGTAATTACTGACATAATTTTTATTTAGGGTGAACTAACCCTTTAACTAATATTGATTAAAAGGCTATTTTTCATGCAGAGGTTCAATGACTTTATCCAAGTAGATTCAAAATGTATAATGCAAGAAGTAAACTGCAATAAAAATCTAGTTTCTTTACTATTGTTCACTAAACAATATGAGGACAAATTATATTTAATGTCATTTTTATGAAACTAAACAGTTTGAACTGATTCACATGAATGAACTTTAAACGTTTGAACTATTCGAATGAACCTTTTTGCTAAAGTTAAATCCGAGATGCCAAATAGTGCATCAGAATCAACAAAATATTCACAATGTTGCTTAATATTATATTTTAACACCAATATATCATTAATATTTGCCATTTTGCCAAGCCCACTTGTAAATACTCTGTATAATATAATATAGAGAAAAAAGCCGGTGATAATATCCTAATTAGTCATTTTCAGTTCTGTTCAGAATGGGTACAGCTGTGGGAGGAAACGTTAGTTAGCAATTACGCTCTGACTTTACACTCATAAAATCTCATAGAAACTGTCAGACTATGACATGCTTTTGTTTTCTATGACTTGCTAATAATGATGTCGTTGAAGTCTCTTAGGATTTTCTTTCTGGTTTAGAAATTAGATCGAGGTTTAAAGTTTCATAATGACTGAAAGAATTTATTCACAGGCACTGTCAGGATTTATATTGTGTAATATGCTGCAGTCGCTACTAGTTACATTGTGACTTTCGATGCAACAATGAGTGTGTTTGTGTGAGCGTGAGTGTGTGTTCTTCTCTCTATTCAGCACTGTAAGGTTACTATGGACACTGTGTGGAAGATCCTGTGGAATTCACTTATTTAAGTTTATTGGTTAACAGCCTGGCTTAAAGAGTTAGTTCACCCAAAAATGAAAATTCTGTCATTAATTACTCACCCTCATGTCGTTCAAAACACACTTTCTTTCATATTTGCAACACAAATTTTTTGATGAGTATTTTGTCCCTCCATAGACCACTGCACAACTACTTTGACACTTCAAAAAGTTCATAAAGAGAAACTAATCCATATGAATTGAGTGGTTTAATTAAAAATTTTCTGAAGAGACATGATCGCTTGATGAACAGATTGAGTTTAGCCTTTTATTCACATAAACATTCATATTATCTGGTAAACGGAAG
This sequence comes from Hybognathus amarus, assembly GCA_030378365.1. Classification (NCBI taxonomy): domain Eukaryota; kingdom Metazoa; phylum Chordata; class Actinopteri; order Cypriniformes; family Leuciscidae; genus Hybognathus; species Hybognathus amarus. The sequence continues at coordinate 147,661 of JAQIUQ010004745.1, forward strand.
CTCTACCATGTTTGTTTGGCCTACAATGCATAATTTTTCATTCTCGTGTGTTACACAGCAAGTTTGAGTTTCCACAGGAACCATTGAGGTTTATTTTCATGTGTTACGTAGCACGTTTCTGCAAAGAGGCTTGTTCTCGCGCATCAGAGCAAGTACCGTTAAACTTCTGTTTAGCGATGTTGTGTAGCTGTCTATGGTGGGACAGAAAAGAAAAAAAGATCTTCATTTGTGTTCTGAAGACGAACGAAAGTCTTATGGGTTTGGAACGACATTAGGGTGAGTAATTCATTTTTGGGTGAACTATCCCTTTAATCACCCGCCAGTCCCAAGAGACTCACCTGTGGCAGTAACAGCTCTGTTTGATGCTTAATTATATTACATTCCCCAAACTCTTGCATATCATTAAGTTTGAACGAGACTAGAAGTAACCTGTTGTTTCTTGACTTTAAGTAGAAGTGTGTGTGTGTTTGGATGTGTCTCTGACTCAGTGACATTCTGATGTTGCTTTAACAGGAAGTGGATTTTTTGTCTCAGCTCAGCTGCTCCCCTGTTGAACTAGCTCTGGTGCTCTTTCTGTGTTTGTTTCTCCCTTTCTGATGGTGTAGGAGCAGGTGCGGGAGGGAGGGCAGTGGGTGGTGGCGTCACAGCCTCAGTAGGGAGCTGCAGACTTGGGTTCTGACTCATTTAAGTGGGGGGATTCATCCGGGCTTACGTCATGGACACTCGAAAAACTCACAAGATACGTGCTCACAATGTGTGGCGACTTCACAATATGGGCGAAGTTGCACATTTTCCACTCACAAACGTTCACAGTTCTCACATGTTTTGAAAATAGACTCTACACCACTAAAACACACACCAGAGAATGGAATCTGATGTGGCTCACAAATGCACACATGCAGATATCACACCACGCGGCCGCATTGAGGCTAATGAATGAATGGATGGCAAGAGAATCGACTTGCTCTGACGCAAATTTAAAAGGAATGCGTGCGTTTCCGTCCTCAAGGGTGCTGTTGTTAATTTTGTTTTGTAATAATGAGGAGCTTTCACTCGGTTTTTGTTTGCTCACTTCCTGTTTTCCCTCTTTCTCTATGCCACTGTAGGCCCTTCATAAAGGGCCCTGTTAGTGAAGGATACATCCAAGAAAGTGATTTTGCTGTTTATGATCATGTGATCTTGGGTGGTGTCATCATCATGTATTCATTTTAAAGCAAGGATAGTTTTTCTAGTTTTTGAAAGAAGTATATTATGCTCACCAAGGCTGCATTTGTTTGATAAAAATTACGACTGTGCAAAAAATTAATTGCGATTAATCGCATCCAAAATAAAAGTCTGTTTACATAATATATTTGTGTGTGCTGTATATAATTATTCTGTATATATAAATACACACACATGCATGTATATATTTAAGAAAATGTGTTATTCATATATAAAATATTTATATTTATATAATATAGATTATGTATTTATATATATATGTATACAGAATTTAAGCGCAAATAATTCTTAAATATATACATGCATGCATAGGTATTTATATATACAAAATAATTATATACAGCACACACAAATATATTATGTAAGCACAGACTTTTATTTTGGATGCAATTAATCGCAATTAACTTTTGCACAGCCCTAATAAAAATATATTGCAAACAGGAATATTGTGAAATAATTTTTTACAAATTAAAATGATCGTTTTACATTTTAATGTATATTAAAATCGAATGTAATCCTGTGATGGTCAAGCTGATTTTCAGCATCATTACTTCAGTCTTCAGAGTCACTTGATCCTTCAATATAATGATTTGGTGCTCAACAAACATATCTCAATATTATCAATGTCCTGTTTAATATTTTTGTGAAAACCGTGATACTTTTCAGGATTCTTTGACGAATAGATTCAAAAGAGCAGCATTTCTGTGAAATATATATATTTTATAAACAATGTAAAAATCTTTACTGTCACTTTGAATTTGAAAGTTTGAATATAAGACACAAAGAGGCAATATTAAAGTATTTTACATTATATTTATTTCCTATATCAATCTTAAAGCAGGGTGTCCGCGGGGTTTTAAAAAGTATTAAAAAGTGATTAATCAAAATTGTCAAATTTAAGGCCATTAAAAGTGTTAAATGTAGTCTGAGGTATTATTTAATTATTTTTTTTTTTCCAGACTATCAGGTGTCCTATTCTGTGTTTGCGTTAGTCCGTTTAAATATGGGCTTTAGCTTATCTGGGCACAATTTCCTATTTTTTCCCTATTATTTTTTCCCTATTATTTCCCTATTTTCCCTATTAAAAGTATTAGTTTTAATCACATTTTCTCAGTTTCCCTATTAAATCCAGTCACGCAGCAGATCTTTTGCCACTCAGTCAGGCTGAGGGGGGTTGTTCTGGCGGGAAAGTGATGTCAATGCATTCCCTCTATTGTTTGGTGTGTAAAAAAAAAACATTCAACTGGATGGGAGCTAATGCACTTTGGTCGCTGCAATCCACTAAACACAAAAATGAATAGATTTAGAGCATGCATTCCCTTTTTATATGTTATAAATATCAAAATCTGTGTAAATAATACAAAGCTCACTGCATTTAACACTTAATTCAGTGTCGTGATGGTTTTCAAAAAAAAAATCCGAAGGTAGTAAAAAAGGTATTAAAAAGTAGTAAATTTAACTTAAGAAATACTGTATATACCCTGTAAAGGTATAATTTAATTTCTTTTATAATTGACTTACTCTCGTGATGTCAAAAATAAATATGTATAAACAGACTAACAATAATTGAATTAAAAAACAGCTTTAACCATAAAATTTGCTGCTGTTATCAAGATAACTTTCCGTGACGTACATCTTCATGTAGGGTATTCCAGACGCCCACATACAAGCGAGTAGAGCCCTTCATAGTACTCACGTCAAGTGCTGTACTGGTATGAATAGGCCAGGCAAAGTGATGCTCACTTTCCAATATAACATCATCAGCAGCTTGTTTTGAGCGTTCTGTACATATGCATTCAAGTGTAGTGGCGTAAAACCATTAGACTGCATTAATGAAGCACATATTTGGATTATTTACCCCACTGGGTTTCAAAAGCAACTTGTAAGATGACTCTCAAATATTCCTCCTCGCCATATTTCCCTTCATCCTCTTCCCATTACTCCTCTCATCTCCTCGTCTACACAAGTGTGTGTTTTCGTGCAGGCTAATGAAGAACAGTTCATGCAGCAGAAGGCAGCACTCTACTGGAAAAAAAGAGAGGAAGTTTTTCTTCCTAAATTGCAGGGTTGAGAGCGAAGGGCTGAAGACAGACCAAAAGAGAGCGAGAGGATGAGTGGATGGAGAAGGAGAGAAGAAAAAGAAGAAGAGAGCGATGGATGAGTGGAGGGCGAGTGTTTCGCTGCAATTACACACAAACGTTCTTCCTGAGAATACAGTGAGACCATGAAGATAAAAAAGGACAGAGCTGAGAGAGAGAGAGAGAGAGAGAGAGAGAGAGAGAGAAATAAAGAGTATAATCTCAGGAATGTTTTAAAAGCTTTAATTGGGAAAGCTTGGCATAATTAGGTCCATTCCTATCTTTGATGTGCTCTTCCCTGTACTGGCTTTCATTTGTCGCTATGGTAATTGTTTCCGTGCAGTATGTCTTAAACACAGATTGGGCGGCCAATCAGAGCGCAGATCATCATCACATGAATCAGAGAGAGGTGATAATCAGCATGTGTGTGTGTGTCGCAGCAGAGACTGTGTGTGCTTTCTGATAGCGTGTGTGGCTACACACAGAATTAGAGGTTTGCTAAATTGAAACAGGTACCTGTTCTGAAGGGAATGAGAACGGCGATTAATTAAAAGATGAAAGGCGGCAACTGAAACTCGTGGCTTCAAACAGCACCTTGAAGCAGTATAAATAACAACAGTTCTTCATCTAAACCCTCTCTCTCTCTTTTGCTCAGGTCTTTGCTGGCGGACGAGAAGTTCGTGTTTTGCACGGGCCTGGTCCTGCACCGGCTACAGTGTCTGCGTGGCTTCGGAGAATGGCTGGACTCTATCCGAGACTTTAGCGCTCACCTGCAGGGTCTCAACCTCGACATGCCTGCATTCTCCTGCCTGTGTGCCCTAGTGCTGCTCACAGGTAACTCAGACACACACTCTCTATGCATTTCACACACACGTTCACTTCCTGTCGTTTCCTTTTCCTGTTGTCGTTCTTGTTTTTGTATATTCACACCCCTTTTGTCCGGCTGGGGCAGGTGCTGTCAGAGATTAGGTTTACCTGGACAGCAGAAATAATCCCCATTAATCACACACAGCAGAGACACAGAGATGGTGTGAGGTTTGTGTGCCTCTCCTTTGAGCACAGGTGGAGTTAGTTGATTATTGGTTGACAAAGTAGGACAGTGTGTGTGTGTTTGGGTCAGCAGGTGCTCGAGTCTTACCATGCATTATTAACACAGAGGCTAAACAGCAGGTCGACCTATATACAGACCAAAACCTTTCACCACATACACAGAAACATGGGCACATTATGGCAAGTATTACAAGAATTGGAATATTGCATAAAAAGTGCTGGATGGAAACACAAAGACGCAAAAAAAAAAAAAAAGATCATAAAAAATGATATTTTAAGGTGACATAGTCACATTGTACTTACTCAAATAAGTACTAAGTAATATGTACTTACTATAGAGTTATGGTTAGGTTTTTGGTTTGGTTTAGTTAGTTACTTGTAATTATGCAGAATTTACTGTTATTAATGTAGTAACTTGTAACTATGTCACCTTAAAATATAGTGTTACCAACTACTTTGACGCTTGTTTTTTAAGAAAACAAATTGTGATGGAAACACATTTATGAAATAAATTCATACATGTGTTTAAAAAAAGTCATGTGACTCAAAGATGAAAATATTACATGGGATAGAAACATTGCTTGATTCCCGATTTGTTTGTGTGCAATATTCAGATTTTTAGCTAGTCATGAGTGACTGAATAATTCTTTTAGAGAAGAAAATATTACATAGAAACACTGTTTTTTATATTGCAATATTCAGATTTTCGCATAAATTCAAGTCATGTGAGTGCTAATGTTGGTAAAACATTTAAACAATATGAAATCTAAAAAAGATAATAAATTACATTATCGCATTCTATTACTTCTGTAATGCAACATTAAAACTGCATATTTAATGAGGAAAAAAGTGACGCTAATGTAAAAGCGGAATCGTTTCTGGTGAAATGCAAGATAATACACTTATAATAATATAATATTACACTTATAAATACATTTATAAAACATATATATATATATATATATATTTTTTTAATCTGGAATAACATGCACCAATGAATAATAATTCACTATAAAAACAAGAAAGTGAATAGAAACCCTTTTGATCTCATGTTGACATTAAAGACCGCAAGAAAACGTATGTGTTAAACAAAACTAACGATTTAAAAATAAAAAGATGTATATCTTAATAAGATACATTTATAAAGATGTATATTAATCAGTTTACTCAGTCACCCACACAGCGCCCAATCTTCACCTCCCTTTTCTCTGCCACACACTCTCTGGGTGTGTGTGTGTGTGTGTGTATGTGAGTTAGCCCCTATGGAGCAGCACTTAACTCTGTAGAGGAATTGAGTGCTACTCAGCAGAGCTGTAGTCCCTATCTCTCTCTCTCTCTCTCTCCCCTCTCTCTTCTCTCTCTCTCTCTCTCCCTCCCTCTCTCTCTCAACTCCTCCACTCAGTCTATCGACCCTCTAAAAGTGTCTGTGGTGAAAGAGTGCCATCGATCATCCCCTAGGAAAGAGGGAGAGACAGTGAAAGCAAGGGAAAAAAACAGCGAGAGTGAGAGAGCACATAAGCAGTGACAATGGAGCAGCTCTAGACATAGATTTGGAGCACACATACACACACGCATAGATATATCCAAAGCAAGCCGGCCCTTTGCGCTTCCCTCTGTTCTAAAGCCATACATATAGAGCCACTAGACTGCTGATTAGGGATGAGAATCACAAGAAAAAAAAAATCTTATTAATAATATTTAATATTAATTTAATTGAATGTAAAATGAAATTATATATATTAAGAGCATGTCATTTGTTCATGATTTGAACTGCACTAGGGACTCAATATATTTAGTGATTCATCAGCATCAGTGATCTAAATGTCAAGAAAATCATTTGGATTCTGTACTTAAAAAATGGGTCCCACTTTATATTAAGTGGCTTTAAGTACTATGTACTTACATTGAAAAATAAGTATAATGTACTTATTGTGCTCATGTAGTATTGTAAAACACTTTTGCTGCTATTGAAAAGGACCGGTGTGGTGGTATGGGTAGGTTTAAGGGTAGGTTAAAGTGTAAGGGATGGGTCAGCTGTGTAATTACAGATGTAATTACATAAATAGTTACAGCTGTAATTACATGCTGGTATTTTTTAAATATAAGTACAATGTAAAAACATGTATGTACACAATAAGTCCATTGTATCAAATTATTCGTTTCAATGTAAGTACATAGTACTTAAAGCCACTTAATATAAAGTGGGACCAAAAAATGGGACCGGAAACGAATAAAAAATGGTTCTAAATTGCTACGGTAATAAAAATTAAGAGTACGCAAGTCACGTGTCTTTACGGGATGTTCTTTTCTCTCATTTTAGAACAATGTCCTGGTCTGAAGGAGCCCAAAAAGTGGAGGAACTGCAGTCCAAGCTAATCTGCTGCCTGCGGAGATCATCTGAGCTCAGTTTGCGCAGGAGGCGTGGCTCCAACTGGCAAGGCCACACCCCCAGTGGGAGCTGTTCTGGGCTCGAGGGCGGAGCTTCGATCTCAGCGTACGCAAGGCTTACAGAGGATCTTCTACCTGAAGCTTGAGGACCTGGTCTCACCCCCGCCACTCATCGATAGGTTTCTGGACACCTTGCCCTATTGATCTCCACGCCCACTTTTGCAGACCACTGACACGCCCACAAGCTCATTCAGACACGCCCACAGCGGCTATAAACTCACCCTGGGAAGGGACGGAGCCTGTAGCCAACAGCGATACTGAACTCGATTTCCCACGAGTCCCCAAATCCTCACAGGAAGCAAACGTGTCTGAGGAGAAACCAATCATATAAACGCTTTTAATCTCTGCTCTGCGCCTGATAGTGTAGATACGAGGCAGGGTTTGAGCTTATCTGACGTAACACGCACTGGGAATGAGAGCGATGCCTATAGCTCAATGTGCCCCGTCAGGAGAAGTATTACGATGTGAGAATGTGTGTAAGTGTGCACGTGCGTCTGAGAACGCACACTTTACGGCTCCTTTGCAGGCGGTCTAAAAGTTCCACCACAATCCACCTCAGTGACAGCAGTTGTGTTCATCACAAACATACACTCACAGACACACAAGAGCACGCGAACTGTCCTTTCACACATACGCACGGATCCAAAACGCCAGCTTCAGGTGCCAGATTATGACGTAGCGGCAGAAACGAAGTGGATATGTGTGTGAAAACGTGTAGGAGTGTCTCTGAGGGAGGCTTTCGCCACAAAGACAGAACGACAGAGTGCATTAATGTCCAGAATCACAGTTGATCGCACCCCAAAAACCTGCAAACAAGTGCAATTTACTAAGTGCTATTGTAAATGACGAGAAGAGAGGAGAGAATAGAGAGTGTGTGTGTTTGTTCCAGTCCTATTTCAAACTCTAAATTATTTTAATACTAAGACTCGCCTTGTAAGGTAATGGTTTCAATTGAGATGATTTAGCCCAGTCTGCGCACTAACTTTTTAATGACGAAGTTCCACAGACTTGAAATTACTTTAGTTTTCATTATTATTGTTATTACTATTATGAAGAAAAAAACAAGGGATATTAGCATTAGGATTACCAACTAAAACGAATAGAATTGGGCTTTGAGCACTTAAAAAAAACAGGAAGAGGAGGAGGATAAGAGAGGGCCAGTGAGATGCAGGTGCAGAGAGAGAGGATGGAAGGAATTAAACATTCCGCATTCGTGCTCATTTTTGTATGTTTATACTGTCTTCACCATTTATTAATACGGAGGACATTGTTGCAAAAATGTCTTTTATATGTACAAAAAAAAAGTAAAAACGGATTATATGCATGGTTTTCTCCTTCTCGCCTGTGCTTGTATTTATTTTGCGAAGACTGCCGGCTCAACAAGGGCTTGAACACACGTACTGACTGGGCGTTCTCGCTTACTTTATCATATGGCAGCAGTTTGAACAGATGAGAAAGTACAAATTATATAAATATATAAATATATATATATATACACAATACAAAACTAATATTTTGAAGTGTTTTTATCTGATAGCTTTTTCAAATCTTGTGGTACAAGTTGTGCATTGTTTTTTGGAGAAGAAACATGAAAAAAAACATGTTTTTCAATGTCTCTTTTGGTTTGTTTAGTTTTTTTTTCTCTTTGGTTCACTGGAGGCTCTGTTCAGCACTTTGAAATCATAAAAAAACCTTCTGATTATTTGAGTGGAAGTGTCGTTTTTCTGTTCACCTCAGTGTAAAAGCGTCAGAAGTGTTTTTCTCTTGAAGCTTGTGTTTGTTGCTGCGACTCAGGATGAGGCCGAGGGACTCCCCCTTTGTAAAGTTCAAGAGCGTTGACGTGCCAGGTGTCCTTACTGTCTAATACCATCATTCTGGTCAAGGTACCCACTGCATTGAGCTTCAGGTATGAGATTGAGCTCGGGGACGGATTCAGATCATTTTGGGGGACCACATCAGACCCACGGTCCTCGTTAAGCCGCATCGATCCATGTTGTGACATTTCGGTGCAGAGGCGCACTCGCACACACGCACACTGACACGGCTGCTCTTTCTCTGTCTTCCTCCATCACCCTTCTAATTTGTCTTGGATTGCCGAATGCAAAGCTGAGCATGCATGGGCATACATGCACATAAACGTACCTGATACACACACACTATTTATAGTTTTGACAATAACTAAGAGATGGAGAAAAGAAGAAGAAAAGTCTTGATCGCACACACAAAGGACGTAATCGGAGGATATTGATTATAACTATGATATATATCTAAAAAATATATAATACATATAATTAGTGTGTAAAATTATTTATGACATCTATAGCATACACACATATGTACAATATATTGTATATTTATATCAAGCTTTCAGAGGATGTTATAAACACTCTCACGTTGGCACACACACACACACACTTAGGACAGGTGGATGGTAGGTTGGTGAAGCTGTCAGTCTGGAAGTGGGCAGATCGATTCAGAGTGACAGGTAGCCGACCCCCTGGAGTCTTCATTAAAACCCTGTATTAGAGCTGCAGGGAGAGGCACACACACACACTCCTCATTTCCCTGTAAGTATGGTGTGGCGTGTTTGTGTGGCTCATGATATATTGATTGGCTGTTAGCGAGTGTGTTGAGGGGATCAGCAGGGCTGGACTCACACTGTGGAGACTGGAAACAAAGCTTTAGCGGAAGAGCGGGACTGGGGCTCACACACACACACACACACATGCAAATCATCTCTAATGCCAAAGAGCACATTTGCATTAGTCCAGATCATTTAATAGAACTATTTCAAAAATAAAAATAAATTAAAAGTTTATTAAATACAAGATTTGTCAGCTTATTTATTGATGCTGCTTGATTCTAATATGTAATGAAAAATAAATAAATAAATAAATAAATAAATAAAGGTTTATGACCTGACAAATCTTATATTAAAAAACTATTTTATATATTTATTAGGGCTTTTAAACAATTAATCGCGATTAATCGCATCCAAAATAAAAGTTTGTGTTTGAATAATATATGTGGGTGCACTGTGTATAATTATTTTGTATATATAAATACACACACATGCATGTATATTTAAAAAAAATATTTATATATAAAATATGTGTATTTCTATAATATAACTTATATATAAATCTATATACTGTATATAGATGAAAATATTTCTTAAATATATACAACCATGTGTGTATTTATATATATAAAATAATTATACACAGTGCACCCACATATATTATGTAAACACAAACTTTTATTTTGGATACGATTAATCATGATTAATCGATTGATCAGCCCTAATGTTTATTAATACTGCTTGATAGAATATTCGAAGTGGTGACAAAAGCTCTAACGCCAACTGTTATGACATTTCATAAAATTGCTGGTCAACATGAAATACTTTCTAGTAGGTGAAAAGTGGGCAAAAGATCAAATAGAATTGCATTGAAAGAGAAACCTGAGCCATATCTAGCACTTGCAGATCCTATGCAGGAATGATCCCTTTTGCAGCCACCAAGAACAACACAGCAACCATATAGCTATGAAAACACTCAGAATTCATGGCAAAACACCTCAGCACTGTGTGTGGCACAGGCAAACACCAATCGCATCTTCTTCAGAAAATGTAAACATTTAGTTCTAATAGATCTTAAACAGCATGAAGTTTAAGTGTAGGCTGCACTGCCCTGTTTGATCTGTGAGGGGTATTCCAGATTCTAATCTCATCTGGCCTTTATGAGTTTTAGGGTTCAAGTGAAGATGATGGTGATATGATGAAGATTGGTCCCTACACAGACATATGGTATTACCCTGCTACAGTGGGACTCCCCTCGGCCGGTAGGGGAGGGACATTCTGGGGAGATGGAGAGCGCTGCTTCTTGTCAAAAGTTAAGACTGATTTGTAAAGACTGTTTCGCTGAACACAGACTGCCAGGTTGTTAGGTTCAGATTCTCCCCTCAAAAGCCCTTTTAGATTCCACCACAAGCACTTTCAGTTTTTTCCATCCTCCCACTCCTTCTCTCTGCCTTTATGTATCTCACGCTCTCTTTTCTCTATGTCTCTGCTCAATCAGTGTTTTATCGATATTTAAGATCACACGTTTGTGTAAGTGCAGACACACACCCTGATTGAATGTTTGGGGTTGGAGTAAATTTTTGGTAAAATGTTTTTTAATAAAGTGTCTTACGTGCACCAAAGCTGCATTTAGCTGCATTAACTCTTTTCTATTTTAATATATTTTAAAATGTAATTTATTTCTGTGATGGCATTTTTTCCCAGCAGCCAACCTGTCTTCAGGGTCAAATAATCCTTCAGAAATTAATCTAATATGCTAATTTGGTGATCAAGAAACATTCCCTTATCATGATACATTTTTTTCAGGATTCTTTGATGAACAGAACGTTTAAAAAAAAACAGCTTTTATTTGAAATATAAATCTTTTGTAACATTATAAATGTACTTACTGTCACTATTGGTTAATTTAACGCATTCTTAACACCATTTTTAATGGTATATACTGTACACACACACACACACACACACAATAATAAATAATGTACACTCAAAAAATTGCTGGGTTGTTTTAACCCAACTTTGGGTCAAATATGGACAAACCCAGCCATTGGGTTACATTTTTTAATTACATTTTAACCCAACGTTTGGGTTTGTCCATATTTGACCCAAAGTTGGGTTAAAACAACCCAGCATTTTTAGAGTGTATAAATAATACATGTATATTTCCATTGTATACAAAATACATAAATTACAAAAATATATTTTTTTTGTATTTATTATGAAAGTAATGCAATTGGAGTGCAGAGGAGTGATTATCAGTCATGTAGATATGGTGGTTTACCTGTAAAAGAGGCTTGTGAAACTTGTCTGCACTGTGGCTTTTCATGCTGGTTGGATGGTTGTGTGGGTGATTTCTTTATAAACAGAAATTGTGGTTACATCTCTTTATATGTCATTCTGTTTGTGTACTATGTGTATGGCTGGACCATAAACCCATAGAGCCAGAGCTTTTCAAAAAGCCTTTGGGAGATACCGAAATAAAGATACCCAGAGTGAGAGATTGGGAGGGAGGGAGCACACAGTGGGCTTTGGTTGGATCTCAGTGCTCACATGTGGTTAATCCGTTGGTGTTCCCTAAAGCCGGAAACACTGATCATTGGAGCGCTGAGGAAGAGCAGGTGTTTGCCTTGTGTGTCTGAACCATAGGTTTGAACCTTAATTATAAGGTCCTAATATAGTTGCATACACAGAAGATGTATTGGCCTACATTATGGTTAAAAGGCCTGGATTTGTATTTGCAAATCCTGTGACTCTCTATGATGCAATTCTATAATCATTATCTAATCAATGTTCTGATAACCTCTTCATTTCAAACATTTGTTTAAGACTTTACTGGCATCTGGCAACTACTGTGCATTTTTACACAACTCATTGAGCATATTGATTTGTTGGAAGATCTTTTGTGGGCAGCTTAGAATCAGAAGGGCAGTAGGCTATGTTAGAGGTTAGAACTCCACACCAACACTGGGTGAGAAGTTTATATACTAATTTAACATACAAAGTTAGCGTTATCGCTAAAGAGAAATTCCAAGTTAAAGTTAAATTTTGTCGTAATAAAAAATAAGCATTTTTCGTAACGAAACATTGCTTTGTAAAGTGTTTTATCATCAGGACGGTAGTAAACGTCTAATTTTTCAGCACGTCTACTCTTTTAAAAAAGTATTAGTTCCGCATAGTCGGACACATTTCGTCGTTGCACAGAGCACAAAGCGAAACCACTGTTTACAAAAACAAAGTTGATGACAGCGACTAAAATCAACGCCAGATCGCTGCTTACCTTTTGCTCGACAGGTAAGGAAAGAGTTATATGAAACTGTAGACGGTAGTTTCATGTGGTTTACTTTCACAGAGCTAAAAATGAAGTGTTTAGGGAGTGTAGCAAGCTAACTTAGCTAAACTTATACACATCTGTTTGCCCTAGGGATTTTTAGTATTACTTATTGATTATTAAAGGTAACGTTAAACGGTTAAAGATGAGAAAATGAACATGTAGTGTCGTTTTGTCAGCTTACATTGATAGTTTGACAGACTGATCTCACTATACGTTCATATTTTGACAGCTGACAATGTTTACATGTGACAGTTAACGTTAATATAAAATTTGTTGTCTTGTCTTCTACTCATATAACATGGTAATAGTAATACCGTATTTTTGGACATCCCAAACAGCAGCGGTATCGCCTATATCAAAGTACCATGTATTACCAACTCATATTACAACTATATGATGATGATAAAGTCCCAGCACCTTTTACTTTCTCATAGAGAAAAACATTTCAATTTCATCCTGTATTATCTTCAATAATATTTTTAATAATAATTTTGCGAACACTTTACAATAAGGTTCCAGTTCTACTACAAGAGTTGACATGAACTAAAGATGAAAATTACGTCTAACACATTTATTAAGCAAAGTTAATTTAAGAGTTACTATTACATAATTAAAATAGTTATATCTGTTAATATTAATAGTATAATAATATTAATAGACCTGCTGAGTTAACATAAACTAATGAACAGTTGTAAAGATGAAAAAAAATAGGTGACTGTAAACAAATGTATTTCTCATTGTTAGTTAATGCATTAACAAATGTCAACTAATGGGACCTTATTGTAATGTGTTACCATAATGTTTAATTAAATGTTTAAAATGTAATAAATTTCAATTTTATATATTTAACATGACATATGACTCTTTTAGAGCGAGACTGAGTATAAATGGATGTGTTGCCTGTGACCTTATAAGAGAGGTCATAAGAGACGGTCATGATGGCGGAGGAGGCTGGTAAGCTTCCACTCCGGCGCCTGGAGCCCCCATTCTGAAATTCATTAAAGTGGCCATCCCCACTGACCTGGAGAGACTGCACCAGCACCAACACAACATAGAAAAGGTACAAACACTCACACATGAACAGTGTCAGCGAAGCCCAGCATATGGTCAACAGAGAGAGCCATGTGTCTGTGTGTGCTTACACCATAGGGAGTCGAGTGCTGAAGATCTCATGGTGTATCTGAAATCTCTCCCAGTCAGTCTGCTTGAGCAACATATAATAGGATAAAAGGGTATTGGGAGGTCTTGCATAGCCATGGAAACTTAGATGATTGTGAAATACCAGGCTGTGATCATGACGAGACTTTATTAAATGTCCATAAATAGTTAAAGCTGTGAAATTAATTAATTGAGCTTCCCTGTTGCAGTTTCAGAGAAGCAGACAATGGGACAAACTGCACCAAGAGCACATCAACTCAAGCCGCACTGTACAGGTACAACAAAAGTCTAACATGAATGAAAAACTTGGGAAATTGTGGGTTATTGTGATGATTGGCAGTGATAACTACAGCAGTGTTTTGGTGTTGAATGGCAACACTTTCATGCCTGAACATGAAAGCCGAAATATTTCAGAGAATATCCAGATTTCCAGAAATCATGGCAATTAATAAAATACTGAAGTTTTAAAAAATTCTATAGTTCAATAATATACAATAATAATAATACAATTTTTCACAAATTGTATTATTACTAAAATTAAAACAAAATTCAGATTTGCCATCACAGGAATAAATTACATTTTTAAATATATTAAAATAGAAAAAAATATATGTTTTGTTGTTACTGTTTTTTTTTTATCAAATTAATGCCGCATGTGTGATCCATACATGCAAAACGAAGCATTGAGAACTTTGTAAGTGTACAGACCGTCTAATAAGAAGATACTTTATAAAGACAGTTCACTTCTGTGTGTACAGGGAGCAGCCATCTTTGGAAAACAGTCACGACAGAGTCAAACCACAAACGATGTGACTGTATGAAGTTCAGCGAACTTCTGAACTGTATGAACGGCGTCGGGGATCGGACTTATCAAGACTATTTTCTAAGATGGCTCCTGTCTGTATACATGAAGTGAAACTGTGTTTATAAAGTAAAGTATCTTCTTATTAAACGGTCTGTACTCTTACAAAGTTCTCAATGCTTCGTTTTGCATGTATGGACCCTCATTATGTTACTGTGTTAGTGTGGGGCATATTTTGAGCCTTGTTAGTGGTATAAACTAGTCGATTCTCTTTTACTTAGTAAATGCCCCCAGTACTAGCATTATTCGCTGAAACAGTCTTTAGAGATAAAACTCTTTAGATTCGATTATCTTGAAAACAAATCTCAGAGAACGGTTGACTAGGTACCGATGTTTTATTAGACCAAAAGGTTCATTTTGCACCGGAGTTCTCCTTTAAGCAAGATGTTTGAGCTAAAGTGGTTTTCAAACTTCTCGTGCGCTGTGTTTCCAAGTTTTTTGAAGTCAATAAATTTGTGTGAGAAAGATTGTTAACTAAAAATCTCAAATTTCGTCATATCAAAAAAAAGAGCAGCTTGTACATTCTGCTATAAATAAATTGGCTCTTTTAAGTCATCATGTTGGTCAGGTTTGATCCAGGCTAAACCAAAGGTTAAAAGAAAGCAAAGTAATCTGTGCAGCCACAAATTTATCTGAACATACTAAAAATATTTCATATCATGCTGTCATCCTGTTCTGATACAGCTGTGAGTGTGTCTATATATATTAAGTAATGTTTGACTCAGGTCTCTGGTGTACGGTATGGTGTACGTATGATGTCTTTTCTCTTCCTAATGGCCAGACAAGCATGCAACCTGTGTGTTAATGTCTCTGAGAGTCTGTCCCCGTCTCTCTTGGGGCAGTCCTTGGAGTGTGTTATGTGCCGTGAGTGTGTGTGTTTGACCTTAGCACCCGAGGTCTGGTCCCCCCAGAGATGCCAGAGAGCTTTCCTGTGTCCACCACTGCAGAGAGTGTGTGAGAGCATGCAAGTGTTTCTGTGTCAGCGCTGATGTGGAATGACTGACAATAGAAGGAAACAAGACAGACATTGTTAAAGTAACTTCCCAGGGGACCGAAGAGAGAAAGAGAAAAAGAGGAAAAACCCTTAAGATTGCTCTCATCACACACCTATACAAGGTGGATTGAGAGGAAGAGTCGTGTGTTGACCCAGATGAAGATTTATTTTGGCTGTCTTTGGCTACACCTTAAAAAACTACAGGAATAATAATAAGTTAAAGGGTTAGTTCACCCAAAAATAAAAATAAAAATTAAGTCATTAATTACTTACCCCATGCTGTACCAACCCCTGTAAGACCTTCGTTCCATCTTCGGAACACAAATGAAGATATTTTTGATTAAATTTGAGAGCTGGATCACTCCTCCATAGACTGCCTAAGGGACTGGCTCTTGGCAGCCAATAAAGTCATTAAATAAAATGTTTAAATATTCCATGTGCCTACAGCGGCTCAATTATAAGTTTATCAAGCGACGAGACTACTTTTTGTGCGAAAAAACATAAATAATGACTTTATTCGACTATTCCATTACTTCCTTATGGGCGCATGCGCGAGAACTGAGAGGACAATGTTCTTCTTCGACTACTCTTGTTACCGGCTGCTCACCGCTTAGGAGTATCACCGCCACCTACCGTATAAGATGATGTGCTGATATAGCTGGAAGCGCAAAACTTTCTGTTTACAAGCAGAGGAAGATCTGCCCTGTACATACGCTTTTCAATTACCATATTTTCCGCACTATAAGGTGCACTTAAAAGACTTTGATCTTCCCAAAAAAACGACAGTGCACCTCACAATCCGGAGCGCCTTATATATGGATCATCATCTTATACGGTAGGTGGCGGTGATACTCCTAAGCGGTGAGCAGCCGGTAACAAAAAGTAGTTGAAGAAGAACGTCGTCATCTCAGTTCTCCGCATGCGCCCATAAGGAAGTAATGGAATAGTCGAATAAAGTCGTTATTTATGTTTTTTTTTCGCACAAAAAGTAGTCTCGTCGCTTGATAAACTTATAATTGAGCCGCTGTAGGCACATGGAATATTTAAACATTTTCTTTAATGACTTTATGGGCCGTCAAGAGCCAGTCCCTTAGGCAGTCTATGGAGGAGTGATCCAGCTCTAAAAAAATATCTTTATTTGTGTTCCGAAGATGAACGAAGGTCTTACAGGGTTGGTACAGCATGGGGGGAGTAATTAATTTCTTCATTTTCATTTTTGGGTGAACTAACCCTTTAAGACAACTCGTCAATTTAAGTTAAGCAATTTTCAACATCTTTTTATACGTTATACAAGATTCAACTAATTTTTTTAATCAGTTTAATGTTATTTAAGTTGGAATGACTTAAACATCCAAGTCGATTGTACTTAAATTTAAGGCAGGAACTTTTTAAAGCAAAAAAAGCTAAATGTATAAGGCAAGCTGAATCAATTAAGAGGGATGATCCTGATGATTATTCAGAGTGTAAAATGAGTGCAGTCGAGCAGAACACTTTGATTGGCCTGCTGTTAACTTTGACCTCTGCGTTCAATGCCGAATGAATTGATCTGTAATCTCTGCTGGATGTTTACTTCGAGACGTGAGCTGACAGGACCTGTCAAAGCACCACTTTATTTGTTTTATTAATAACTTTGGTTTTTGTCAAGATCTGGTTTGGAATTAATCAGCAAAAATAAATCATTACAGGGTTCTCATCCTTATAGAAAACTTTGATAAACTGAAAAAGTTTGAACAAAACCCTTTCATGTCCATGTAGAAATACAGCATTAACGTCATAATGTTTTTCTCTCTGCTGAATTATATTCCATTGATTGAATTTTGCAGTTTGGGAGTGTAAAATCAGTTTGTCTGTTTAGAGTCAATTTGAGAATGTGCTCTGACAAAAAAAAATCCAATTATTTTAAAATAAATCTAGCGATCAATAATGAACGACTGTAAAGGGCATGGGAAAGAACTGGAAATTCATTGGTCAAGATGTGTGGGAACACTGTGTTTGTTATAAATATTTATATTTTTAATTTGATCAACTTTTGCACACTCACACAAATATGTTTGCGCTTTGACTGAAAACTTAAAGTGATAAAGTTGGCATATTTAAACTCATATTAAATAACTGAAAGTTTTGTCAGTGAATGAGAATGTATCTGGTAAATGTATATTTGGTTGTACTTGCATGGGGAGAAAAAAAGTGTGAGCAGTTTTGGGTTTCAGATCTGCGACAGTACTGGGTCGGATGTACAGTGTTGAAATGTGACGTAATGATTCAGAGTGTTATACATTTCACAGTTTTGCTGCTCAAATGAACAAGTCAACGTTGTATAGAAGGAACATGCTATATAGAGCTTTTGAATAAAATCATGGATCCACTTATCACACAGACTTTCTTCTTTTCTCTTTATAGCAGTTGCGATTTAACCTGCGGGAGATGGAGAAATTGTGCGGGCGGGTCGCAGCGCTGATGCCGAAGCTCTAGAGACACTTGTTCAGCCAATCAGAGATCGAGCCTCAACTGCCATTCAAGAGTTCCTACAGATGCATGCGGATGCTGTCAACAGGCCTTCCTTTCACGAAACTATCAGCACAGACTTTCACGAACTATCGGCACAGACTTTCACGAAACTATCGGCACTGACTTCGGATAAATTGCACAGTATGTGTTTCCTGGTGTGTCTGTGTTTTATGAAGTTAAAGGAGTAGTTCACTTTTAAAAAAACTTTTGCTGATGATTTACTCACCCTCATGTCATCCAAGATATCCATGTCATTCTTTCTTCAGTCTGAAAAGAAATTAAGGTTTTTTATGAAAACATTCCAGGTTTTTTTTCCATATAATGGACTACAATGGGAACCAAACGGTTCAAGGTCCAAAAGACAGTTTCAGTACAAACTGCAAACTGTTCAGAAGGGCTTTAAACGATTTCAGACGATGAATAAGGGTCTTATCAATCGCTCATTTAAAAAAAAAAAAGTTTAAGTTTTATAAGCTCAAATGGTCGCCTTGCTCTGTTCTGTGATGTGCGTTTGTGACTCTCCTGTTCAAACTCGTTTATCAAAATCAAAGAATCTTTTATTCGTGTCATTTGGTTCATTCAACAAACGAAATGAACAAGTTGACTCGGGAAAAGATTTTGTTCATTTTGATAAACGAGTTTGAACAGGACAGTCAGCAAACGCGCATCAGCAGAACAGAGCAAGGCGACCATTTGAGCTCATAAACTTAAACTTTTTTTTTAAATGAGCGATCGTTTCGCTTGATAAGACCCTTATTCATCGTTTGAAATCGTTTAAAGCCCTTCTGAACAGTTTGCAGATTACACTGAAACTGTCTTTTGAACCTTGAACCGTTTGGTTCCATTGAAGTCCATTATATGGAGAAAAATCCTGGAAGGTTTTCATCAAAAACCTTAATTTCTTTTCAACTGAAGAAAGAAAGAAATGGACATCTTGGATGACATTATCAGCAAAAGTTTTTTTAAAAGTGAACTACTCCTTTAATCAAGATTTTCACTTTCGTGCTGATGGGTTAGGTTATGCTGAAACAGGTGTCACCGGTTCCTCTGTCACTCAAACACAGCTACTCCTGCCTGAAATCCCTTCAGAACAGAACGCCGCTGAGTCCTGGGACACTTTAGCTGAGGTAACACAAACACACCTACAAACACATAAATACATTTGAATACAAAAACATTAAATGTGTGTGATTGTTGTGGTGTGTTTGTTTAGGACCTGCTGGAATTAGATGGTTTAGTGCAAGAGTTCGCCACTATTGTTCATGTGAGTATCACACATCTATGGAAATTATTCATTCTTTGTTTTTGTTTTTTGGAAGGAAGGGAGAGACAGCGTGAAAGTATTTATGGTGTGTATGTGTGTTGATAAAGGGTGCTTACCAAAACCTAAGGGTGCTTAGGTTTGGCAGTGCTGTCAGACAAATGGCTTTGTTTCCTGTGAGCCAACAAGGTGGTATTATTGATCCCATCAGTGTGTGTGTTTGATTGGGAAGACATACAAAGATTGGTGACAGTCTGTCAGCTATGCACTAACCAGTGAGGATTAATGAGAATCCATGCTGGATAACAGCCATTATTACACAACGTGCAATTGGAAACTGTGTGGAAAAAGGAGAGATCATGTGTTTTTTGGGATGTGCAGACAGTGTTCTTATTCTAGGTCCAGCGCCATGAGGGGGCAAAAGGGGGCATTACCTCCTCAGAACTGATTTGTGTCCTTTCAGTCCCAATTTGTGACCCCCCACCAACAGAAAGCAATCTTAACCGGTAGGGTCAACTACCAATCTCCGCCTCCACAATGGACCCCTCAAGAATAATGAATGTCCCTCCACTTAATTTTTTCATTCATTCATTTAGAAATTTAGAATTTATTTTATATATATATGTACATAATTATGTATTTATATTTATATTGATCTCACTTCACAGATATTATTCATTTCCTAGTTTTTATTTACCATCCATTTATCCTGCGCCTTTAAATATCCGTTTATTGAGTATTTTTCCTGTCATCCCACAACCTCTAAGCGTAGGGCAACAAAAATAAAATCGTAATATCAGTAACAGTTGATAATGGCTGTCTCTAAACACTTCACACCCTGTCAGGGGAACGATGATGGGATGTGGATGGTGGTAAGTATAAGATGATGATAGCCAGGCTTATTAGCGCTTGCCTCTCTTTAGAGGACACCCACCATATCGTTTATTCCGTTAATACTGAGCCAAAGATGAACCCAGGAGGTCTGCTTGTGTGACTGTGTGTTCTCTTGAGCATTCATACAACTTGTGAGCAGACGGTGCTGATTACCGTCTACTCCTGAGGGGAGGGAGAGAAAAGAAAGCCATCAATAGCTTTCGTAACCAGTCATTAGTGAGTGTCTTAAAATAGTCTGTTTACAGGGTTTAGTGGTAAGGTGTGAATTGATGATTATAATATAGGATTTTGATTAGTGATTCATGTTTTGGCTTGTCCATCAGTGATAAATTGCATCATTATTATTACACCAACAGAAACCAGGTTGTTTTTTTCACTGGCCCAGTAATATTTGTACTTTACTGTATAATATATAATATGTATTTTTTAATGTGCAACTCTATCCATCCATCCATCCATCTGCCTGTCTATTATATGCATTATATGATAATGTATATAATACATTATATTATATGATAGAGTGTGAAACGTTACTGATTTCATCCCATTCTTACTAATGCTTTCAAGATCTCACAGTTTTGAAAAAACTTTTAACTCTGCAGAATTTAGAGCAACAGTGTCCAATACATCACAGAAAACCAAATGTTTAAGGCTGCAAGGCATAACATTACATATAGAAGATCAACACGTATAAGATTTAGGGGCAGCGCAGCACCGGTCTGATAGTGACAGTTTATCAACTGATCTGAAACACTCTCACACTGGCCCTGGGCCAGCAGGCCATCCTTATTGTTGAATCCTGAGAAAGCACACTTAGACACATTTACATACACACAAATTATTTTAAAAATGAGGAGGAAGAGGAGTACTACATTTACAGTCGCCATGAGTTGCAGAGAGCAATGCAAACACAGACTTCCTTTCACACAAACACATGCTACACAGGGGCAGGTGCCAGGCTCATGTAACTCTGTGCTAGAGAGTTCAAGAAGATTTTTCCAGGAGTCTCTATTGTGTGTGTGTGTTTGTGTGCATGTGTGTGTAGTGATTACTTTGAGCTCACACTGATTTAGACAGAGAGACAGCTGCCACTCTTTGAATATTTCATAAGCTTCCGACAGACCACCCAGTTACCCCCGACAACCAGCCCCCTCCCATTCACCCTTCTGTCCCAGCACTCAAACCCCCAGCTACCCACTACCAAGATTACTCAGCCTGTCTTTGTCTGCTTTACTATTGCTATTTATGAGGTGTTTATGTTTCCGATGGGATAGGGTTTTGAATTTTTGTCATTAAATAATTGTAGACACATATATGGGCAGTTGATATGACGGCAGTTTTCTGCAGTTTGACATGACCTATAATACTATATATATATATATACAGCATTTTTGTCATTCTTGTACATTTTTAATTATTTTACATTGATTTATTATTATTATTATTTATTTATTTAGAAATGTATTTGGTAAAACTTTATTTTACAGTGTCCTTGGTACTGTTACATGCATTTACCATAGTAATATCAGTATATTATGCATAATTACATCCTAGTAAGTACAGTAAGTTAATTCATATTACTCAGGACTTAAATATAAAATTACACATTGTAACAATGATGCATTAAAATAAAGTGTAACCATTTATTTTAAAGCAGCACTATGTAACTTTTTCAAACTTTATAATATTTTTCCAAAACCCTGGAGATGGTACATCGACTTACAGTAGGTTGAATGACAGTTCTACCATAGCCTGACAGTGTCTGTATCGCTTTTACTGGCACTATAACTTTGAGGTGCGGGTAGGAACCCGAGCACAAAAAAGAACTACAAAATTCGAATGCTTTACAGCATACATCACTTCCGCCACTTCCTCAAATTCCGAACGAGAGAGCCCAACGAGCCTTTTAAAAAAATGTTTTACCTCTGTATGTTGTCATGGCTCCGGTACGGTGCATCAATCTTCCCCGCCTAGCAAATGTGAAGTGCGTCAGAAAAAAGAAGTGCGTCAGAAACAGAGTGCGCACGCGATCAATTACTGTTGGTAATGTGTTGTGATGGCGGCAGAGGGTTTTAATGTTTAGTGTTTAGATTCCTTGCGGCTAGGTTACTACAAGCAATGGCGACTGAAAGAGAGCGGATCATGTTGGAGTTGGAGCTTATTGAGGTGGAAAAACAGTTAATTTTAATGAAATTACTAAAACTAAAAGGCAGAAACGAGAGAAGACGTCAGAGGAGATGGTACGTGCGGAAATGCGTGAGATGGTACGTGCGGAAATGCGTAGGAGGAAATGCGATGCTACCAAGCCGACCAATCACAGATCTTGCGGTCCGCGTCGTCGCGACTTGTAGTTACATTTTTGAGGAGGTGCGCGTCAGGCTACGGCGAAGGGTACGCGGTATGGTACGTGTCTGTGCGTATGCTACGCCGTACTTATTGCACGCACCCTACGCAGAAGTATAAATTGGCCTTTAGACTGCATTGCTTTCTTTTGGGGGCGCTTAACACATTCAAGCATCCCCGTAGAGCCGGGGCGGGCAGCTCCAGCCAGCTCGAGACTTGAAAATATACTGATTACTGAGTTTGGTAGGGGCTACATTCTTACAAGTAAATAATACATGATTAGATGGACAAACTAATCGGTCACGATAACTATCCTATGTCTGCAGGCTGATAGTCATGTTTGGGATTTATTTTTCTGGTAAAAGTGTCTTGCCTCAGGCTGTAATGCAAATCGATTTTTCAAATATAGCAGATTCATCTATGGTTGATATTATAATATTGACGACATGGCTATTATCTACCACACAAACATTGAATTGAATTCACATATCCATTATGTAAAATAGTAGCCAATAGGTTAACGTTACCTATAAAGAAGCTGGCTTGTAAACGTGAGCTACGCAATCTTTTGACGTTTGAAAAAAATAAAAATAAAGCCCATGAAACTATATTCATATGACATGCTGAAATATATGCCAATGTATCTGGGATGAAGACATTTCACACGCAACACTACAGTCTGCCCAAGATGTGAGAACTCCTTCCTGCAGAGTTCGGGGGTTTCACTTGTCAACAAATGCACGCGTGTATTCCCTAGTGTAACCATGGCAGATTTTACGACAGTGGTAGAATACAATACTGTTTCCCAACTGTAGGGGGACCCCGAGAGCAAAATTTCAAAAGTAACATAATGCTGCTTTAAATTCATACGCAATTTTAATATTGTATAAATGGTCTAAAACAAATGCAAAATGGAAAAACGTATAACTCCAACAAATGTATACTGTCCACATATGTGTGTCTGTATATATTTTTGATTAAAATGTTCGTCCATTTATCAACTTGTCATATGCATATATCTTGTTTAGACTTTGTATGTCAGTATGCGGACAGTCTGTAACTTGCGTCTTTCTGTCTTAGGCTCAGCAGGAGAAGATTGACAGCATTGAGGCGAATGTTAGCATAGCAGCTGCTAATGTGGAGGAGGGGACCCGGAGCCTCAGGGAAGGTAAGGGGAGAGGAGACACTCCTGCTAGGGGATTCGATTCCACTCTACCCCCCTGCTTCTCTCGGCCTACCCCACCATCAGCCTATTGATCCACCTCAGAGCGCAAGGAAACCACAATTAAGAGAGAGAGAGAGAGAGGTGGCGGAAGGCATGGGATCGATATGTGTTGGTCGGCCCCTCACAGGGAGTCGATGTGTGTGTGTGAGCGCATGGAAGTCGAAAGAGTGTACAAGAGAGTCTATAAACAGCATTCAAGTTCCTGCTGGGGGTTCGATACATATACACACACATGCACACACTGCATAGTGCCAACTTTTGACAGAAAAAGCAAGGGAAGGGTGAAACATGGAGGCATGGGCCGTGTGTGTTTGCGTGCGAACGTGGGGCTTGTATGTGTTTTATTGATCGAGTCTCAATTGAAATGTTTCTCTTTTTTGGAGTTGAGAGATAATGCAGTTCTATTGAGCTCTTAGTCTGACGCCCGTGTAGAAAAGTCGACCCACCTCTGTGACTGCTGAAAAGGACAGGGGGTGGTCAACACACATACACACACACTGCTAAAGAAATAAATTCTGACACTGACACACACACACACACACACAGAGTCCTTAAAGTGCTGGCTCAGGCGGATCCTAATAACAAGAGTTGCTTCCTCAATCTCTCTCTCTCTCCAAGCATAATTAACTGCTCAGTTAACCTTGCCTTGTGAAGATGATTAGATGACAGAGAACGAGCATGAGAAAGGGTGAAAGAGAGATGAGAAGAGAGGAAAGGTGGCATTTGATGGACGACCCTGCCTTTAAAGTTTACATATCGCCACTAAAATTAAATTGTGTGTGCGTAAGCCGGGAGGCTTGTTTCGTTGTGCCAATTAAAGAATAATCTGTTATTTTTCTTTTTTACCTGATATCAATTCATTAACCAGGTTTGGTTTGATCTGCACACGTCCAATTTCATCGCGGCTTTTTTTTTCAGAACTCTGATTAATATTGTGCGTGTGTTTACATACGACTGCATATGTTACTGTTTGGATGGAAACTAGACATGAAAGACTTTATAATTGTATGGTTATCAGGACAACATGAAAAGTGCGCTAGTTAAAACACTGTTTCGGGGTACTGATGCCACCTAAATGATTTATTTCTCAACTGTCTGATGCTTTCCTGCACATGGCATGTAGATTAATTGAATGAGGCTCTTTTTTTCTATAGTAGTTTATTCAGAAATACGTAAAAATGCAAAACTATGAATGACTTTAATACACCTTTTATATGATGTTTTGAAATTTTTTTTAGGTGAACAGTAAAAATGTCAGGATGATAATTGTTCTGATGTTAGAGATATCATAATGAAGAAAAAATATATATTTTGTATATTAAAAAAAGCTTGACTGCTTAATACTATATTTTAAAATCTAAACATGCAGGCATTTGTATAAAAAAACTGAATTATACTGTAGTGAGGATAATCAATAATAATTATAATAGTAGATATTTTTAATTATTTATTAAAAATATATTAAAAAATATTTTAGCAATTATTTCTATATATAAAAAATATATTAATTGAGGATAATAATAATATATTATTACAACAGATTTTTCCTTTATTGTTGACACTCTCATTGACTCATGTATATGTTGTATTATGCTCTTTCTCTGCAGGCGGCCCGTTTGAAGCTGGCGGTTTTGCCCGTGGCGGGTGCGGTGGTGGGGGGAGTGCTAGGGGGCCCGCTGGGACTCTTAGCAGGATTTAAAGTGGCGGGGGTCGCTGCTGCAGTGGGGGGTGGACTGCTTGGTTTCGCTGGGGGCAACATTATCCAACGAAAGAGGAAAGAAAAAATCGAACCTGCAGCTACAACAACTTAAGAGCAACAACAACAGTAAGAACGACACTCAGTGACACACTCAAGCACATTTGTTTTTGTTGAGGAGGCCACGAGACGGCGGAGTTGCCGACCCACGCTCGTTCTGAAATAACATCCAGACGCTCAACGAACATACATAATAACCACAACTGCAGAATAACTCCTACATGCAGTGCAAAACCTGCACATGAGATGTGCTACACCAAGTGGACCTGCTGATTTTCCGTTTGCCTTAAATCATCATTAATTTCTATGCCAAAGCAAATCAGGCCTTCATCTGCCAAACAGCTGATTGACCCTTGTAGCAGTCGTGTGACTGTAGGTGTTAGAGATTATAGGTAATAGGGGATTGTTGTGTAAGGGTTTGTTATTTGACTTTTGTACTGCAAGACATACTGTTTTACATACTGAGGATTTACGATCAGTGACATGGTCCTGTTTATTACAGTTATGAAGGTTTTGTGCTTAATGTTACCATTTACCACACAATTTCATTATAAACACTTAAAATGCACCTGCTCTGTTTTAACCATGATGGATTTCCTTTTTAATTTTGTTTAGCTGGTTATGAGTAGATATAAATGAAACAGCAATGCTATGTGGAGTATTTTATAAGGTTTGTATGCATCACAACAGTCATGAGATGGGTATGAGAATCGAGGCAATGCACAATAGTGAGAAACTCGGTACACTATAATAAATAATAGTTACACATCATTATCACTGAGAAATTATGAAATGAAATTAAAATGAATGTCTAGTTTCCATTAATACTTGTTTTGCCTTAACTAATGATAGATAATGTATCAGGCTGCTTCAAATAAATAAATTGTGATAACACTTAATACACCATTGTAATGGATTATTAATATACAAGTTAGATGATTGTTTAAATATAACACAGACAGAAAAGATTGTTATAGCAATACTTAAGCTGACTTGGCTTGTAACTATACATATTTACAAGAGAAGTTAAATTCTAACTGCGCATTGAGGAAGAGTATTGTTTTTTAACTGTAACAGTGGAAATACAATTTAACTGTCTTTTATGTATATATTTTTTATAGTAATTCTGTCATTATTTACTTCCCATAATTTGTTCCAATGCTGAATTAATTTCTTTGTTCTGCTGAACACAAAACTAGATATTTAAGAAAAATGTTGGCCACCATTGGCTTACATACAATGGAAGTCAATGGTGCTCAAGAACTGTTTGGTTTTGACAGAAAAAAAATAAAATACAGGTTTGAGGGCAAGTAGATAATTACAGAATTTTCATTTTTGGGTAAAATATACCTTTAATACATGTGATCGAGATTCTTCTGATTAAAAACACTCAGGTTTAGATAAAACACCCCTCTAAACTGTGGCTGTTCTTGTATTTTGTGTCTTTCTGTGTGGCTGATAGATTTGGGTGAGGTTTCCCTGTAAGGCTTTGATAACACAAGCCTCTGAGAGGCAAATCTAATACTGAAATCAATGCACTGTGAGAGACCTCCTTCAGCACAAACAACATTTGAATGTTATTTGATTACGGCCCCAAAGGACCAGCGGAAAAGAACAATAGCCTTTTATGGTTTATCGATCCTTATTTTACTTTCAATTGTCAAAAGCAAAGCGGAAAATAAAATATTGTCTGCTGTCAAACACTCGTTCAGTCCTTTTGCGTTTGATGTGTAGTACCGACTCGCGCAAAATCGTTTATCAAAGTTAAAAAGCACGCAGCACCTTTGGAAAGCTCAAAAAGCTGCAGTTATTTAAAAACCAACTTCTCGTTTTTGAAAAACAATGTTGAATCTGATTGTTTTTGTCCTGAGTTGGAGCTGCGTCTGCTGCCCCCGGTCTCACGCGTTGTTTTTAGGGTGAGCAGGGGGATCCCCTCACAAACACAGAGCTGGGTCTAAGACCCACACTGGCCCCCACGCCTTCCTCATAACACAACACACTGGACTTCCCCTACGAAAGGGGCGAATGAACATCTCCAACAGCACATGCAAGCCACCCTGTGCATGATGCTTAAGAGAGATAGCCAGAGTGCTGAGCTCTGCATGTGTTGGGCTGTGCTGCTCAGGGAAGGAAAGTCCCCGTGAGACTGACCTGCACACAGTCAGACACATTGCACTTTCCATATTCTGTGCGTACACACTCGCACACTTAAATGGAAAATATGGCAGGCCATCTGTGGTGCGCTGTGATGTAACCTCCATAGGTGTTGTGATGTCATGGGTTTCTGCTGTGGGTGGGAAGATGTTACATGACATCAGAGACCCTTTTTTTCTTGTGTCTCCTTTAAACACCCACTTCAGATCATTTCCATTTTACTATAAAGAAACTGAAGTTAAAAGGAATCTTTGATGTCTGACGATAAGGATGGCGGGGTGACACCATAGTCACTCTATGTCAGCTTCCCTTTAAGTTAGAAAGAGTTTATAGTTAGAAATAGTTGTAAATATTTCATAAAATGTTGTGGACAGTTCCAAGAGTTTTTACTCTTTCGGTTGAAAATGCTCTATATTTAAAGCTGTTTTCCACACACTTTTAAATACAACCTATATTTTGAGAAGCCTTAAATCTGTCTGCTGTTATAAAAACTTACTTTAAACTAAATATTAAACAATTAGGGGTATTAATAAATGTTAGCTATAGGAAACATTACTTTTTTTCATTTATAATAGTTTAGAGATAGGTCACCCAAAACTGAAAATTCAGTCACCATTTACTAACTTACTCAGTCATTAAACCTTTATGAATTTTAGTCCGTGGAACACATATGTTTTGAAGAATGTTTCTGAGAACTGTTTTTGTCCATTTAATAAAAGTCAATGGGGTCCAAAATAGAACATTGGATTGCATGCTGTTTCAGTGTATGGACAAAAACACTAAGACATTTTTCACTATATTTTATTTTATGTTAAAGGGGTGATGAACTGAGAAATCAAATTTTCCTTGAGCTTTTGACATCTAAGAGGTCATCATATTATAAGAATATCCTGTAAGTTTCAGAACTGAAAACGTACTTGTTAGTCTAATAAAAGCTTTTATTGACACCAGGCTCAGCAAACGACTCATTTTTAAAAGTGGGGAACTATAGCGTCAAAGATGATAAAACACCACCCCCACAGAAGATGATCAACGCCTACTTCAACACGGGCCGGTTTAGCCCCCGCCCACCTATTCGCGCTGTACACGCATAGCTAAATAACATAGATGCCTACCTCGTGATGACAAACCGGATCAGAGCTACCGAGCTAGCAATAAAAAATATTGTGCAGTGCCTGGTTGTGGAAGAAGAAAGTCGCTGCATAAGCTTCCTCTGGATTCCAATAGGAATGGTTAAACTTTATTATTAATGATGTTCCAGCTGATGAGGTAAAACATTGTCCGTCAGTCGCTTCATTTCACTGAGGATTGTTTTGTAAACAGAGACTGGATTTGCAGACCGATTAAAGGGACACTATGCAGTTATTTTAGCTTAATTTAACAGCTTCAGAGTTATTGAAATGGTTATATGACTTCTTTCGGGTTGAATGGAAAAATCGCCGGCCTCAGCATCAGGAAGTATCGCGTGATATCAGCTCTCGCGATGTAACATGTTCATTTACGGCAACACTGCACATATCCAGGAACAAGGTCAAGAAGGATGGAGTTTGTCACACTTTCGTCATGGCAGAGCCGGCATATAAGATATAGAAAGCTAGGAAAGCATTGTCGGAGGAACAGACAAAGAGGAAACAGCAGACTGAACGAGCGAGGAGTCAGACGCGAGCATAGACGTAATTTGCGTGTGATATGTCCCCATTGAAACATCTCGCAGCACGGATGTACCAATACAAACAAATAAAATAAAACATCTCCAGGTAACTCTAGTAGAGCATTCATTTATTTCGTTTGTTAAATAAGAGGCGATCTGAAATGTGTTGTTTTTGAAAACAAGTGACCAAAGTGCTTGTTGCCCATTGCTGCGATCAGTTTCAGTGATTCAGTGTTCTGTTGTGATATTCAAACGGACGCGCACTCATTGCGCAATCCGTTGCGGGGACAGAGAGACTCATTACTGTGAAATCACAAAACCCAATGCACAAAAAACATGTCCCTGCTTGAATTACAGCCACTAATAAACAATCGGTGTTGATGAGGAAAATAAACTATACTATTAGTAAGGATTAGAACCCAGAACCTGTGACACACATGGCAAAAGTTCTTCCTCTGGACCATTAAAGTTCATGGGGATATGTATTTAATCACGTGAAAATTCTCACCACTAACAACATATATTAGATCTCATTAAACGACAAATTAAACACAATGTACTATTGTATACTATGTAACACGTCATGCCCTCCGTGAGTGGTATTTACGACAGTAATGTTAAAAACAAGTACTCCACAGTTACTCTAGGGGTCGCTGTTTGACAAAAACAGCATTCTCGTCTGGTGCTCCTTTAAGAGTAAAGAACGGTGCTGTGCCGTCTAAATTGGATCTGACAGGAATTGTGCAACACACAGACTCTGGGTCGAACATGTATGGGAGAATCATTCCGGTTGCCATTTTTCAACATTGGACGTTTTCAAAACAATTTCCCCCATGCGCATCGACGGGTGAGTCAAAACTCATTAAAATGCAAAACTGTTATCCACTCACAGCAGTGGGTTGACTTTCAAGTCTTCAGTGT
Organism: Hybognathus amarus; assembly: GCA_030378365.1. NCBI lineage: Eukaryota > Metazoa > Chordata > Actinopteri > Cypriniformes > Leuciscidae > Hybognathus > Hybognathus amarus. The sequence continues at coordinate 178,100 of JAQIUQ010004745.1, forward strand.
GAGACGCCCATAAAAAGTGTGTGTTTTTGAGCTAGGCTCAAAACTAGGGTAGAAAATAGCCTATTACATATTAATTTCAATGTTTTTGAATGCAAAATCCAAGCGAACGTCATAAGTTGTACAAAAAGTACTAGGCCACCGTGTTTCCACAATGTGTTTTCGTTCACAGCCAGCACCACGTAACTGAAAGCAGCAGAGCAGAAGTCCAAAATAGATCGTAAAATGAAACGCGACCCGAGATAACAAAAACAGTTAATGTCGTGATAGCTTTTTCCAGGTGGATAGGAGAAATATTTCAAAAGAGACGCTGAAGTCCTGCTTTCTTCTCGACAGGTAAGGCAATGTTACAGTCTTGATTACAAGCTTGGTTGTGTACTTTATTTTATAGTCAGATGAACATATATAGTTAAAAGTTGATATTTAACAATGCACATACTTCAGAAAATATAACAAAGAACGCATAACTACTTATTACAATTGTTCATGTTTTTCAGTCAGTAATTCATACTGTAACATTTGTTCGTTGTCAAGTTGCTGTTTGTTTGAAATAACAAACCTGTTCACCCGAAGGAACACTCAACGAAGTGCTATTAGAAGACATCCTGTCATAGCTTTTTGGGACATAATGGCTACCGTAGATGCAACGCACATTTGAAAAAGCAAGGCACTGGAGAGCACAATTCGTTTGAATGCAAAATACGTTTTCGCTGCTAGATGGGAGAAATTCCTACATATTGTCTCTTTAAGAAAAAAGTTATACAGGTTTGGAATGACGTGTAAGTAAATAATATATACAATAATACAACTCAGCCTGAATCTAGTTGCTGCATACACTCTTTCATGTCAGGGTGTGTGAGCCGTGTCAGTAACATTTGGATGCTGCTCCCGCCCACACTGTTTTTTACATTTTTACACTGGGACATTTAAAAGACACTAATATGGTTCCTTTAGGGGTCGATAAGGTACAAAAGTGTAAATTTGAGGATACAGTTACAAGCTGTTGAACCCCTAAATGTACAAGATTCAATTTCTTAAAAACGATTTTGTTTTCTTCTGCTTTCACCTCAGTTTAGTCATCTAAGCCTTCTTGATCAGTATGTCTGTCTGAAGGGGTAGCCCGATGTTCATGTGTCGATGGAGTATGAACTTACAAGGCAATACTTTGTCTCTGTGACATTTCCCTCCATTAATTAATGATGACAGGTTTTTCATTTTCGGTAAACTCTCCCTTATTTCATACTACACGAGGTAAGATATGTTTTAGCTTACCTCAAGGGCGTCCAAGATGTAGGTGTCTTTGTTTCCACAGTATTTTCAATTTTGAAAATTTTCAGGTCGAAACTGGTGTTGTCTGTCAGTCATAAAATGCAGGGAATAGAGGTCCGCCTCAAAGAGCAAGCACAGAGAAGTCAAAATTAAACATGATTTAATGACTCGTGAATGTAAGTAGCTACACATTGATGGCCTAAGACCTGAAACGCGCGGTTTTTGTGAGAAAAACGAACAGTATTCATATAGTTTTTACCTCAAGTTAACAGCCGTAGAACTGATCTGAATCAAAGTCCAACTTAACCGTCTCCAACGTTGCGCCGGAAGTGATCTCTCACAGCGTCCACGTCACGCAATGTTTACACGGAGATTTTGGAGTTTTACCTTTCACTAAACATATTTAGATATACGGGAACACCAGGGGCCTATACCATGAAGCCGGTTTAGGTGGCTAGCCAGCTATGTTTCAGTTTAGTTTGTGCCAACCCTGGGTTTTAGGTACCATGAAAGTGGTTTGTCTTTTAGCAGTGTTCATCGCCATAGTAACTTACACTCCACAGCTAACCTGGTCCGGGGCAGGTTATGTTCCAGGTTAGAGATTGCAAACCGAACTTGGACCAATCAGCTGTGAGCAAAGTGACATGTCTGACGCGATAAAGTTACTCCACCTGTTTCTACTCCAAATTAAAGGTCACTATATAGCAGATGATTTTAAAAGACAAAATCGTGGCTTTTAGTAAATAATTTTTTATGATTTAGAAATTATTTCTGTAATTATTATACCTTAAAACAATCTCACATGTACAATTTCAGTTCATCAATTATTATTACACATATTTTAAATGAATAAGTATATAAAGGTAATATAAATACACTTTAGAATCAATACATGAAGCTATAAAATGACTACATGTGAGTTTAAATACTCAATTCTCTCTATACCTTTATCAACTGTATAAACTAACTTCACAACTTTTACTTGCACTGATATACAGTAATGTGACTTTCTTTTAGTTGTCCTATTTCATAGAAAGCTATTTTATTCTTGCTGATGTAAATTTGTTTAAATTCTTAATATTTTAATACTTTTATTTAATAAGTGAATTGCGCTACTTCTCTCGCGAGAAATTAATTTCAATGAGTTTTGAATGAGTTTCACTCTTTCTCAGCATGTGATTGGCTGTTCGCTACTGATGTCACTCCTAAACTCAAGATCAAAGCCTGAGTTGACAGAGAAAGTTGATGATCAGCATCATGGTACCAACAAAGCCTGGTTGGATTGGTTTGGTTTTGTCAACTCGAAACTAATCCTGCAACCCTGAGTTTGTTCAACTACCATCATGGTACAGGCCCCAGTACGGGAACACTGACAGACAACATCGGTTTGACCGAAAAGTGTCAAAGTTGAAAATACTGTGGAAACAAAGACACCTACATCTTGGATGCCCTTGAGGTAAGCTAAAACATATCAAAAATGTATTTCAAAGTGAACTAACGTTATCCCTTTAACCCCAGCTTACCGTTGTTCTAAACACTGCTTTTAACCCTGGGTGAAGAAACATTTAACGGGGTTAGTATTGTTTTTGGGGTGTTAACCCCACATTGCGGTGTCACGTGTGTGCAGGAAAAAACAATGCAGTGATAGAATGTTAAGAGTAGATGCTTACCTACCAACAACCAATCGCATGCCTCGTGTTAACTATGCAAATAAGAAAGCTAACCCAGGGTTTAGGAATGTAGTGCGAAACAGCATTAATGAACACCAAAGCCAGAATTAATAGTTAACCCAAGGTAAAAACGATGAGCAATGTGAAGCAAGTACGAACCCAGGATACTGTTTACCCAGGGTTTACAACTATTTCAAGTGTGAAAAACACAATTTTATTGACAGTAATGTGACACATTCAATTAAATTAAACCTAATTTGCTTTCCAACTATCACCTACTAACTTTACCTTTTATGAAATATCTTTTAATGTACATGGCATGCATAATGTGACCTAGGAAGAGCAAAATTAGAAAAAAAAAAACATTTACAACAGTGAAACATTTAATGAAACAGACAAAGTAGAATCTTGTAAAATGTTTTTAATTTACTTTTCCTTTTTTTGGTTTCTTTGTCCCCTCTGAGATGACAGATTTACAAATAATCCTCACCCTTCTAAACCCAGCCCCCACATAACCCCGCCCCTGACCACTCCCCTGATGGAATGGGATGATATGAAACTAGCCAGTCTGGATCTCAGCGAGCATGAATTTGAACAAGTCTGGAACGGTACAGTGCATATGAATACAGACTAATAAGCACATGTAACATACATGTGCTGTAACACACATTCACTCAATCACTCTCTCACACACACTTTGTTAGACTGGAGGAAACACCACAGGTTGACTGCAGGTTTGTTCTTGGACTACATTTTCCCATGATTCCACTCGCCCGCATTTAAGATCCATAATAAACTCAATGTGCGTTCCCAACAAAGAGGACCACCAATGTACCAATGTTTTTCTACAAAAATGGGACTTGGGTAAGACAAAAATGTAGGGAAGAAAAAAAAAAAGAAAAAGGTGGAAAAAAAAATGTTTTTAATTTAGACAAGACCCACAGAGCACAAACATATTTACACGCTCCAAAAACAAATGTAAAAACGCTACTCTTCATTCCCCACCCCAAAAAAGCTCAGGGGTTCACCTTCTCACTTTTTTTAATCTAAAATAAAAATTATGAAAATAGACGTTGCACAGACAGCGGCAGTGCCAGGTTGGCACCAGCTGACTGCAGGGTTCTGGGTTGGGTCTCAATGCAGTTGTGACATCACAGCTCGTCCCGGTCCCTGAGGATGGTGTAACGTGTTTCACTGGGGGCCAATTTCTGGAAGGAACTCTCTGGGGGAGGACTGCCCTGATCTATGTCCGGCTGGAATACACACACACACAGACAGACAAATAAACAACCACAAATCACCTAGATCTGTAAAGTGAATGTTCACACAGTCATTATACCCGGACCACGGATAGATGGATGTGTTCCCGTGACAGATCACTCTGCACACAGGTCACCGGGTTCATTCAGCTGTGCACGCATTCAAATGTCAGCACGTACGTTTCATTCAGTCATTGTCTTAATTAATGTACGCCTGCATTAATTAGTCTAGTTCAACACATTCTTTTCAGAGATTTTGACGGGGAAGTGTGCTGAACTCGCAACCTGAGTGAAAGTGCCTGTCATAAGGGTGCACTTTAATCAGTGCAAAATTGGACAACACTGATTTTCAGCAAATGTCATGCACAAGCCAAACTGAGAAAACTGATTATTAACTAACAGCATAATGATGAGACTGTTATGTACAATATGTAATTTGTTAAGGGAGATGAGAAATTACAAGCATTGATACTGATATAAAGTACATGCGTCTTACACTACCATTCAAAAGTTTGAGGTCAGCAAGTTTTAGGAAATTAATACTTTTATTCAGCAAGGATGCATTCAATTAATAAGTAAAGGACTATCACTTTTAATATTGAATTTCTAATTAATATTAAATGTAATATATTTTAATATATAATTTCAATATTGTTAAAAATTCAAATAAATGATCTTTTTCAACGTTCTAGTCATCATGCCATTCTGAAAATCATGGTTTCCACAACAATTAGATACAGTAAGAAAACATTTAAAGTGGATAAAAAGTTCATCAAAGTTGTCCAAGTTCTAAGTAATTCATGTATAACTTTGATGAAAGGTTTTGATCCACTTAAAATGTTGACTACTGTAATAAGTAATAAATTAAGCCGGACAATTGTGTTTCAATATTGATAATGAGAAATGTTTCCGAAGACCCAAATCATCATATTAGAATGATTTCTGAAAGATCATGTGACACTGAAGACTTGGAAAAATGAAGCTTTGCCATTAGAGAGAAACAAAAAAAATGATTTGGATAAGTAGTAAAAGTTTTTTTTGGGAAAAGAATAATTGATTTATTTTGTTTCCATGATCAATCACTGCCTACTTATCCAAGTTTTACGCAGATTCCAAGTCAAAACTGAAAAAGCCTAATTTATGTTTATTTTTTAGATATATGATGATGACGCCCAACTCAGATTGGGAGAAAGCTGTGGTGAACAGCAGCTGTGGTGAACTCTGACCTGTCCTGGAGTGCTGTCTGTTGGGTCTGGGCCATGATGGAACTCTCTGTGTAACTTTCCTGAGTGCAGGTCCAATACAAACTGCCTCAGCTTTCCTGGAACCCTGTTGATACACACAAGGCATCATAAAACAGTCCAAAAAAACAAACAACAAAAAAACCCAAGCAGCATCACTGATTTAATGAGTGATAAGACCCTGAGAGGGCCGACAGTCTCCAAAACCACAACATTTTAACAAGATAATGACATCATCTGTACTGCCCCAGACGCCACGAACCCCTGGAAAATCAGCTGTATCAAAGCCTGATGGGAGGCAGGCTGATAAGGCCCTTATTGGATAATAGGATATGCAGAGTGCTTAATAAAATAAGGCATGTGCTGAATTATGATGCTTTCTGTCATATGCGGCCCCTGGTGTCATAAATAATTGTGATGTTGTAATAAAGTAGTAATAACATGGTTATGAACTTCTACATTCACACACATTAGCTATCAGTCAGGTGTGGATAATTGGCGCAACTGGCTGAGATGAAGCCCAAAGGCCGTTCTCTATCACTCTCTTTTTGAGCGTGTGCTGGTGCGGGGCCGAGTCTATAATCATCATATAATTGCTAGGTGTCTGGAACAAGAGATAACCTGCATGGAGGAGGCTGAATTATTCATCTCTGCATTAAAGACACACGGACAAGTGCAATACTTACGCAAGGTCGCTGAACTCTGGGAAGACATACATGTGGCGGAAACTATCGATGGCAATTACAGGGCAGTCAGCAGGGGTCTTTTGAATGTGCAGTAAAGGGTGCCGGAATTTATCACAATCTGCATGAAGAAAATTTATTGAACCTGCCAGAGAGAAAGAGAGAGTCAAGGTCAATTTAGATGTTTAAAAGCTTGAGAGACGATCATTTTTGCCAACAAAAGTATATATGGATTAGGATTGTGCAAAACGCATTGGTGGGTTATCTGAACGACTAATTGATTAGTCAACTAGGCCCCGATTAGATCAGCCGATCACATTGGATGTGTTATTGCATTCAAAAATGCATAGAGCACAATAGAATGGAACACAGCTTGAAATATTTTAGCCATCCTGGGTTGCGTTTCCCAAATCATTGTAATTCTAAGTAGATCATAGATACAATTGTTGCCACTGATCTAATAATTGATCTACTTAGGTTTATAATGCTTTTGTGATGCTATGTCTAAAGGCCTGCTCACACCAATACAAACGTCTGCAATTTAAAGGGTTCAGATCGATGTGTAAAAATTACTAAAATGATGAAATTACATTTCAAACAGAATGTAAATGATTAATTTAAAGAAGCAACTTTAAAGGGGTCATGAACTGGCTTTTTAATTTTTTAATTTAAAGGTCAACTTATGATTGCTTTGTTGGTTTTTACATTAAAAAACATCAAAATGAATAAGTAATAGGCTATTTTCTACCCTAGTTTTGAGCCCAGCTCAAAAACGCTCGGTTTTTATGGGTGTCTAGCATTGAAGACTTGGAAGTAAACGCCCACTGCTGTAAGTAGATAACAGTTTTGCATATTATAATGAGTTTCACTCTTGATCCGGTTTGTCATCACGAGGTAGGCCTATGTTATTTAGCTATGCTTGTAATGCACGAAGTCGGTGGGCGTAGGCTAAACCGGCCGCGTTGAAGTAGGCGTTGATCTTCTGCGGGGGTGGTGTTTTATCCTCTTTGACATTATAGTTCCCCACTTTGAAAATTGAGTCGTTTGCTGAGCCTGGTGTCAATAAAAGCTTTTATTGGACTAACAAGGACGTTTTCAGTTCTGAAACTTGCAGGATATTCTTATGATATGAGGACCTCTTAAGAGTCCAAAAGCTCAAAGAAAATTAGATTTCTCAGTTCATCACCCCTTTAATTATAGGGTTTTATTCATCTCTATAGCCGCGTTCCCACCGCAGGAACTTTCCCCAGGAACTAGGAACTTTGGGGTGGTACTGGATATGTTACACCGCAGGAACCAGGGTCTAAATGAAGTTCCGGGTAAAAATTTCCCCCCAGAAAGTCCCTGCTGGCGAGGTAGTACTTTTTCAGAGTTCAGGAACTTTTGGGGTGGGACTTGTGAGCTGAACATGCTGATTGGTTCTTACCACGCTATTCTTTCTGTCCGATGGCGGCCGTTCGTCCCATCTATCTCACGGTCAATGTCCGCTGATAACAAACGTCTACTTTTATATCTAGCATTACGAGCTTTCTGAATACACTTTGGGTGCGCGTCTCTTTTCTGCCGTTTACCTCGTTAGTAAACCAATCGCACACAAAAGCAGCAAAGCTTGAATCTCCATACATACAAAACTCAAAACAAACGCGCAGGCTGGGAGAGCAGTCGCACCGCAGTTGAACGTCATCTTCCTGCCCCGGACCGGTACTTTAGCCCCGCGGTGTAAATGCAGTGAGCAAGCGGTCTGGGGCAAAAAAGGTTCCTATGAAAAAAGTTCCTGGGACAAATAGTTCCTGGTAATTGCGGGTGGAAACGCGGCTAATGTTACAACACTGACCATCAATGATTTAACCATCGATGTGAGTCAACCTCACTAATTGATCAATCTGTTAACTTGTAGGCTAACCCCCATCCAAAAATCAGGGTTCACACACATTTTAAACAATTTCCATGACCATTCCAGTCTTTTATGAATAGATTATTTGATTTGTTCGACTGGTTAGTAACAAATTATTCAGACCAATTTGAATTTGTGAATGTGTCTGATTCTTTGAAAATGAAAATTACCAATGTAAATGTAAAAACAATGCAAAAAATATCAGCTTGTTTTTCTGGAACCCATTCAATATAACTATACAAAAATAATACATATTTTTATTACATTATAAAAATAAAACTTTGGGATTTTGGATTCAAAACAGCGATTTTCAGTTTGCGTTCCTGTATTATACACGCGAGCGAATTATGAAAGATGACCCTGATGCTGTCTGGCCCTGGTACATACCCTTTTCACTGATAAGCTGGCGAGCCACCTCCTGCTGAAATTTCTCCAGACTCTCTGTGTCATCCCGCAGATGGAAGAGGATCAGGAACGGGATGCCCTCCTCCGTCAGTTCCTTCACAAACACACAAAAACACACAGTTTAATCATAGACCAGCAGAATGATACAAACTGAAAAGTCCCAGTGATGTTATTAAAAAAATAAGGGCCATTGGATTGGTTGTACTGGTTCGAGGCCTGGAACTAAGTGCTGTATAATGAGTTTTGAGAGTGTGTAGGACGGCTGGGTGAAGTGCAGTTGAGGAGAGGTGGGTCAGTGGAACAGACTGTGGAGAATCTGCCATATCACCAGGCAACAGAGACTGATGTTATTCAAAACATGTGGTCAAGTAAATCAAAGAAAAAACCCACACCTACTAAAGGACATGGCATGCGGACGTCTTTAAAACACAAACACACTTGAAACGTACACACTCAGATGTGCTCGAGCGTGGGAAAAGTACACTGAGGGGGAGGGGACTTTTCTTATGCAAATGATGAATTGGCTGTTCGACGGAACTGTACACAAATAACAATGCGGACAAAATGGAAAGAAAGTACATGCGATACCTCACATAGACGCACCAAAATATATTTCACATACCTCTCCATTTTCAAATGTGATTTCTCGGACTAGCGGCACACACTTGTCCTGTGTCCAGGCATAGCTGAGGTCAAAATTTGTGAGCGAACCCATGTAGACCATGTCAGGAGCATTCTCTCCCATTGGCTTATAAATAATATTATCACCACTGAACCGCTCAGGCTTAGAAACTTCCCTGAAAAAAGAGACGCATAGAAAGAATAAGACATTTAAAATTGAGGTAATGAAGTAGGACTGAATTGATTCTGAAGAAATATTTCACCCAAAATCTAAATTCTATCATTATTTACTCTCCACCATACTTCTATTCACACTGAACGCAGGCAGTCAAGCTCCAAAATGGACTTAACGGCACCATTAAGAAATCATAAAAGTATTCCATATGATTTGTGCTTCTTCAGAAGCCATATGGTCACTGGTCAACTGTATTGTTGTATGAAAAAGAGCTATATATTTATATATATATCACAGTATTTGGTTTTGATATAACACGAAGGTGAGTAAATGTCAGAATTTTTATCTGACACTGAACTGTCCCTTGAAAGGCCCAAGGGACTTCTTATCTATCAGTTGTTGATTGGATAGAGGCAGATATGAATGAAAGATTGCAGTTGATAGTAAGAAAGGGGCAGGGCTTATGCAGACTAAATGATTGAAGATTGAATTATACTTTTTAGAAACATATGCATGGATAAATCATTGACAATAAGATCAATACATGTATTTACAAAGCAACAGACTTTAAGTATCTTAAGTGCTTCTCTTACCCAAAAGATGCCAGGAAAACACAGTCATCTCTGAGGATGTTCGCCACTTTCTCATAAGTACGGTAATTGTCTGAGTCTTTATTCTCAAAGTAACCAATGATGGTGCGTCTACTCCTCTGAAAGAGAGGAAGGATGTAAGTAAGATGACAACGCAAAGAAAATACATAATCCACGTCATTCTTAGTTACTAAACCTGAAAAGCATTTTGGCTTAAAATGTGACAGAAGTAAAATTGTATAGGATTGTGAAACACTCACATCTAAAGTGCTGATTTCCTCCAGATTTTCAATCACTTTGATTGGATCCACTTTCTGCTGGCGGATGAAATCAGCGATGGCGGTTACTGACCTTTGACCTCTGTACTCTCGCTTCATCATCATCCCATTTCTGAACAGTTTAAGTGTGGGATATTTGCTTATCCTGTAGCGCTGGGCTATATCAGCTATCAGGAGAAACAGAACAAAAACAGTAGGCGTTACTCAAGTCGTCGGTGTCACATGATCATTCAGAAAACATTATAATAAGCTGATTTGATGCACAAGACACATTTCTTATTATCATCAATGTTCAAAACAGTTGTGTGGCTTAATATTTTTATGGAGGCTGTCAATTGCTTTATGACTATTTGATGAATAGAAAGAACTTTAAAGAAAGAGATACAAATATTTTGTAACATTAGGAGATCAGCTTTGCCATCACAGGAATAAAATGGATTTTAAAATGTATTAAAATAGAAAACAATATTGTTTTTACTGTATTTTTGATTAAGTAAATGCAGCCTTGATGAGTATGAGAGACTTTTCAAAAAATGTAAACATTGTAATGTTTCCAAACTTTTGAGAGGTAATGTAGTGTGTTTAAATCAATGAAAACCAACAAAATGAGAAAACATGACTTGTAACATAGAAGGGTGAGTTTTAGGACCCACGTGTAGAAGAACACTTTACCCTTCCAGATACTCTGCTTTTGAAGAACAAAATGTGTCAATCCATGAATATTTTACTTTCAAGTTATGAGAGAGAAAGATCAAAAGGTCAGAGATAGGCTCGTTTTAAATAGAAATATGGTCTCAAGTCAAAGTACAGAGACAAAAAAGGGCTAAAGAGAGAAAAGGGAAAGAATTAAAGAAAGTAGAGACAGAGAGAAGGCAAGAAGGAAGGGGGAGGGGCCGAGAAATGAAAGTCAACCAATGTGGGGGGTAAATACACCAAAGCCGATCGGCTGGAATCAGTCATGCGAGGTCTCTCTCGCTCACACACACCCACACTGTGGGGTATCTTTGAGCCGCCTTGACTTCACAGAAGATGCAGTTTTGTCATTAAACCATCAAACACTTTACAAGACATCAATAATTCTGTTTAATTTGCTTTATCTCAAAGGCTAAACCAATGTGTGTGTGTGTGTGTAAACTCACAGTGCTGGTCACAGTCCACCCTGGCAAACACCACCTGTGTAGCGTCTGGATATTCCTCCCGCACTATGTTTGACGACTCCTCAAAAATAGGGTGAAGCATCTGACTGAAACGACACCTGTGGACAATACATACAAATAGAGTGACTCCCGATACAGATATTAGAATATTTCAGGTCTATTCATTCTGTGTAATAAGCTGTACAATATGTGTTTTATAATATGATCATCATCATCTTATTTAAAGGGTACATATCATCATTTTAAATTGTTCATTTTTACATATAAATCATAAATTTGAAGTCTATATAAAGCGAAACTGCAATGCTTGGGTCTGAATTGGGTCATTATTATAGCTCCACAGGCCCCGTTTCTACCCTTTTTCTGATGTGTGTCTGTGGGTCATTTGTTTTGGAGCGGTCTCTTTAAATGCAAAGGAGATGTGTAATATCCCGCCCGCTCTCCAGGTTGCGAGATGGTCCTAACCATGATGAATCCTAGATTAATCCTACCCATCTCCGCCCCCTGACCCCTAACCCCACCCCTAATCCTACCCATCTCCACCCCTTATATCTGGATCCAACTCCGCCCCCTGGATCTCGTGTACTGCAACGAGGTGCTACTGCAGGTTGCTGAGTTGACACTCGGATCAACTCCACCCCGTTCGTTTTTGTAGTTTGATTAGAGATTTACAAATATATAGCATCACAGAACATATTTATTCACACGTTAACACAATGTCAACAACGGAAGACTTGTCCATCAAGCCTTACAGGTTCAAGCCAGAGCGAGCGAGTTGAACAATGAGTTGAACAACGTCTTCATATGGAATGTATTGCAATGGTATGTAACTGTATTGTGTTATAAATGAAAGTCGATTATTCTCTTGTTAAAACACACTAAGTTAAATGACTACGCCTACGGTCTAATCTTACCACTAAAAATCTGTATTGATAATATGATGCATTTAGAAAAGCATCAGAAAACAGAAGCTAAATGACCATTATCATGATGAACATCAAGAACAATAATACTGCAGACGTGTAACGTTACTTAAAAACAAAAAAAGAAAGACAAAAGGTACTGCTAAACCATGACCACCACATGTTAAAAAGTAAAGTACTTTAATTAACAATATTTACAAGCTTATTGTAATGCTCTGTTCGTCATCTCCAAATATAGAAGGAATTGACCCCTCATTCAGAGAAAGTTGATCAGCAAACCCATCTTTATACTGGCGGAGGTTGTTAAAGTTGGAATCCTTGGAGTGCTTTGCGCACACAAAAATGACTTACATTTCATTGATAAATAAAACTCAACCAGGCACTTCGAAGAGGTTCTGATGCTGGGAGACAGTGTAATGAAGCATGGGTCACAACAACCGAACATTTTGACTTGCCCTCTCGTAACTTCTGGATCATTGAGCTTGGACTACAAAATCAGAGCGAGAAATAAAAATGGCGGATTGCTCTAAGTGTTGGGCCGGTAGTCGATGTCCTTATTTGGCAGTTCCGCTGCAAATACTGTGACGTAATTGTTCAAAATACGTCAGAGAACTGAAAAATCGTAACAGGTTGCAAAATATGACCAAAACAGAGTATAAAGATATAAACAAAGCACCTGAAGAGAATAATTTCAACTTTTCTGAACGTGATTAAACGTGCCGTTTCGCGTCATTTCTGGTTTGTTTTATTGCGTGGTTTTTTTGTGACAAAACATGGTTTGTAGACAAGATAAAATCATTGGGTGACAGAGTTGTTGTCAACTCGTTATTTATTTGATTATTTTCAGGATTAAGACCGTAACATAGTACTGAAACAGCTCTCATTAGAGTCAAAAATGATTTGCTCTTATCATCCGATCGTTGTTGTATCTCTATGTGGTGCGTTGACAACGCGTGTAGTGAGTTACCTCCTGTTGTGGATCAATCACGTTGTGTTGTGTGGTGTGAACAGCTAAAAAACTTGAACACTGATTTCACTGAGAGCAAGTCTTGTAGTGTGAAACGCACAGTTCAGCCCGACGTTTTAAAATCATGTAGTGTGAACAAGGCTAAGCTAATCTCATTACCCTTTCAGACAAACACACATCTGGAGGCGTTAATCAGAGACACTCACCAGTCTGCATAGAAGTTGACTAGAGCCACCCCTGCACTGTCTGTGGAGAGAAACATGTGGTTTAATGACATTTGATCTACTACAATGACAAAGCACCATTGGATAACTGACACCCACATGCACAACACAGGTGCAGTAACTGTTTGATTGAAACAGCCTCCTTCAAACACACAAATAAACAAGGTAAGAACTCACTAAGGATGTCGTCGATGTTTCCAGCATCCAGACTTGTTATTTCTCCTCGTCCAGGTGTATACAAACCCGTTACCTGCCAACAGAGGTGGTTTATTGGTAAACTTTGTGTGTGTGTGTGTGTTGTGTATGTGAGTAATAACAGTAACAGTGCGCATAAAAGAGCCAGTGGTAAATCATTATGATTAGACAGTCATACTCATAATCTATAATCACTCTGATAAAAAAAAACAAAAAAAAAACTAGGTTTTCATGCAGGTCCCAAAATGAACCCTAGGAAAGCCCTGAATAAGAATAAAAATGGTCTTAGAGTGGAATTATAAGAATCAGATTTTCTGGAAATAATTTAAATTTACTATCATAATAACTTTGCCCATTTGGAGAACAAAAAAAAGAAGAGAAAAAGACAGAATGTATCATTTTAAAAATATTTTTAACAAATAAACAATTACATATATATTACATAATTATATATTTAAAACCTTGAAAAAGTTGACATGTGCTTGTTATGAAATATGTTTAAAAATACAGAATTGAGGAGTGAAATGGGAAACTAAAGATAACCTATTCTGATAACATCATCAAATGGGGCACAACGAACAAATACAACTAAGCATTAAGCAAAACACATGGGATAAAGTCAGACTGGGACGGTATTTTCTTTAAATGACAAACAGGAAAACAGATTTCATTATACTATCATCAGTCCAGGGAAAACTATAAAATATCAACATCGATATAACAAATCAATCATAGCTAAATGCATCATGTGCCTCATTTTTTTTACAACTAATGTGACATTTTTGAGAAATGGAAAGTGAATCTTTGCTGACCAACGTGGCCGTTTTTAAAGCCTCTAGTCTTTAAATCTTTAGTGCAGGTTATGTGTCCAAGCCAATGACATGCAAATTGTGGCTTCACCACATTCCCAAATAAGTAACAAAATGTGCTTGTAACAACAGTCCATTCACTCCAGCCTATATTTAATTATTTGTCAAAATGAGATTGAAGAATGAGAATGTGTCGAATTTATATATTAAAAAATTTAAACTTTAAGTATATTCAATAACATGTTTAAGCATATTCTATATATATAAAACTGATAAAAGTTTGAAACTACAATTTTTTTAAAGTCTCTTATTCTCACCAAGGCTGCATATATTTAATCACAAATACAAAAAAAAATCCTGAAATATTATAAAATAAATATTAAACAAATTGAAAGAACTATTCACTGATTTGCTGCTTGAAAACATTTCTTATTATTATCAATATTAAAAACAGTTGTGCTGTATACCATTTTCGAATAGAAAGTTCAATGAACAGCATTTATTCATGTATTAAAGCATTTAACTAGAAAGCTTTTGTAGCATTATAAATGTCTCTTCACTGTCACATTTAATCAATTTTAAAATGCCTATTTTTTTAAGCTTACCATAAATCTTACCACTTACCATTGAAAGGGATCATTGTTTTACCAAAAATTTTAAGTGGCAAAAACTGTTTTCAACATTGATAATAGTGAAAATAATGATTTCTGAAGGATCATGTGACACCGAAGACTGGAGTAAGGATGCTGAATATTCGTTCTTTGCCATCACTGGAATAAATAAAAAATTTAAGCGTAATAAAATAGAAAACCACTATTTTAAATTGCAGCCTAATATTTCACAATATTACTGTTCTTACTGTATTTTTGAATTAGACTTTTAAAAACATATTTTTTTATGTTTCCAAACTTTTGACAGGAACTGTATTTGTTTATTTGATTTTAGCAGAAAATTTGTCTACTAAAATTAAAAATTACATTATATGTTTCAATGATTAGTGTTAATAAATGGCACCTTAAGATGAAGGTTATGTGTATTACATTTGCACTGTAACAACAACAATTTCGTATGGATTTTAGACATTTCTTTTACCAATGTGATGATATCTTTGGTCTTGCTGATTAGTTGAAATTATTAATCTGGTAAATATAAGTTCTATGAAGTGAGCATATCACAACCAAAATTCATTAAAACCAAATAACGTGGCTAATTATCTAACATACATTTACATAATCAATCCAAAAGACAGTGTGGACAGGTTTGGTAATTCCACACATTAAAGTAGATGTGTTGGTGGTTGTTGGATCACTATATCACAACATCCTGTTTGAGTGCGTCAAAGAGAAGACAAGTTTAATGATATTACGATGTATTCACCTCTCCTTGATTAAACACAGTGTTGAGTGTCAAGTAAATAACATTGCGAACGGCCAAGACTGACTGCGATTACATGATGCAGACCTTCTCTCTAGGGTTGTTGAAACTAACTATCTGCCAAGGCAGCACTTAGAAGAGAGGGGTGGGGTGAGCAGTTGCTCATTATCATTTAAAAAGACATACAACCATTGAGAAATTTGAACCATTGTTACAAACTTTACATGAAGACTAGGGTTGGGTATCGAGAATCGAGTATCCGATTGGAACCGGGACTAACTTTTTGTTTTTCCGGAATCGTTCAAAACGTACAATTTCGATTCCTAGTTTCGATATTCACTGTCGGTTCGAACCGGAAGAAAAAAACGCTGAACAACACCAACGAAGAAGCGTCTACCGGAAGTGTTGGCATAACCATGCGAGTCAAACATGAGTAGCTTACATCGGCGGTCCAAAATGTGGCTTCGCTTTTCTAAAAATAACGAAATCTCGGCAAAATGCAACATTTGTGACAAAAGGTGTATTTGTGACAGGAGTATTTCCTTCAGAAAGGAGTATTTCCCTGAGAAAGACCGTTAGGCAAGGTTAGCTAAACTTTTTTCGACCCTGCCTCTTAAAAGAATTGGAATCGAAATCGTTAGGAACCGGAATTGAAACCGGAATCAGAATCGTTCAAATTCAAACGATACCCAACTCTAATGAAGACTCAAAAGAATCATACCAACTTGTGGAAAATGTGCCTCCTATGACCCCTTTAAACACTCATATACTGTTTAATGCTGAATATAATGTATAATAATGCAATGGGGGAATATTTGTGGGTCCTGATAATGCCAAATGTCTTACGATACCAGTAAAAAGTGGCCTTTGTTATTTTAATATATCTATTAATATATCTAGTCAGTGACAGAGTGCAAGTATTTACAGCTTCGGAATCATGAACATTGAACAACATGTGATGTATGTGTTAGATCGTGAAATGAGGGTATAGTTACACCCCCAAGGCTTTTTTAAGAGGCAAAAAGGACCATTCCGACTAAAATATCAAATCCTCTTCAAAACAAAAACAGGCAGCTGCTAAACAACACTGCCTAAATGTATTTGCAAATCTCTCAAAGAACTCAAGTCTCCAACTGTCACAGAAACAAACAAACACACAGCTCCACATGGGCTGATCTAAACCGCTCAGATCCCAAAGTAAAAATTCACAGCCAGACCCAACATATGCTGTAGTTTCGGTAAACAACTTTGGACTCGAGCATCTCCATTTCAATAAGGGAGTTTATATTTAGATAGTTAAGACCCGTTCACATCAAGAATTATAATAACTAGGCTAGAATCCACACACAGAAAAAATATTGTTTCATTTAATTTGAGCATGCACTACACATCTGTCACTTTCATGATCTTTAAAATTGGGTAGATTCTGCTTGGCTATTTTTATTGTTTATCAGTTGAAACAAAGTCCAATGATAGTGTTCCTCAGTATTGATAAGATGTTTAAGACAATTTTTCCTTAAAACTCTAAGACTGTTAATTTTATTAAAGACTTGGATTTACTTTGTTACAAATCTTATTAAAAAGTATCAACAGAATAAAACAAGTTTATCAAATAACATAAAAATGTTTCATATTTGATTAAGACTTATTTTATTCTGTTGATACTTTTTAGTAATGATACTGATACTTTGATAATTTTTTTGCAAAATTCAAAGGCATGCAAAAAAAACAAAACACTTTGGTAACACTTTACAATAAGGTTCGTTAGTTAACATTAGTTAACTACATTAGGTAATATGAACTAATAATGAATAGCACACATTTGTTAATCTTTGTTAATGTTATTTTCAACATTTACTAATACTTGATTGAAATCTTGTTAACATTAGTTAATGCACCGTGAACTAACATGAACAAACAATGAACAGCTGTATTTTCATGAACTAACATTAGCAAAGATGAACAAATGCAGTAACAAATGTATTGCTCATGGTTAGTTCATGTTAGTAAATACATTGTTAACTAATGAACCTTATTGTAAAGTGTTACCAACACTTTTATAGTTGCAGTTATCGTCCTTGGTGTGAACATGCTTTTACGTATAGATGTTTTTATGTGTGTGAACAAAACATTTTGTTTTCTTAAATACTTAAAATAGGTTGAAATCATAAACAAATCAGTAATGCTTTCACACTGTATGTAAAGTGGGTTTTGTTTATTGCTATCATGAAGTTGCCTTAAAACTATTTCAGAATGAGGAAGGAACTATACAACGCAAGTCACGCGTACACAAGTTATTGAAAAGATTAATAAAACAGTGACTGAAGTGCTAAAGGTCAATCTCAAAGCAAACTAACACCTATGGTGATAAATATTAAGTTCACAAAGCAAAACACACCAAAATCTTTCAATTTTACAACTTATATGTACACAAATATGTGTCTCTTTCTATTTACTGCTAAAATACATATACCGAAACTGAAAGCTTGAAAAAAAAAGAACTCAATTGGCAGCAAGGCTACCGCTGCTGTGGTTTTCACATCATGCTGTGCTAAACAGGACAGAGCAGCGCGGCTCACTTCCGGGTTGACAGCCAATAGGATTCGGCCACAACAGAGAAATTCACCAACCGGTTTCTTTACTGCGAAGTCGGATGAAACGAATCCCAAAATAGCCATCTCTTTACTTCAGGACTATAAAGATCACGATTGACAGCTGCAAACTGTATGGCTTCTGTTGTAAAAACGACTTTAAGTGCTTAATTCATGTGTTTAAAGGACTTTCCAAGTTAAACAGGCTCACATCAATTCCTGTCTGTGAAACTTTACAACTATGAATCGAAACAGGACACCTGCAAGCAACTTAGTTACTGGTTCATTTGAACAAGTTGCTTTTAACATTTAAAACTTGTGCATGGTTCCAAAACTTGCGTGTGACGTAACGTTAGTGATTTATTTTCCCACCAAACAACTCGTCTATTCAGTCACTCTACGCTACAGAAAAAGTATTTTGGCCTTTTCAACACTGTATTTGAGACTGCTAAAAACATAGATTTGTATGATTCAGTGACCCTTAGTTTGCTTGCAGACATTCCAAATTAAAATATAAGTTGGCAATGTTTATAAATGACAATCTGTATATGAGAGTGTGGTTGTAAATTCAATAAAAATAGTTGACCCACAGGCTATTAACTCTCAAAATGTCCCATACTAGCAGCTGCATCATGACTTGAAGTCCGGTGTTAACTCTAATAGCCGGTTAGCCGCATTAGCCAGCTGTCTAGCACTTTCTATAGCAAGAATACATTCACTATAAGCCATTAGACCAATATTCATAGTTGAAGTCGTTCGTTGCACACATTCTAGAGAGGCCTTGGTATAATAACTCGTTAAATAACAAGAGCATCACGTAAGTTCCTATACC
The DNA here is from genome assembly GCA_030378365.1 of Hybognathus amarus. Taxonomy (NCBI): domain Eukaryota; kingdom Metazoa; phylum Chordata; class Actinopteri; order Cypriniformes; family Leuciscidae; genus Hybognathus; species Hybognathus amarus. The sequence goes on from JAQIUQ010004745.1 coordinate 197,254, forward strand.
CTCCTATAAGCTAACGTTATATGAGCTAGCTATCACAAGCAAACCTGTCAGAAGTGTGTTACTAAACGAGCACGCGATACTCGTACACATACCAGCAGGAGGGTGAAGTAGTGCAGTTCGGGAGCGGGAATTATTGATGATAATTTCATTGTATAGTGGTGTTGGTTGAGGTTACGATGTTGTTGGATCTTGCCAGTTTCTCGACACCACCTCCTTCTCCTCTGCTGCAGGAAACAGGCTGGACATACGGCCAGGGCTACGGGAACTGGAATTCCGGGTTTGCCGGGAATTGTGGGAAATGTAGTTTCATTCTGGAACTCTTGTCGTATAGCCAACTAGGATTTGTTTATCAAAGAACTACAATCCCAGTATGGAATATGTGGGGAGAAGGTGGTCCTTGGTAATTGTAGTTTTATTTACATACGTGTCCAGATGTGTTTGCGGTATCAAGAGTTTTTGGAGTATCATTGACCACAGCGGGGCTGAAGTATCCAAAATTACGAAAACAGCGAAAACACGCGTTTAAAACGTTTGTGATGTTTAAAGTCAGAGGTGAAAATATCAGATTAATTGTGTTTCACCTTGAATGTGGTAAGTTGCATCATCGGTTCACAACTGTATAACGGGATCTTTGAATATGTAGCAATCAAGCTACATGCAAACACATCCAAATGCGGAATTATGATTAAAAGTTCATTGGCACTGTCATTTACTGTCGTTGAAGTACTAAATTAGTTATGTAACCATGTTTGCATTTGTTAAAATAATTGTTTATTTTTTGCAGCTTAGGCACAAAGAGTTCATGAATATGTCAGTGAGCTCTACAGCTGATTCATACATGACTTTGTCTTAGTGATTTGTCTAGTACCAATCCAAACACACCACGTACAACCTAAACAAACTAACTGTCAAGTGTCAACACTGTTATTCGGGCACAGTGTATTTGTTTATGAAAAGTGTATGAGCTTGTAAAATGGGTTCTTATAATTGTACAGTTTTTAATTCTGTCTGTTTTATACAAATGATATATCTGTTAGCTGTATTGTTTGTGTCTCTTAAGTAAAGGATTTACTAATGTGTCTCATATAGAGTATCAGAAGAGTTCTCAACAATATCAATGTCTCAAATTGTGCTCAGATTTACGGTGGCGTATTGCATTCACTTGAAGAAAAAAAAATCTACTCTGTTTTTCTGAATTAACGACTTAATTTTTCATGAGAAAATTTTTTTGCTCTGTTTTTCTGAATTAACGAGTTAATTTTTCATGAGAAAAATTTTTTTGCTCTGTTTTTCTGAATTAACGAGTTAATTTTTCATGAGAAATTTTTTTTTGCTCTGTTTTTCTGAATTAATGAGTTAATTTTTCATGAGAAAATAAGTTTTTGCTCTGTTTTTCTGAATTAACGAGTTATTTTTTCATGAGAAATTTTTTTTTGCTCTGTTTTTCTGAATTAATGAGTTAATTTGTCATGGAAATTTTTTTGCTCTGTTTTTCTGAATGAAAAATTTTTCTTATGAAAAATTAAGTCATTAATTCAGAAAAACAGAGCAAAAACTTTTTTTCTCATGAAAAATTAAGTCGTTAATTCAGAAAAACAGAGCAAAAACTTTTTTCTAATGAAAAATTAAGTCGTTAATTCAGAAAAACAGAGCAAAAACTTTTTTTCTCATGAAAAATTAACTCATTAATTCAGAAAAACAGAGCAAAAAAAATTTTCTCATGAAAAATTAAACTCGTTAATTCAGAAAAACAGAGCAAAAAAAATTTTCTCATGAAAAATTAACTCGTTAATTCAGAAAAACAGAGCAAAAAAATGTTCTCATGAAAAATGAACTCGTTAATTCAGAAAAACAGAGTAGATTTTTTTTCTTCAAGTGAATGCAATACGCCACCGTACAGATTTGCCAAGGTACTCTCCAAGAGATAATGTTTAGAGCTGCATAATTTAGATAGGCGACACACTGTTACTTTACTTTAGCGAATAATGAGACAAATATCTGAGACAAAGTTGAATGAAACACAACTGAGAACAATGAGCAATACAATTTTCCTCTTGGTTTTGTTGACATTTTATCTTTTGTTTTGGAGTTATTTTTATGTATGGCTTATTTATCAAACACATCTAGTTAATTGATTGTGTACTTAGAGTAATAGGTTGTTAGCTGTAAGTTGTAGTCAAAAATTAAGATTTCAAAAGTCAATGTAGACTATAGTTTCCATTTCGACCGTTTTATGTCAGCTCACTGTAAGTCAGCCTTGGCATTGAGCACTGGTAATGTTTGGCACATTAGGTCAGAGCAGGTGGTTTGTGCTCTGTGTGTGAGTGATCCGCTCTCTTTCCTGCAGAACACTAGATCAGAGCTGCCAGGGGGACCTGCGGCTACGCCAAGCCCAGCGAGGCTTCACTTAGCTGGGTAACATCTGCTAAGGCCACCCCTGCCTCCTGGACATCACCATGGTAAGAGTCAGAAAACAATAGCTGTGCTGAGATTTAGAAGAAATCATGAGTAATGTATTATACATTATGATTTGTAACAGTGTTTTTCCACACTTACATTTTTTTGTGTGGTTTAATTATTTACAGCAGCAGTTTTGTTAATTTTATTAAAAAACAAACTATGCTAAGAGTATAAAAAGCTTGCATATTACTGACACATTAATGTCTTTAGAGATTTCCACCACACTTCTTCTGTCATATCAAAGAGTTATAAATGACTCTCTTTAAATTTTTTGTCACATTAACAAGATGCATTTCACAGAGCCAAATAAAGGGTGTGAATAATGCAGTTAAAAAGCTGTTAATTATACACTTTTCGTGAGGTATGGCCTACCAGAATCAGAAGATTTCAGCTTTTGGCAAATTTCACTTATAAGCTATACATTGTAATTTGAGTATTCAAATTCTAAATCACATACATATTGTTTTCACATATGTATATAATTTATTATTTTTAATGTGATATTATTTTACATACATTATGTGCTTAATTTAGAACTAGAACTTAGAAATTGAAAATGTATATACGTTTATATATATATATATAGTATATATATATATATATATATATATATATATATATATATATATATATATGTATACACAAACAAAAATGACGTCCTCACAATTTGATATGTTTCATTGCGTCATGAGAAACGATACAATTTGAATGTGGAATTCCCACTTTAGCTTGACCCTTGTGTCCCTTTAGCCTCAGCGTGTACAGTATGAATGAAAACAATCCATTCAATGGCCTCAATGTTGAATGTGACCCCTTATATTAATATTTGATGAAGCGAAGGGTAAGTGAATGTTTCTGAGGGAAGCTTGGCTCTCTCCAGGGTTAAGTGAGCTGTTAATAATTGATGATGTGCTGATTTTTATGGTTCTTTGAGCGTGTTAATAGAATAATGTACTTACTGACTGCACCAATAGAATAACGCAGTTAACGTGTGTTTTGAGAATAATGTAATTAGCATGTGTTCAAGGGGTTATTGCTGAGGGAGAGCGCGAGCAGATACACACATCTACATGATCTGTGATGGAACACAGTGCATGTCGTTCATTGCTTTCTAACCTTATAAACACCCAACTGATTTAAATCTTGTTCCATCTTTTTCATTTCCACTGTCTCTCTCTCTCTTCTTCTCTTTTCCCTCTCTCTCGCTCTTTCTTATTGATTTTCTGTTTGTTTTTCAATCACATTATTTCCCGCGCACAGCGGTTTTGCCAGCGGCTAAATGGCCCCTCTCCTACTAATTGGACGTTTAATTAGATCACAGATTTGGCCCAATTCAGTCGCTGTAGGGAGGACAGGGGATAGCCTGTGGGGCTGTGTGTGTCTTTGGGTGCGTGTTTATGTGAGTAGAGAGAACGCGAGGAACGGGGATACAGAGAAGGGGGAGCAAAAGAGAGAATGGTAGGGTGGAAGAGAGATATCTCTCTCTAGGCTGCCTCATTAGAGATGTCAGAACGGGTCTGCCATGATACTCCCCCCCCCCTTGCTATGAGTCCAGCCCAAGAGACCTATCAGAGCAACCCGGCCCAAGTGTGCTCCGGGGACTCAGACCGTGCCGTCTCTCAGTCTCAAGAGCAGCTGCAGTTCAAATCACTGCCGTATTACCACCAGCCTCAGTTTATCAGTGAATGATGCCATACCTTCGTGAAAACATATTGAACAAGGGTGTTTCCTTTGAGGTGGCACTGTACTAAAAGTTCAGTACAAAATATGATATCAAGTAGGCAAGGTATCTTTTGCCTCTCATTTGCTCATTGGTCTCTGAGCTGATGGTCCTAACGCATGGTGTGAGTGTTGGGGACATCAATGTGATTGGCTGATAAAGCTGTCAACGAGATAATGGCTGCCTATCATGTTCACAACTGGCCTGCAAATAGATGCGTGGCCTGAATGGGTCACACTGGTTAAAATTAGGGCTGTGCAAAAATTCATTGCGATTAATCGCATCCAAAATAAAAGTCTGTTTACATAGTATATTTGTGTGTGCTGTATATAATTATTTTGTATATATAAATACACACAAATGCATGTATATTATTCATATATAAAATATTTATATTTATATAATATAGATTATGTATTTATATATACAGAATTTAAGCACAAATAATTCTTAAATATATACATGCATGCATAGGTATTTATATATACAAAATAATTATATACAGCACACACAAATATATTATGTAAGCACAGACTTTTATTTTGGATGCGATTAATCGCAATTAGCTTTTGCACAGCCCTAGTTAAAATGCATACTTTTTTTTGTCCAGGTAACCTGCATGACATTCCATCACTATTTCCATTTAAGTTTGTATTGAAATGAGCTTTAAATATCTTTTTGAAGTGAAATTAGTTTTTTAAAGAGCTTTCTTATAGAGGGCTACTGAAAATTGGTGACTTTTTAAATAATTTCTTGATTTATACTCATAAGCAACATGGGAATCTGTGATTGGACAATGAAAGCCAATTCTGTGAATTCTGTTTTCATAGCAATATTGAATAAAAAGTTCTACACGTTGTTTATTATGTGTGTGTTGATTTATGTATATGTGCACATAATTCTCTACCACTGTCCTATGTGCAGTGTGTTTGTTTCTCAGATTTCACACATTCAACAGTGTGTATTGTTTAACTGTTTAATAGCACATGTGTTTTTCACTTGTTGTGAGTCGTGACTGACACATTTGGAACTATATAATTGCATTACTTTGCCCATTGGAAGGCACACCTCGTTCACCAGAGGGGCTCATTTGTCGCTCTGCATTGTGGGAGACGACAGCTAATGAGGGCACAAGGTGATCATGTCAGTCAAGACACACGATGGATGGCATCCGCAGGGATGCTTGCATGCATCCACAGCATGGGATCCTTTCTCCTTGGAGTAAGTATGGAGGATTTACCCTCTGGGCATTAGATGAAAGAGCCGGAGTCTCTCAGCGAGATACTTAGAAGAGATTTGAATAAAAGCTCTGTTTTTGGGAATGGAGAGGTTGATGTGAATCATACAGATCTGTTATTGCAATGCCAGGCACTGCTTTACTGACAAATGTGCACACAGCTCAACTTCTGACCCTGTGGTTTGTTCTTCATTATTATTTCTTTTTTCTCTTTCTCTGTCTCTCTTGCTCCCTAAATCCTGACTCAGCTGGTTGTTCAATAAGATGCTGGTGGGGAGTCATTTGGCTGGGCTAGACAAGCTGGATGCTTGCCCACACACACACACAAACACACACACACATGTTGGGTTTTCATGTTTTAATGGGGACATTTCATAGATGTAATGATTTGTATACTGTTCAAACTGTATATTCTACCCCCTAACCCTGAACCAACCCATTACAGAAAACTTTCTGTATTTTTTACCTTTTCAAAAAAGTTGAAAAGTTATGATTTAGAAGCTGTTTTAGAGGCTGCCTTTTTTTTATAATACAATCTTTTAAGATGAAGGGCTCTCCTTCTAGTGTAGAATTCCTAATCGGTTTCAGTTTCAATGTGCAAGTCTAAATCAGTGTTATTTTGTGACTCTATATCATAGAGCCAGACCGATATATCGGCAGGCCGATATTATCGGCCGATATTAGCCATTTTCCAAACCATTGGTATCGGCAGTTATAATGGCAGATAAATTAACATTTAAAAAAAAAATTAAAACGGACGAAACACGCTTGAACCATGTTGTCATGAGTGTTGGAGTTGTATAGTTTGTCCACCAGAGGGTCCCTACACCGTCCCTGTTGGCAACACTCGTTGAGTTGGTCACGAAGACATACATTGCTTGAATAACAATTTAAAGAACATCCCCATCAGTTCTCCTAACTCAAATAAGCATGACAGAATTTGTGACTATCATGTCCAGTTTTGCTGCTGGTAAATAAGCCGAGAGTGAAGCGGAATTAGCTAGTAATAGTTACGTTACGTTGTTACAGTGTAGTTGACTGACTGTCCTTTTAACTTTTGACAATGTGACTGAAGTATTTCTTTAATAACGCGTGACAGTTATAGCAATGAGACGTATCATCTCACCTTGGCCTGTTATATTAAAAATGTATGTTTTACAATTTGCAGTATGATGTCATCCATTGCTAAATTATGGCTCATCATAGACTAGCGAACCACAAAGCTAGCTAATGCCACTATCATCAGTCTTTTCTGTTGTGACAATAAAATAAACAAGTTTCTTTTTAAAATGCATGATCATATTATTTTAGTTAAAACTCATAAATACCTACAAATAACTTATGTTAGGGAAATCTGTTAATGTTTTGTTGCGCGTTTCAGAAAAAATATATCGGCCGATATATCGGCATATCGGATTTTAAAACCAACAAATATTTGTATCAGTATCGGCCTTCAAAATCTTTTATTGGTCGGGCTCTACTATATCAAATTTTTACACATACGGTATATCTATTTTTTTTTTTAATTTAATAAGTATACTGCTTCTTTTCACTTCAGCATTTCTGTAAGGTATAAAATCAGTTAATATGACACTGTCAGACAGATGCTGTATATTTTTTGAATTGTTATTGCTTTAAATCTTATTATTAAGTGTATTAATATCTAGTTGCAATGATTCACACCTAAATTTGAAGCTGTGATAATCTACAACAGCAGAGGTTGTTAATTAAATTAGTCAAAAATGAGTATGTGCCATTCAAATGCATCATCAATATAATGGCAGTATAATTTATATTAGATTTTCCCTGTCCCTTTTTTAAAATTGACTTTAAAATATGAACATTTTGAAAATTACCATGCAGCTTCTTTGCAAAGAAGTCTCCCTTTTATTTCTCATTCGAGAGTCGTTTTATTTGTATGCCAGAAATTGTCCCAAGTGTGTTTGCATGTATGTGTGGGTCCTAGTCTAGAGGAAATCGAGGAAAGCTTGTGGTCGATATGAGCGAAGCCTCCATAAAAACCTTTTCTCACGGAAAATCACTTCCCACGCGATCACGCACACGCACACACACTAACATGTGGTCAGACGCAAACACGCTCGCCAGTATTCGTACAGATAGAGCTCGCACGTACACCTTTGTCAAAGGCATCCCCCTGCTGTCTTTTTTCCACATCATGATCCCAAAAGCAGACTGTGTGTGTGCATGCTTTTGTTTGTGATGTCTGATTTCCTTCATTTAAGTACGTAGAGTCATATAAAGCTGAATTATCAGTGTCTCGGAGAGCATTTAAAGGCTTTAATCAGAACATACACTCACAAAAACACATGCTACTGAACTAGTTGTAACCCTTAGTAGTTTTATGAGTCTGCATTAACTAACCCCAATTACCCTCTCATGAGGTGCGTGAGAACAGAGCGGCTAATTAGTTGTGCCTGTGCGAGAGGAGAAAGAATGGCAAAGAAAAGGGGAATGTATGACTGGGTTAAAGTGCTCATTGAAAAAGTTATTTCTGCGGTCATAAACATGCTTGACACACATTTAGTGTGGATTTGTGTACGCAATTGATTTTTTTTTAGTCTCTTGCAATATTGATGAGCATGAATAAGAGATGAGTTGGGCAGGGTGTGTCCCAGTGGGGGATTTACCCCCTCCCTGCCTACTTCCTGTCTGAGGATTACCCAGAATTCTGGCTGAACCACTAAGAGTGGTTCAAAGGTTGATTCAGAAAGCGTGAGTTTAGATTCTAGGCCTATCCGCTTGTTAAGTTGTGACGTAGGGAATACTGTTTCTGGGTCCTCCAAGCCTCCATTCGGATCAATTGAGAATACTATCTCAACAGCAATTGATAAGCACGATTTATTCATATTACACTTTTAAGCTAAAGCTTGTAAAATATTATAAGTGTATGCTATGGAGATAAAATTTAGGATCATGATTTTTCAGTAGGAACCCAGCTTGAACCCAGAAATAGTGACGCGTGACGTCAGACTTAACAAGTGGATAATCTTGATGTTTGGCCCCTGAGTAAACATGTTGCATGTGTGTTTGTTCACCAGGCGATGCTGCTCCCCCAGAATCCATCTCAGGTGCATGCGGCCGCTGTGAATGGAGACAAGAACACCTTACAGAGACTGATCACAGGTATCACACATATTTTCATGCTTATAATGCTATGTTTTCTGTGTAAACCTGTGCGATATATCTTTTAAAAAGTTTTTAATTGGTTATGAAATAAGTCCTATTTTGAAAAAAAATATAGTGAATTATTAGTGCAATTATAATGTAATTATCATTACAATTTAAGTTTTATTTAATATATTTTAAAATGTAATTTTTTAATGTAATGGCAAAGCTGAATTGTGCCTACTATGCTGATTTGCTGCTCAAGAAACATTTCTCATTAGTATCAATGTTGAAAACAGTTGTGGTGTTTCATATATCTGTGGAAATTCAGATTTTTTGGGGGGATTACTTGAACAAAATATTCACAGCATTTATTTGAAATAGAAATAATTAGTTTCAGTGTAAAAGTCTTTACTGTGTTTTTTATCAATTTAATGCATCATTGAGCACCACAAATTGTATTTCTCACGCTGAAAACCAATTTATAATATATTTAATATGTCGCAGCACCCTAAGTGTCTCTAGCCTCGTCGCTGTCACTATAGAAGGAATCAAGCGTGTCTCCTCTGGAGTTCTTGAGTTCAAGCCTGCCACTTATCAGCCAATCAAAAAAAGAAAGGGGCTACACATTAGCCAAGAAACTAGCACTATTGTATCTGGGTAAGATTCAAGATAAGTTGTGATCTCCTGTTTTAATGTTACAAAAACTTCACAACTTTGTTTGACACAAACAATGACAACTTGACTGCTGTTAGAGAATTTTTCCCAGATAATTAACATCATTTTTTTATGAGTCTGTAACTAAGACAGCAGTTTTACAGCCTTTTCACTGATAACATTTGCTCAGAACAAGTAGTCTAGGCCTATTGTGCCTACATGATAAAAACTATGTTAAGCCCGGAACACACCAAGCCGACGCCGATGAACTAGCAGCAGACTGTGTTGTCGCCTGAAGTCCGCTCTCGTCGAGGTAAAAAGCTGCACTTGAACACACCGAGAGAACTGCAGGCGACTGTGTTCTGCGTCTGCGTGTAATTGAGACAACTGTCTATTTCTGCAGATATATTAGTCTATATTCGCCATTTAAAAGGAAAACCGGTCCCCTCACAATGACAGTAGGCTAAACTAATTATTACATTAGGGCAGGCTAACGTTACATGAGTTACAAAAGCAGTTCATGTGGATGGCAAAATTAAACTAACGTTATATTAGTTTGCCAGATTATTTTTTGACATTCGTTTAACATTTATAATGACCTAAAAAAACTGTCAAATATGAAACGTTAAGTTTAGCTACTACTTACTTACATCTTACTGTAATCTCGCAGTCACACTTTATCATACACTGAAGCGTCGAGTTGCAATGCTCTGCTGAAATTTGAGGATTTCGCGCTCAGCATCGTCTGTGAACATAAAGCCCGCCTAGCCTACTTTGATTTGATTGGTCATCTCAAATATTCTGACATTGACGAGCAGTGACAGACCAATGAGGCTCAGATGAACACACACACCCTGTCCTCTGTTTCTGACGTGCTCTCTGATCGGCGCTGCTGTGGATTGATGATGAAGAATGAGCTGAACTGATTAACAAGACTGAAGCGAACACAAATTTGTGTATATTAATCACCAAATTTTAGGGGGGCTAGGCAGAAGTTTAGGGGGGCTGAAGCCCCCCTGAAAAGGGCCTAGTGACGTCCCTGGGCCTAGTCATATTTTCGTTTAACACGATGACTGAGAGATCACATCTTCTCAAACATCTCTCTCTCTCTCCAAGAACATTATTATTTTCTTGGAGAGAGATGTGTTCTGGGGAAAAAACATTATATATATATATATGTAATAATATATATATAATATATATATATATTTAATATAGTGGTTAGTCATTGGTCGTATATGGCATTAAAAATTAAACTGGCATTAAAAGGCATTAAAAAGGCATTCAATTTAATTTGAAGATACCTGCAGAAACCCTGAGATAATTTACTCCGATAATAATTTTATTAGCACTAAATAAATTAAAGTGTACTGCAAAGTCAATGTTATAGGTCACTTTTAAAATCATGTCATATTTTATAATTATATCCAGGCCATGGATGCATTAATCATTGCATCTGTCTTTCACATATGTCAGGTAAAAAGCAATTAAGCATCCTTTTATTTGCCCTGAGAGGAACGCCTCCTAAAAAGGCCAGGTTAGAGGATGGTTTCTGTAAAAAAAAAAGATCTCATATTTTCAAATTTAACTTCCATGGCCTTATGGGATAGCAAAGTGTCCACTGGTTCACTCTTCAAATACCTAAAAGTTGCAGTACATTAACCAGGTAGCGTAAGTGTTGACGGTCTCCATTAAAATCATTGCGAATATTGCTTAGTTTTATATCACCAGCAAAATCGTCTTAAATCTACTGTAAATATTCAATACATCACTCACTATTTAAAATATCACTACCCATTTCAATTTATACTAAGTGTGGATTCCAATAACAGGCTAGGGTTGACTCATTTATTGTGTGCTTTGTGTTCACAGCAGAGTCTAGTCTGCGGGACAGCGAGGATCAATTCGGCCGGACCCCTCTGATGTATTGTGTCCTGGCTGACCGCTTGGACTGTGCAGAGGTGCTGCTTAAGGCCGGCGCAGCCGTCAACAAGACTGACCACAGTCAGAGGACTGCACTGCACCTCGCAGCACAGAAGGTGACACACACACACACACACACACATAGCCGTCTGTGTCTGAGCTGACCCTGTTTGTGACAGACACTTACAAAAGGTTAGTGTTGCTAGGATTTACTGCCCTCTAGTGTTTGTGATGTTGACACATTTCACCCTGAGATTTAAATATGATGTGTTATGGTATTTTGACTTAATAAACAGGATGGTTTGAATGAGACAAGAGGATTGGATATGAGAGCAGAGTGGAGAGGGAAAGGAGAAGAGTGTGAGGAGAGGAAGACAGGGAGGAACTGGATTGATGGGTAACACTCTGACATCTAGATCAATAAGAGCTGTAGCTCAGGGATTAACAGTCTAATTGGGCTGGGAATAGAGACTGAGAACCCTGACACACACACACACACGAGGGCTCTCCCTGGAATGTTTTACACAGGAGCTAAGGAGGCCTAGGAGGATACTTGATGAGAGGGGAGGGCCATTCGCACTCAGACACATTCAAACCCTTTAGATGGATAAGCAGTCTTCTCTATCCCAAATGCAGCCCAATAATAAAGTACTTTTTGTTTTTTTTTACTCCGTTTAGATATTTTGCAGGCTTTGGATGATTTATCATTTTAGTTAAATGATGATAAAATATCTGCTTATATAATAATTGAGTCTAATAACTTAAAAAACTTAAAAAAAATGTAGATCAGGGACTTTGTATTCAGTTTTCAGTTGTAAATGGAAAGGGAGCAGATCTGAATGCAAACTTGCAATGGATTGTAATAAAGGAGGCAGGGTTGAAGCGGACTAAATGATGGGTGAAGTCAGTGCACATGTCCGGACAGAGAAGTCTGTTGTTTCACCAGAAGATATTGTTTCGATATATTGATTAAAAATTTGATTTAAAAATAAATAAAAAATGAAATGAATGCCTTAGATGCCTTAAAAGAACAATAACATGCATTAGGGGTGCATTTTTGTCAAGTAGTTGGGGTGCTTTTTTGAAGGTGAAAAAAATGATTTCTAGAGACACTAAATTAAATTGCAGAAATAATAAATATTTTCAAAATGTTTTTTTTCTCTCACAAATACTCCCCTTCTGCCATTAGAAGGACAAAAAGATGTTGCTGTGTCAGGCTGGTTGGGATGTTTGGTCACCACAGTTTTTTCCTTTTTGTTACACTTCTGGGGAAAATCCACTTACAAATACCTTTGGATATTAAGTACAGTCATCAGTGTCACATGATCCTTCAGAAATCATTCTAATATGCTGATTAACGGTGTGCTGTTTAAATATTTTGTGAAATGTTTTTTTGGGAAAATAACTTACATATTGTCTTTGTTAGGATATCCCAGATAAAAGAAAGTACATAGAACAAATTATAAACTGAAATCACAATTCTAGACGATTGTATTTTTGGGCCTTGACAGAAGCCAGACATAAACTTGCAACATCCACATGAACACCACAGTTCAATTCGTTTCATTAGGGTGTAATAACTTCATTAGGGTGTTGTGATCCTCTAATCATTACAAACAGACAAAATATTTCTGCAATTAATGTTAAAAGTTGTTGATTTGATTGTATTTTTGCATGTGCACATGCTTTTCAGGGCAACGTGCGTTTCATGAAACTCTTACTGTCACGCCATGCCGATTGGCGTTTGAAAGATCTGGAGGAAATGACACCATTGCACCTGGCAACCCGTCACTCGAGCTCCAAACCTCTGTCTCTGCTCCTCAAGCACATGGCACCTGGTGAGGTGGACACACAGGACAGGAATAAGGTACCGAACGATACACACACTACACATGCTCACTCACACACTCAGCGGCTCGTGTATAGATGGCTTGGGTGGGGATCAGGGGTGAACGTGAGGTTAGGTGGTGTGTGTATGTATGCATGTGTGTTTGTGGTTGCATATATGCCGTAAAGCAGTTGGGGGTCTGTGCACCCTCTGATGTTTCTCTGGAGGATATGAGCTCTGTTTAAATTGTCTAATAAAATATATTTTCTCAGAGCTGCTGCGAGAGCTTGCCAGGCGCCTACAAGGCTCAGGATCTCATCACAATGTTAACCTTATGTGTGTGTGTGGACTGACGGTCACACTCGCTGCATGCCAAAGACGTCTTCCACGAATCTAAGAGACCAACCCAAGTTCACAACAAAGACGAAATATATGGATTCCACCTCAGAAAAAAATATAGCAAATTGTGAGATATAAAATAACAAATAAATTCCCATTGTGTGATAAAATATATAAAATTGCAAACACATAAGTCACATTTACAAGAAATAGTTCCAATTTTGAGAAATAAAGTTTGGTGTTGGTAAGATTTGTTTATGTTGTAATTATTCTAAATTACATATTTGGTCAACATTTCTTCTTATTTTCAGTGTTGAAAACATTTGCGCTGTTTAATAGTTTTTGGGAAACCCTGATTCATCTTTTCAGGATTATTTGATGAATAGAAAACATTGATTTAGAAATCAACATTTTCTAACATAACAAATGCATTTACAGTCAATAAAACAAATAAAGAAATAAAGTTGCAATTGAGATATAAAGTCACAATCATAAGATATAAAGTGAAACACACAGAAACAGACATTGATAGATATGTGCCATACTGGTTCAATGAAACTGGAAAGAGTTTCTTTACTGGTTGGCACTGTTGTACTTTACTGAAATATTTGTACTCGATGAGCGATAATACTGGTAATAATAATAGCTATAATACTAGGATTAGCAAACACAGACTAGATTAAGAAGATATATGCTGGTCACCATAGAGCAAAAGGAGAGGTTAGAGAGATGCTTGTATGGGCCCCGTGCTTTCCTGGGAAACACTGCTATCAACTGCTCCAGATTACCAGACCACATGCAGCTTTATTCACTTTGGCTCCAATTACTGTAAACATTCACCCCAGTTTACTTTCCGATGATCTACGCACATACAGCGACTCTTTAGATACGCCGTCATTTAAAATCTCATTCCACAGACAAACTGCTCAAAGCTACCAGGGTTATTAGGGCTCCTGTTTTAAATCATTATTCTCTCTGTGTTTTGTGTGTGTGTGTGTGTGTGTATGGTTGTGATTATGCTAGTATGAGTGTGTGCGCGTGTGCACACTGTGGTTGTATCAGTGCTCCCATTGAGTCACATAAGGGAGTTTTGTTTGCAGGCCTTTATCCGTCTGTTGGTTTTGTAATAATTTGATAAGCAGAATCATGATTTCTCGTGATGAGGCTTGTTCTGTGGCCAGATGCAAAAAAATAGCTCATCTAGTGCGTCTTCAGTCTTTACTTTCCACATTGCCTGTTTGTAAATTGCTGAGGAAACTTGAGTGATGGATGAAGAGAAAAGGGCATGTGTGCTTTTGAGGTAACCGTTTTCAAAAAGTTTGAAATCAAACTTGACCAACCAAGGATGTCCTGTTGTTTAAGCTTGTGAAGAAACTGGAGACCAGCATCTATTTAAATGTAACCATTTAGCAGACAAGTCATCCAAAGTCAAGTACTTACAAATGAGGAAAAGTTCAAATTATTTATCAGACAGAATCCAAAAATATTAGTAATACTGACAATAATGAATTTTGACCTCTGACTACTAGGAGTCTCAAGCTGATCAGGCCAAACTGGCCCGACGACACACACACAAATAAATTGCATTTAGAAATCTACAACTGTATATATATATATATATATATACTATATATATTGTATCTAAATAAACTATAATAATAATAACTTTAACAACATTTCTTTCATAAATGAATTTCAACCACGGTGTTCTCAGTGGCTCAGATGCCGGGAGTCTATGGAGATTTTTGTTGGTACATTCAATAACAGAAAAAGAAATTTTGGCGTAGACATTGTATATCTCCAGCAGCTACAGCGGGGAAACAAAAATGGCGGACTGCTGCGGCTCACTCAGAGCGGGATGTATGCTAATAGGGAAATCGCCACCAGTCATGGGCGGGGCTCCAGTAGGGGTAAATCTGGAACTGCTCATTTGGAGTGACTGTTTAGGATTTATGGGGATTTTTACCATTATAGGCTGGTTGTTTACACTGTGTTCAAACATTTTATAAAAGTGTTCCCCTTTAAGTTCAAAACTAAAAAATGGAAAAATGGAAAAGCACCATAATGTTATTTTCTTGATTGCAGTTCATTAACAGCTTGGTAGCTGTGATTACATTAAGCCCCAATTTGCTTGAAAGCCATGAAGCAGCTCTGTAGCCACAGTGTAACACGAGTGAACAGTAAAACTGGAAAATGTTATCTTTGAAATTGAATTTTGTTTGTTCCACAGCAGACAGCGCTGCACTGGAGCGCCTTCTACAATCACCCCGAGCATGTCAAGCTGCTGATCAAGCACGATTCAAACATCGGGATTCCAGACAGTGAGGGCAAGATCCCTCTACACTGGGCGGCGCATAACAAACATCCCAATGCTACACGTACGGTGCGCTGTATCCTGGTGAGTCCACACTCATAACCTCACTAGTACTCTTCACTCTTAAAGTATACTTTTATTATAGCATTGTTGGTATGTCCCCCATTTGTGTATATTGTAGGAAGCTGCTCCCACCGAGTCTCTGTTGAACTGGCAAGATTATGAAGGACGCACCCCTTTGCACTTTGCAGTGGCTGATGGGAATGAGGCGGTGGTTGAGGTCCTGACTTCATACGAGGGTTGCAGCGTGACAGCCTATGACAATCTGTTCAGGACACCACTGCACTGGGCGGCGCTGCTGGGTACACACATTTACTCTCATACGCATGCATAATTTGACTGGTTAAAGTAATTATTTGGAATTTAAATTGTGTGCTTTAAGTGTAGATGTTAACATAGGGTTTGTATGTTTGTGTAGGTCATGCAAAGATTGTCCACCTCCTGTTGGAGAGGAACAAGTCTGGGATGATCCCATCAGACAGTCAGGGAGCAACACCTCTGCACTATGGAGCTCAGAGCAACAATGCTGTAAGACATTTTTGAATGTGTAAAATAACATCTAGTTTAAAAACCAACACTTGAAATTACATCAGCATGATAAAAACTACAGTAAATGACAGAAACCATATTTGGAAAAACGATATTTGAAGTGTAATTAAATTGTTTAGTTGGTCTAAGGTGCTAGGTTTTACTTGGTGGTTGCTAGGTGGTTGCTAGAGTATTTGAGTGGTTGCTAGGCTGTTGCTATGGTGTTCTGGTGGTTGCTATGGTGTTGCTAGGTGGTTGCTAGGGTATTCTGGTTGGTTGCTAAGGTGTTCCTAGGCGTTTGCTAGGGTGTTCTGGGTTGTTGTTATGGTTTTGGTAGGCAGTAGCTGAGGTATGTTGGATGGTTGCTAGGCAGTTGCTAAGGTATTGCGACTAGACTCCTCACTGGGACACGCAAGTATGAATCGATCACCTCCATCTTATTTAAACCTCACTGGCTACCAAACTACTGGCTATCAAATTTAGAATTGATATAAAATTTTTACATTTTGGGTATAAAGCTCTTAACAATCTGGCCCCTCAGCACCTGACCGTCCTGCTATAAAAATATATAAAAATATATTGTATTGTGGGTGGTTGGTAGTGTATTCTGTGTGGTCACAATGCAGTTGCTACAATACATAAGCTATTCGAGGCAAACAAATCGCTATAACACATGGCCTTTGGTATCCTATTGCTTTATTTAATTGGTTTCATGTGATTTTACCTATTTATTGTGTTTTCTATCTGTTAAGGACACAGTTGCAGTGTTCCTGAAACACCACTCTGTGCGCGATGAGCCTGATCTGGAGGGACGAACAGCCTTCATGTGGGCTGCTGGGAAGGGCAGCGATGATGTCATCAAAATTATGCTGGATCTGAAAAAGGACCTGGACATCAACATGACTGACAAATATGGAGGGACAGGTATGTGACAGAGTTACACACTCGCAAACACATACACACACTCAGATTGTCATTTTGAACACAATTATCCATTCCTGGCCTAAACTGGTTAGTTTCAGCTCAGATCAGTGATAATTGCATTTTCTTTTCAATCAAGCAATTAACAAGCCATTTCCAATGTATGTACCCCCCATACAGCCTTAACAAGAGTTGACGGTTTGTTCGCTGTCTTCATGTGCTCCATTTGTGTGTGTGTGTGTAGCACTTCATGCGGCCTCTCTCTCAGGGCATGTGTCCACTGTGCGCTTGTTGCTAGAGCAGGGAGCCATGGTGGATCCGCTGGACGTAATGAAACACACACCTCTGTTTCGTGCTTGTGAGATGGGCCATAGAGATGTCATCCTAACACTAATCAAAGGTTTGAAACAGCATACATGCCCCTTTATCCTCCCTATAGACAATGCTGACCAGGAAAAAAATACAAATATAAAAAAATACTTTTACGTTAGACATTTAATAATTTATATGTCGAAAATCAAAAATATATTAAAAATTAGGGCTGTGCAAAAGTTAATTGCGATTAATCACATCACATATTTTGTATATATAAATACCTATGCATGCATGTATATATTTAAGAATTATTTGTGCTTAAATTCTATGTATATATATATATAAATACATAATCTATATTATATAAATATAAATATTTTATATATGAATAACACATTTTCATAAATATATACATGCATGTGTGTGTATTTATATCTACAAAATAATTATATACAGCACACACAAATATATTATGTAAACACAGACTTTTATTTTGGATGCGATTAATTCAATTAACTTTTGCACAGCCCTATTAAAAATACAATAAGTATTTTTAAATGTAGTATGTTTATATTTTTATTTATTTGTTTGTTTATTATTTAGACATATTATGTTCCAAGTAGTGTTCATTTTGTCAGCAATTTCTTTGCAGATTTCTTTGCTGAAATTGCTTATTTCTCAGCAATTTCAGCAAATTCCCAGAGTGCTCATGGTAAATCTGCATCTTGAATATGTTTAGGAGGGGCACGTGTTGATCTGGTAGACATAGACGGTCACTCTGCTCTACACTGGGCGGCTCTGGGCGGTAATGCAGAGGTATGTGAGGTGCTGATGGAGAACGGGATCGGTCCTAACCTCCAGGACCACGCAGGACGAACTCCCCTGCAGTGTGCGGCATATGCCGGCTACATCAACTGCATGGCCTTGCTCATTCAGCATGATGCAGATCCCAATATCCAGGACAAAGAGGTATGATTGTAAAGCAAACCCAAAGATAACACTGAGAACATGTACTGGCCATTACCCATGAGTGGCCTGCTTGAGATATGAAAGAGAGAGACTGAGTCTTTTTTTGTGTACGTTTATGTGTTAAGGGGAGAACCGCGCTCCACTGGTCCTGTAATAACGGTTATCTGGATGCTGTGAAGCTGCTTTTGGGGTGTGGGACATTCCCTAACCATATGGAGCACACTGAGGAGAGGTAACAAACATTCACACATGCCACAGTTCTTGTGGTGTGGCCTAGTGGTTGCAGATCAGATGTTCTTATTTAAACCATTCAAATGTTTGGGGTTAGTAAGAAATTAATACTTTTATTCAGCAAGGATGCAATAAGGGACTGTTCGTTTTTTTTAAGGGGCCACCGGAGGAGATTTTGAGATCTGTAGTCCAGAAAGACTTGACCCTCCCTTCACCAGTAATAATTTTTTCTATGAACCTCCAAAATGATTGTGAAAAAGGCATGACCTTCCCCGATAACTTATTAATTACTTCTTTACTGGTTTGCGCTTGGCAAAGATGTTCAGATAGCCATTGTTTTTTTTACATCCATGACAAATGACTAAACTCCTGCTTTCTCATCGTACTAGGGCTGTAACGATAGATCAAACCTACAATTCGGTTCATATCACGATTTTTGATTTGAAAAAAAAAATCATGTTTTCGGTGTTGATGTTCGCGTTCGCATTGGTGACGCGTTCATATAACATGTATTGCCGCTGCCAATAAAGTATCTAAAAGCTACCACAAAGAACCGGCAAAAGTAATGGTTATGAATATGTCAAATATAGCAAGGAGACATTTTAATTGTTTATCAATAAACAAGTCTTTGTCGGTGTCGGCTGCAAAGATAAAGTTGACGATGCTGATCTTCGCAGTCAGTGAACGTGCCAGAGAGAAATGAACATTTCATACGGATTACATAAGCAGAGAGCTGTCTGTAGTCTGTTTTCTTTCGTTTTGAATTGTTTTGTTAAAAAGTAGACATTTCAAGCTTTCTATATATTTATCAAGTCTGTGAGGCAAGTAGCCTACCTTAGGCTATACGCTGAGTTTCGGTTCATTTATTAGACGAGAGTCCAGTTAACGTGCCGGCGCCTCCGTGTCATGATGATCTATTTTCTACTATATTTACTTCTTATTTATTAAATCCAGGCAGTTGGTTGATGAAACATTGATGAAAAATAAGATAAAAAACAAAATTCACTTTAAAGGAAGGCTTTGTGCTTTCTGTTTGAGGTCTCTGTGAAAGTTTTAAAGTCGCTCTCAGAGCGGTCATGTCCATAAAGGAAAACTGTTTTTTTTCCCTCATAAACGCGAACATGTGGAGGCCGACCCTTCTTCATCCGGTGCATAGTATTACTTTTGTTTTGCACAGCGTAATTCATAGAATTACTAAAAAATATTTTGCCTTCTAAAAGTTAAAGATTTTTTGTGTCACATCACATGTATTTCCCTCAAATTAAATATATAATGTGTATAAATGTGTAGACTGAAATTTTTCTAATGTCTGGACTCCTTTATTAAGGAGAATGAATATATAAACAGACGTTTCACTATTAAACGCTTTTTCTGATAATTTATATTTTAAGTATTGACTGCAAATGTCACGTCCATAACGCTGGAATAGCCCAATTTTAAAGAATTTAACAATTTTTTTTGGTGTAGGTCTATGTATTTTATTATGTTAATTTCAAATAATACTGATAGTAATTTCAAAATGTGGTGGCCCATGTAACACATCACACTCCACTGATATGGTGGCAATTTCAGGTTGGACATGCTTGAAAAACAATATTACTGTGTTTTTACTGTATGTTTGATCAAATAAATGCACCCTTGGCAAGAAAAACTTATTTTAGAATTAAAATTAGGGCTGTCAAACGATTAATCGTGAATATATGTGGTTTCTAGTAATCCTAAAGACCTTGATTAGCTGAATCGATCTGGATCAGGTGTGTTTGATTAGGGTTGTAGCAAAACTGTGCAGAGCTGTGGCCCTCCAGGAATTGAGTTTGAGATCACTGACATAAATTATATATAATTATATATACATGAAAATATTTCTTAAATAGATTCAAGCATGTGTGTGTATTTATATATATAAATAATTATACACAGTGCACCCACATATATTATGTATTTTATTTTGGATGCGATTAATCACGATTAATCGTTTGACAGCCCTAATTAAAATATCTTACTAACCCCAAACTTGCTATATAAATGTTATATATATTATATAATGTTTTTGGGAGTCTGTGGCATCAAAAAGTTTAAACCCCCTGTGTTAAATGACTAGGTACACTCCTCTAGACTATGCCCTGTTGGGGGAGCATCAGGAACTGACCCAGTTTCTATTGGAGCATGGAGCTCTGTCCATCGCCGCCATCCAGGACATCGTCGCCTCATCCATCCAGGCTCTTTACAAAGGCTACAAGGTCCGACGGGCCTTCGAAAGAACGCAAGAAGCTCCTCATGAGACATGAACAACTACGCAAGGATGCTGCAAAGTAAGACTTGCGTAAACACACATAGGTTCTTCTGCCTTGAAGAGAAAGATAAATGGTGGGGTGCAAATATTCTCTTACCCACAATCCAGTGCTGATTGATGTGGCTAGGCTGATCTGTAGAGCCGACATGGAATGTTTGCATGAATATAATATGTGTTGTTTAATTATGTGTGTTTGCCCTGAACCAGCTCATCTATCTACCTGCCTGCTGAGGAATATGAGCATCAATTTCTCGCTGTCAATAATGGAAATAGATGAGACGATAGAGAGAGAAAGAGCGCAAGAGAGATTCACTCATTCTCCCTGCTTTTCTGTTAATTGGGCAACACTCAGCTGCCCAACAGCTTGACATTTAGAGTCTGTCAGCTCTGTGGATGAATGAATACACATATACACAGATTAGAATATGTTCTTCTCTCTTTCCAGGCTCTGCAAACTCACATTAACCTACATCCTCTAAACTTGTCTGCGTAGTCCGACTCTCTAACCGTCTGTCTTTTATCTGTGTTATTCTGTTTGCAGTCTATCCATCTACTCATTCGTTTTTGTTTCCTGTCTGGTAAAGGTGTTCAAAACCATGGAGGGATGTGTAATGCTGTCCTGTTAAACTCAGATATTGACTTGAGATATAGAGATATTGTACCAACCAATAATCTAAACTAAAAGCAAATGAAGGATCAATAATTGATCTGACTCTAAAAACCTTAAATTAACTTAATGAAAATGGGTTGTACATACACTGCCTTTCAAAAGATTTTTTAAATATTTTTGAAAGAAGTCTTTATGCTCACCAAGGCTGATCATACAGGGAAAAAAATTATATTGTGAAATATTACAATTTAAAATATCTGTTTTTATTTTTTATTGAATAGATTATTATTCCTATTATTCCTGTGATGGTAAAGCTGAATTTTCAGCACCATTACTCCAGTCTTCAGTGTCACATGATCCTTCAGAAATCATTCTAATATGCTGATTTACTGCCTAAGAAACAGTTATTTTATTATTATCAATGTCAGGATATTTGATGAACTGAAAGTTCAAAAGAACGGAATTATTATTTGTAATAGAATATTTTTAACAATGTAAAAGTATGACTGTCACTTTTAAAGCACTTTAATGCATCCTTGCTGAATAAAAGTATTAATAAAAAAATATAATAATAAATAAAAAAATCTGATCCCAAACTTTTGTACGGTATTAGAATGGCAACCATAAGATACTTGAACTAGAACTGACAGCCAGCAGTAAATGGCACTCAAACACTAAATAAATGATCCAGGACAGTCATAATCAACATGATAAATATGTGTCAAGTCAATAAATGTGTGTTGTGTGTGTTTTTTGTTTCTCTAGGAAGAGGGAGGAGGAACGCAGACGTGAGGCAGAGCAGCTGCTCTCATTGGCTGAGGCGGATCAGAAGCAGCGCGTGTCATTGGCTGCAGTCAGAGTGGAAAAACTTTCACTGGATGAAACGGAGCAGAGGTTTAAAGATCCAGCGGTGAAAGGACACAAACACAAAAAGTCCCCGGTGCTCATAACATTCATTCACAGAGCAGGAGAGAGAAACAACATAGAACTGGTGAGTTTAGTTTAGGAATGAAAAGTAAGGAATAACATGCAGACATGATAACATTTTGTCAATAAATTTGTATTTTTAAACATTT
This sequence comes from Hybognathus amarus, assembly GCA_030378365.1. Taxonomy (NCBI): domain Eukaryota; kingdom Metazoa; phylum Chordata; class Actinopteri; order Cypriniformes; family Leuciscidae; genus Hybognathus; species Hybognathus amarus. The sequence continues at coordinate 219,861 of JAQIUQ010004745.1, forward strand.
TATTAAAAAAAATATAATATTTGATAATAAATGTTATTATTATTATTATTATTATTAATAATAAATATTGTCGGATAATAAGCTGATAATTTTTTTCATGTTATGGCTGCTAACCAGTAAAGGGCCAATAATACAAATCCTGTAATATTGATATAAAATTCATAAAATAAAAAAATTCTAATTTAATAAAGGGGCCTCCATGCTACAATGTTAAAGGCAGCTATATATTTTCATGTATAAAGACCCAATTAATACTGTAAATTTTTGTTTTATTAATAAAATATAATATATATATGTGTAAAATATGAATATAAGTCTTTAGTTTTTATTACATTAGATTATCTCAATTTTTCTACTCACTATAATACTGCACACTTCCGTATGTTATTTATTTATTTACTTATTTTATATACTTTTTAATTGGGTATTTATTTTATTAACAATTTTTAGATGCTTATGTCATAAAAAGTCCATTCAAGTATACTTAATACCTGCGTTCAGCCAGTTGTGTGGAAGAATTAAAGCATTTCTGTACATATAGTTTACATCTTGATTTATTTATTTACTTTTATTTAAGTATCTATATGTATTATTTATTCCAACATTACAATGTATATTAAAAGACAACAAAGAGGATCTTTTAAGCAACCACCAACTCTTGTCTCTCTCATTTACTGCTAAGTTTTTAAACTGCTTACACTTTAGCACAGTTGTCTATCAATCAGAATCAAGTATTTAGCAGCACCATAATAATAACAAATCTTCTGTTGTGCCACCTAAGGGTATTGCACCTTGTCATCTCTAACGAACTTCTTTGTTTCTCTGTCAGAGCGCAGAACGAGAGAAGCCAAAACACCTGACACTACTCTCTCTCCTGCGACCTCTGGCCTCACCGGTGACCCCTCTGAGTACCAAGAAGTGTTCAGGCACTGTAGAGGAGGTCTGTGTGACAGAGACGTGTGGCCTAGACACATGCGTATCAGTGGAATGTGGATCCACATATGTAGCGCCGATCCCCGCTGGGTCCAGTCGACCAGGCAGTGCCAAACTGGTCCACACAGGAGCATGTGTAGCACCAGGCCACATGGAGACCACCACAACCCCCAAATCAGCAATACATACCAGACCCAGGACTACAGCTGCCCATTCAAAACCAGCAGCCCAGTCTACACTCAGTTCCACTGAGGCACTAACCAAGGGGAACAAGCCAGCATCAGACCACAAATCCTCAGGAAGCCAACATTATAACATCTCCAACTCCTCCTCAGAAAGAACCTCTGTCACACGACAAAAAGAGAGACGGGCAGAAAGAGAGATGGACAGAAAAAAGGATAAAAGATCAAGGACTGAGGGACAAAAAGAGACTGGTAGAGAGAAACATGGAGATGGACAAAGAGAGATGGATGAGCAGAACAAGAAAAAAACAACAGGACAAAGAGAAGGAAATAAAGGGAGACAGCATCCGATGTAAAAACCAGGCGGCCGTTGTGATACAGAGAGCATGGAGGAGGTACTGATGTTTTTTATTCCACTCTTTCTCTACTTCAATAAATACTTAATTCTGATTGGCCAACTACAACATTTGTATAATGACTTTGTGTGTGTTTTCTCTGTCCCCGGAAACTAGTCTCATAAACTAGGCATATTCACAGGGCAAAAGCCAGTCTCCTAAACTAGGCATATTCACATGCTGTAGTTTTCGTCAATCGGAATAAATCCAATCTCATCAGATTCTGAAAGTTCTTTTTATATGAACCCTAAAAGTTGCAATCTGATGTACATTTTCATTGACATGTGCATTACATGTATTCCAAACAAAAGTTAGTGTCCAGACGGCGACGCTCAGAACCGAAAAAAAGCAATGGTGATGTTGTCACCTGAGTTACTGTGAGTATAGTTGTACATTTTACCTTGATTACATCTAAAAATTAAAGCTGGCATTAATGTCAGAAGTAACTAAGCAAATATTAAAGTAACCATGTATTCAATAATTGTATCCCTTAAAACTCATCTTTGATCACCCATTTAAAAGTTATTTCCTTAAAAAAATGCCTTAAAAAGGCTTGACTCAAGGCTTGCCTCATTTAGTATATACGGTTCAATGAATTTGCAAATTAGCTCCAGCTCCATCACATCAGCTCAAAGATCCACTCTTTGATGATCTCACTTTAACAGGAAATCGTTAATCGCTAATCACGATAATTTAAACTGATTATTTGGATGCATGTAAACATAGCTAGCTACTGTTTCTATATCTTATCTCTCCGATTAATATTGTACACACATTTATAATTCACATTTTTTCACAGTATAAATTTGATTTTTTATACATAAATACACACATACATTTATTTGTTTACAAAAAATAGACAATAAATTGTTACATTCAACACATCACTGTTTAAATCTACGTTTCCTGCAAGAAAAGTCTGCAGATCCCATCTGTGTCTGCTCATATGTTGCCCATATGTTCTGTTTGTTCTGTTCATACACTGCCTTGTTTGAGTTGTGGCATGGCTTTGTGCCCACCAGCACATCAACACCTCAGAGGGGAGGTCACCAGAATAGGCCTCTTATTTATGTGTGTGTGTGTTTGTGTGTGTGTAGAGAGTGTAATGCAGGCCCATAAGTGCACTTTCTTTTAATGGCTTTACTAAAATAATGGGATTCAGAGTACAAAGAAGGTATATGCACATTCTTCAAGTCCTTTTTATGAACAGTAATGTGGTTGGCTCGTTTGATTGTACATATTTAATTTGCATTTGCTGGTACATATGTGCTTTTGAATCCGTAACATGTTTTTCCATTCAGGTCTTGTATTCGGGGTCGTCTTCATAAGGTACTGTGCAGGACTGTGAAAGGGGCGGAGTCCGCTGAAGTCACAGCCCTGTTGATTCAGTTATTATGGGAGTGGCCTATAGCTCATGACCACACCCACCATAAAACATCTTCTGAAGTTCAAGCTGCTCCAACCAGGAACACAGGGAAAAAAGCTCCGTGCTCCAAAATGTTTATGGTGAGTGTTATATTACTGTCCACTAGGAGGGAAACTAATTAATATCACAGTTTTAATGATGTTGGGTATGACATGTAGGTACACATTAAAGAGTTTGTTCATTTTCCCAGCCCTAATTTGCATATTATGTAAATATATAGCCATTCAAAAGTTTAGGATAGGTAAGATTTTTTTTTAATGTTTTTAAATAAAAACTAATTTTCTATTGGAGTATATTTTAAAGTGTAATTTATTCATGTGATGGTAAATTATTACTCCAGTCTTTGGTGTCACATGATCCCTCAGAAATCATTCTAATATGCTGATTTGCTGGTCAAGAAACATTAATTATTATTATCAATGCTGAAAACAGTTGTATATCACTTTTTTTATTCAGCAAGGATGAATTAAAATAGTCAAAAGTGACAGTAAAGACATTTATAATATTACAAAAGATTAAATTTCAAATAAATGCTATCTCTATCAAAGAATCCTAAAAAAGTATTTTAATCATTGATAATGATTCTTGAGCAGCAAAATCAGCATATTAGAAAGATTTCTAAAGGTCATGTGACACTATTTAAGACATTAAAATAGAATTGTATTCATTTATAACCATATGCCTGATTGCTTGTAAAAGTAATCAGATACCTTTCCTTAAATAGCGACATGTTGTGAGTTTTCTGTCCGTAGCATAAGTTAAGTTTAAAATAGGCCAAGCATCACTAATAAGATTATTATAGAGGGGTGTTATGTTTTTATGTGACGTTCCAACACAGACGCACACCGTCACCCCTCCCTCCTTTCATATCAGTTGATAAGGTGGAGTTTCGACCCAGTTAATGCAACTGACCTTCAGCAGACATGAACAGGTGATGATGGCTGAGCAGGCCAGAGACGCTCTCATTCTCAAACACACGCGTGCACGTACACACACACACGGACACTTGTTCCCCTCCCCGCTCCTCCCTGACAGTCACAGCGGTTTGAAAAGTTCATTGCTGTCAGGCGGAATGTCGAGCTGTCTCCTTCTCGCTCACAAACGCAAACCTCCCTCCCCTCATCCTGCCCGCTGCTACCAGATGGACACACGCTCACACACACCTGCACGTTTCATACCAAACTGTCCAATTCTTGTTATTTTAACAGCTCTAGTATCAGTCGTGAGTTGTGACGTTAACGTGGAGATTGATCCGTTCGAGTAAAAAATGTGCATGTGACCACATCTAAAGCAATAAACACTGTCGTTACATTTGGTCTAGGTGGCGCCCCGTCCAAAAGAGGGCACTCTCTGCGGGCTGCAGTGCTTAAAACACAGAGTCAAAGCCAAGTGCTGCTGGATCTGTCACTCAAAACAAACAAACACTGTGAGTACTGGGTTTATAATCACTGCTTGTGTTCTTTGGTGGTGCATGTTTTCAGCAGCCATTCATCTTTAATGTCCTTTAGAAATCATTCTTATGATGCTGATTTGGTGCTCAAGAACCATTTCTTATTATTATGCATGTTGAAAACCGCTTAATATTTTAAGCGTTTGTGGAATCCATGATACACCTCCAAATGTTGTGGATAAGATTAAAAAAAGAAGTGGAATTACTACTTTTAGTCAGCATGGACACATTTAATCAATCTGAAGTTACAGTGGACATTTAGAAAGTTACAAAAGGTATCATTTTAAAATAAATTTTGTACAATGAATTTTATATTCATCAAAGAATCCTAAAAAAATCACAGTATCATGATTTCCACAAAAACATTAAGCATCATAAAACTGTTTTCAACATTGATAATAATAGGGATATTAATAATAGTCATAATTGATAGAAATTGAGCTTGTTTTTTAAACCACCAAATCTGCATATTAGAATGATTTCTGAAGTATCATGTGACAGACTGTTATGACATTTAATTTTAAAATTAGGGCTGTCAATCGATTAATCGTTATTAATCGCATCCAAAATAAAAGTTTGTGTTTACATAATATATGTGGGTGCACTGTGTATAATTATTTTATATATTTAAATACACACACATGCTTGTATATATTTAAGAAATATTTTCATGTATATAGATTTATATATAATTTATATGATATGTAAATATAAATATTTTATGTATAAATAATTTTTTTTCTTAAATATACATGGGTGTGTGTATTTATATATATACAAAATAATTATACACAGTGCACCCACATATATTATGCAAACACATACTTTTATTTTGGATGCGATTAATCGCGATTAATCGATTGACAGCCCTAATTTTAGAACCCTATTAAAATAATGTTTTTGTGAAATTTTTCACAATATTACTAAAATTACTACAATATTGCACAATATATACATTAATATTATTTTTAATGTATGTTTGATCAAATAAATGCAGCCTTGGTGAGCATAAAGGTCAAGTCACACTGCACTCACAACAGGTCGTGAAATGTCTGAGATGTGACACTGTAATCTGTTTGTTGGTGCAGTGTGGATTGGCCTAACAAGACTTTTTTTAAAAGCTTTTTTAAAAATCATAATTATTCCAAATGTTTGACTGATAGTCTGTATGTGCTTTCTTTATCCACAGTGAGTGCCGTTGACTGTGTGAGCCTGGTGGATTCTTTAAATCAGGCAAAACAATACTCTTACCATCTACGCCCATCCAGTACTGGCAGTCAAAGCAGTCAGAACAGAACTAAGAACTAACACAAGGAGCTTTACAGGAACTAAATCTCTCCAAGAGACACAGGGATTATATGCACTTAAACTCATTTGATGTTTATTGAAACTATTGCATGAGGAATAGTGAACTCGCATGGTCCTTGTCTGGGTTTACATTTGAAATCTGCAGTATCACCTTGATTATTGCAGAGGTTAAAACCACAAACACAAATGTATTCGATAACCTTTCATTCTGTCAACAACAGGTCATATACCTGTCGTAAGGGTGACGCCTACATAACAAGACCACCTGCATGGGAGACCACTGAGTGTACATTAAAGATGTCACAAGGCTGTTAAACTGCCCCTCTCTTTGAAACATACTCATATTTTCAGGCCATTTCTGATATTGTCACAGATCTATCTATTGTACTCTTATACGCTATCGTCAGCCCTATTTTTGAGTGGGTTGTGTTATTAATACATTTTATCCAACTATAAATCATTGTACATTTTTTTTTTACTATTGATGTATTACTGTTCAATACATTTTGTAAAAGTGAAGAAACCTCAATTTATGTTAAGAAGGGAAATATTTTTGTGTCATTTTTTTACTAGAATCATCTTACCTCACAGACTTTGCTCTTAAACTTGAGTCATAATTAAGATTCAAAAGTTTGAGGTTTGAAAAATTGTATTTTTTAAATACTCTTATGCTCACCAAGGCTGCATTTATTTGAACAAGAATACAGTTATAAACTTTTAAAAGCTGTTAAAATAATTAAAAATATTTTTTTTTCCTGGGGTGACAAAGCTTTTACGGCAGTCATTACTCCAGCGTCACATGATCATTCAGAAATTGTTCTAAAATATTTGGTTAGCATTTTATCTTACTATCAATGTTGAAAACAGCTGTGCTGTTTAATATTTTTGTAAAAAATGATAATTTTCTATTTAAATAGAACATTCAAAAGTACAAGTTATTTGAAATATTTTATAACAATACAAATGTCACTTTTGATCAATTTAATGCATTTTTGATGAATATAAGTATTCATTTATTTAAAAAAAAAACCCTTACTGATTCCAAACCTTTGAATGTAGTGTTCCTATTTTTAAATTCACAATTCTTTAGGAAACTAGGGTGGTGAAGGTGCAGTGAATAAGACACATGAATTTGGTGTGAGAGACCCGGGTTCAAAATCCACTGTGAGACAGCAATGTGTCCCTGAGCAAGACACTTAACCCCTAGTTGCTCCAGAGGCTTGCGACCTCTGACATCTATAGCAATTGTAATTTGCTTTGGATAAAAGCGTCAGCTAAATGAATAAATGTAAATGTAAACTTTAAAACAGCAGCTGTTTGTATGTTCCAGTTGCTTTGAGCAGGGGTTCTCAACTCCAGTCCTCACAACCCACTGCTCTGCATATTGTGTATGTCTCCCTTATTTAACACACCTGATTCAGATCCTCAGCTCGTTAGGATAGACTAGAGTCTTTCCTAACGAGCTGAGGATCTGAATCAGGTGTGTAAATAAGGGAGACATACACAATATGCAGAGCAGTGGGTTGCAAGGACTGGAGTTGAGAACCCCTGGCTTTGAGTATACCATTATTTCATGAACTCAGTTGATTACAAAACAGTGGGTTATAAAAAAAAAAAAAAAAAACTCCAGGTCTATATTAATAAATGTGCAATAAATCTGAAACTGAAATAATCAGTTCATTATAACAAGGTTTATTTTTTTCATTTTGTACAAAACGACTAGAATCAGAAAACAAAAAGAACATGAATGGCTGTGGCGCTGAAAACTGTAACAGTCAGCAGTTAATAGATGTCCCTCATGGCCATGTTGGCCCGCTGACCAGACATCGTCACGCTGTAGCAGTACAGCAAATCAGTCAGCCACTGCTCTCGACTCTCTCCACCATAGAAATGCTACATAAACAAACAGAAAAGAGAGTGTCGGCACTTTGAGTATAGGCATTTACATTTGAATATGTTAGCATTTTAAGTTTGATCGTGCAATTTTAAGCATTACACATTACATATTTTGATGTTCCATACCGTTAAGTCCTGTATGATTTGTTGCAGTAGACTGGCGTTGGCCATCATGTGGTTGCGTAATTGAGTATGCTGAAGAAGTAATGACAGGATCTGTGCCAACAGGGGGAGCTCTTCCTCACACAGGTCACAAACACTAAAAGACTGCAGGACCAATCGCAGGAGCCTCGGTACCGCACTCAACGCAGCAAAACATGCCTCCCACACGGCATCCTGAAGGAGATAAACACGTTTTTGACATTTTTAGTTTTCGTTTCGAGCATTAGGAGTGATTGGACCACCAGTTTCTTTAAAGTCAGCATAAAGCGAAAGTTTGCGATTGTCTTTTCTTCCCTATTGTGACGATATGTGAAAAAGGTGGCATAAATGTAATGAATACATTATATATTTAGAATAATTGTAATTAATATTTCCTTTATAAAACGGGTAGTTCGAATCCTTGATTCTGATTGGTCAAGAGCTGTGCTTTATTCACGATAAAACACGCTACGACCGCTTTCACCCAACGGTTCTATTGATCGCTGCGCAACACTGCGGTTCTATGTTGTTTTTATTTGAGCTTTCATGCATTTTACACATTGGAACGTTGTTGCTGTTCACACTCGGGGACTATTTTTTCCAGCGGAAGGTAAGCTTTTAGTGATTTTACTTCAAGAAAGTTGCACTTACATTGTTTTTTACTTTAATATTGTGTGGCAACCGTTTTTATAAAAGCAATAAGATACTCGAGGCAAGTGCTGTATCGTGAAATAAGTAACAGCTGAAGGGCGTTGTTAGGCACGTACGTGAAGTCGTGAGCCTTTGCTTACAGCACAGCCTCTCGTACCTTATTGCTTACATACATTACAGACACAAATTAATAGACACTTGTACACCATTTCGGAAGAAATCAATTGCTCATAAAAACGTAAGGAATTTTAGGCGCACCAAAACCAACTATTTTCAAATGTTTATTTTTTTTTGGTTTGCGGTCTTTATGAGACTGCCCTTTTTGGACTTTCCCCAGTCCTGTGTTCCAAATTCTCCAATAGTCTTCTTTGTGGTGTATAAATGTTACTCTATGCAAATATTGTGTGTGTGGGTGCGAGCGTGTTAGTGAGCACACCTCTTGCGGGCACTCTGCTCCAGTTGTAGCAGCAGATTGAGCATGCTCAGGCAACAGTCAGACAGGAAGTGGAGGAGTGTGTCGCTGGGCAGGAAGTTGACATCCAGTAACCGGGGAACACACCTTAAAATCGCTGCACACACACAGTCTGGCACCACGGCGAGTCCACACTACAAAGAGATGGAGAGTCTCACCACAAACTGTCTGGCTCCACTGCCCACTCGCATGCAAAACATTCAGTAGAAAACAAGTTCACTAACCAGATTCTTAATGATGGCGTTCTGTATTACATCAAAACACTGTGAACGAGATCCCAGGGTGTCCAGGCAGTGACACACCACCTACAAACAGTGAAGAAATGTTTATGAAGTGAGCATAAGTGAGCACCTTCATAATCTGTGTACACATGCAATGCTACATAAATGTGGTTCTAAAATATGCAGCCGACACATCTTAAAGATGGCAGCCATGAAACAGAAATTGTGACCAACTTTTCTCTGTGATGTATATCCAAGTGAAGCAATAAAGGGCAGGACTGGATTTTGTTTATCGAGATTGGAATCGTATAAAGTGGGCATTACAAACTAAACGGGCACATTTTTAAATAATGATGTGCATGGATAAATAATTTATAATGAACATAGCAACATTACATAAAAAAATAAGAATTGCCTTTTTTGATTCAATGGTCCCTTTAAACTTTGTATTTAAAAAAAGTATATATTTTATAATTAGTATGTATCGGTATTAAAATGTTAAATTTAAAAACATACTCAAAAAAATAAAAAAATTAAAAATTAAATAATATACAGAGTATGCATTTGATTAAGAAATAGAATTAAAACTATATGTAGAATGACAAGATGTACAATAATTAATGACTATTTAATACAAGAATCCCATGATACTTTTAAGAAGTTAATTTATATAATATACAATTTCATCATAAATAGAAATGCTAAATTATAATTATAAAATATATATTTTATTAGATTAGAAAAAATAATGAAATATACTGTTATGGGAAAAAAAAAAAAAATATATATATATATATATATATATATATATATATATATATATATATTTTTTTTTTTTTTTTTCTGAACATTTATAAAACATTTTTATCTAAAATGTTTTATATTCATTAGATCTTTTTGTCTAGTTTGATTTCTATCAACTTTTACTAATGGCAGATGTATAAAGACATGATGAATGAAATCTTACTTTTAACACACAGATACACACATATATGTATACATATATGTGTGTATCTGTGTGTTAAAAGTAAGATTTCATTCATCATGTCTTTATACATCTGCCATTAGTAAAAGTTGATAGAAATCAAACTAGACAAAAAAGATCTAATGAATATAAAACATTTTAGAAACAACTTAAGAGAGCCATTTCACAGACTGAAAGCTGAGGAGCAGGTGACACTTTTCGATCTCGGGCTACAAAGAACCCTTGAATTATACATCACAACATCTGACACATACAAACGGTTTAGGTCTGGACAAAAATAAATCCCCAGGCCCAGACAAAAGAGAAGTCGGCAGAGAACAAAGAATCCTATAGCACCACACACACACACACACAAATATACAGTGACAGGCTCAAAGGGTTGGACCTCGCCACTGCGGCCGGTCTGTTGTAATGGAAGTTGACACTGGACAGATTAGCGACACCCTGCCACTCTCTGAACTGATATTTTATGAGCCCAAACAATAAATAAGTGTGTGAGTGTATGTGTGTGGGAAATCTAATAGTGCTAATAGCATTAGGGCAGATTAGATTAAACAGATGAAGGCGGAGCAGAATGTCATTCAGAGCAGGTTATTATCAGACATTAATCAGGCTAACAGTGTTAAGAACACATTACGCATGCTTTAGATTAGAGACGCCTGATTGGCAATAAAGGAATGGACCCCCAGCAGCCATGTGCTCTCGCTCACACACACACACCACTCAAACTTCATTTGATGCTAATTGCCAAGCTATATATCTGAGAAACAGTAAGTGAGAATTTTCTTTAAGAGTGTGGTTTGAAATCCCAATAGGATTACAAGCACACTTTTTTTAGCACATTTTGTTTTAGCACATTAAGATATTCCAGCAGGGCAGTAAAAAAAGGTGCTAAAATTATTTTCATAAAAAATAAAAGTGAATGGAAATTGAATATAAAACTTTGTAAATTACACACAACGGTCAAAAGTTTAGAATTATATTTTTTTTATGTTTTTGATAGAAGCTCACCACGGCTGGATCTATTTGATCAAAAATACAGTAAAACAGTACATTTAAAAGTAGTTCTATTTTAATATATTTTAAAATTTTATTTAATTCTTATATATATTAGGGATGCACCGATGTAAACATTTTCGCCGATATCTAGAATCCAGAATTCTTTATATGTGAAAGCTCGAGAACCGATATATCAGCCGATAAATTGAAATAGAATTTTTGAGAGCCTGATTGCACAAACACATGTCTCACAATTAAAATCCATTTCCCAATCACACAATTATGTTCTCATTATAATTTCATGCAGCTGATATGACAGCACATTTTGCACTTTTTGATTCCAATCATATTTCAAGCAAATAAGATCAATCTTGTTGAACAGTGCACATCTTAAGTGTCTCAAGTGTTGAAGCAAATAATTCATTATTTATCAGCTTTAATATATCAGCCAAACTTTATTATCGGGCCGAGAACGATAACATAAAAATGAACAAATATCGTCCGATAACGATAATGCTGGCCGATATATCGAGCATCACTAATATATATATATATATATATATATATATATATATATATATATATGTGTGTGTGTGTGTGTGTAATACTTTAATTCAACAAAGGCACATTAAATTGAACAAAAGTGAATGTAAAGACATTTATATTGTTACAAAAGATTTCTATTTCAAATAAACTATATATTCTTTTAAACTTTCTGTTCATCGAAGAATCCTGAATTTTTTTTATTTCTATTAAGTAGAAAAATAGAATTAGAACAATTGTTAATAATTGAGAACCAAAAAAAAAAAAATAAAAAATAAATAAATAAATAATTGAGCATCAGCAAATCAGCATATTAAGAATAATTTCTGAAGGATCATGTGACCCTGAAGACTAGAGTAATGATGCCTGAAAATTCAGCTTTACTTATTACTGATTTTTTTTTTTATCATATAAACACAGTCTTAAGGCTTGCGTTAATTTCCCGTGAAAACTCCTCCATGAACTGTTGTACAAAAATTGGACTTCGCACGGACTTCCAGGAAACCCTCCTAATGACCAAAACTACATCACATGGAAAGTGAACAGCTGAGGTAAACTTTGGGCTTTAGTCAACATAAGTCTTCTTTCAAATTATATATATATATATATATATATATATATATATATATATATATATATAATGGCTTAAAAAAATATCTTTATTTAATATCATTTTTTTTCCCACAAGGTTGAGAATGCAATTAACTTGTACCAAAATGTGTTTTTGTAAGGCGATTTACTGTTAAAAATAATTTCTAATTAAACCCAAGTCAAAGTGATTAAGCTGAGAAAAGCGTGTCCTGTGCTTGTGTATGCAAGCAGGGAATCAGGCTCTTTTCCTCATTAAGGCCCATTATTTCTCCATCAGCCTCACCTGCTGGCATCATCTCCCCGTCACTCCTCATTACCGAATCAACGGAGATGCCAGCCGTTCCTCTACACCTATACTGTCTGATTGACTTGGACACAAAAAATGAAAGTCCAGAGAAAATTGCATAGAGGAATTAGCTGTGTGTGTGCAGTAAAAAGAGGGGGGCAGTGAGAGTCAGACCCTGGCCTGGGGGAGTGGTTTTGTTGGGTTTTAATTTCCGTGTAAAATGTCAGGTGGTGATGGTGTCCGCTGGCAGGCATTAGCATTTGCTTTAGCCAGAAGCGCTCTGATAACCAGCCCTTATTGAAATATGGAGACACCTACACTGGTGCGATGCGATAAACCCTCCCTCTGCTCAACGAACTGGCCGTCTCCAGGGAGAAACTAAAATACACTTGGCCCAAGTGGCCCTGCGCTGATTCAAGTGAGCACCTGCTTTTTGGTAGAAGTTCAAAACTGGACCAGGTTAGTGTGAAAAAAATACAATGCGATTAAGATGAACAGCATGACCTGGTTCAAATCTCTTTCATGATGTGCAAAACATGGAAGTGATCTCTCGCGCGTTTACACAGAGATTTCAGAAGTCTTACCCTTCACTGTGAAGATTAAACATATTTGGATATACAGGAAATTGCAATGGAAGACAATTTTGATATATCAACAGACAACGTTGATTTTTCCTTTTCGCAACCGCACAAGAGAAACACTTGGCTGTGGTTACAAGAGCTAAAAACGATATAAATACTCGTTTTCTCACACAAACCACTCGTTTCATGCCTCAGGCCATCAATGTGAACATACATTTACGAGTCATTAAATCATGTTTAATGTGGAGTTCTCTGTGCATGCTCTTTGAGGTGGACCCCATATACCTCCATTATAATGACTGACAGACAAGAACGGTTTGACCTAAAAATATCAAAATTGAAAATACTGTGGAAACAAAGACACCTACATCTTGGATGCCCTTGAGGTAAGCTAAAACATATCAAAAATTAATTTCAAAGTGAACTATCCCTTTAATATTAACGCTATTAAATGTGTGTAAATTACGCCCTGACCTGTATTTTCCCTTTCACAATAATGTGATGTCTTTGAATTACATATTTTGGTTTTCATCTATGTTTATGGGGACTTTTTCTAGAAAACATTCACATACTATTGCAGGGGTTCTCAACTCCAGTCCTCTGCATATTGTGTATGTCTCCCTTATTTAACACACCTGATTCAGATCCTCAGCTCGTTCAGGACAGAGTCTATCCTAACGAGCCTGAGGATCTGAATCAGGTGTGTTAAATAAGGGAGACATACACAATATGCAGAGGACTGAGAGTTGAGAAACCCTGTACTATTGTTATTATTGTGTATAAAAAAATACACACTACCGGAGATCAGGTAAGATTTTTTATGTTTTTAAAGAAGTCTCTTCTGCTCACCAAGGCTGCAATTTTTTGATAAAAAATACACAAAAAACACAGTAATATTGTGAAATATTATGACAATTTAAAATGACTTTTTTATGTTAATATATATTAAAATGTAATTTATTCCTCTGAAAAAAAGCTGAGTTTTCAGCATCATTACTCCAGTCTTCAGTGTCATATGATCCTTCACAAATCACTCTAATATGATGATTTTATGCTCCAAAAACATGTATGATTATTATCCATGTTGAAAACAGTTTTTTACATTTTTATTTCAGGATTCTTTGAGGAATAGAAAGTTCAAAGAACAGCATTTATTTAATTAGAATCTTTTCTAACATTATAAATGTCTTTACTGTAACTTTTGATTCAATGTAACTCATCCTTGATGAATAGAAGTATTGATTTCTTGTTTATTTCCCCAAAAAATAAAATACAAATTCTTACTGACCCCAAACTTTTTAAAGGGTAGTGTTTAATGTAACAAAAGCTTTCCATTTCAGATAAAAGCTGTTCTTCTGAACTTTCTATTCATCAAAGAATCCTGAAATAAAAATGTAAAAAACTGTTTAACATGGATAATAATCATACATGTTTTTGGAGCATAAAATCATCATATTAGAGTGATTTGTGAAGGATCATGTGACACTGAAGACTGGAGTAATGATGCTGAAAATTCAGCTTTTTTTCAGAGGAATAAATTACATTTTAATATATATTAACATAAAAAAGTAATTTTAAATTGTCATAATATTTCACAATATTACTGTGTTTTTTGTGTACTTTTTATCAAAAAAATTGCAGCCTTGGTGAGCAGAAGAGACTTCTTTTAAAAACATAAAAAATCTTACCAATCTTAAAACTTTTAACCGGTAATGTATAATGCTGAAAATGCTGTCCCAGGCAATCATGTGTAATGCAAATGCAGTCAACAGACTGCAGACAGACGAGTGGATTGACACCAGAACCACCACATGACTGACACAAGCCAGACTAGATGAGAGAGGAGGGGGGCGCTCACAGGGGACAGAGTGGATTAGAAACATATGCCAGCGATTGACAGCAGAACAACTGACATAACACACATACTGGAGCAGCTGAAAGTGGAGAAAGAGACTGGCATATGAACAGAGAGAGAGCATCACCTCCACCACATCCCAATGATGTAGAAACTGCTCCAGGGTGGTGGCGAACACACTGAGGGGCGAGAGTGTGGAGGACGGCAACAGGCCATCTTCATACCGTCTCCTGCAGAGCCCGAACATCTCAGAGGAGAAACCTGAAGCACAGGATCATGGGAACGCCGCTTTATCAATATCAAGCACGCTGTCGCTACTAGTATCGTTGAATGTGATGCATGATCTGTGTGCGCACCTGTTAGTGGCTGGTGAAAAAAGAAACTGAGGCAATCTACATCCTTCACCGGCACATCCTGTGAACTGTCTTAACCAGCCACTCAGAGGAGACCTGCAGGGAAAGACACACGCATTACTGTGCAGTGGTCCGGCACTGAACCGCTCTCGCGTTACACATCTCACACTGTACCTGTGTGTGTGCTTGTGGTGAGAATGTCAGTCTAAAAATACTGGCCACCTGAGATCCTTCATTTCCTTTGAAATCAACCTCCCACCACAAACTCACTCACTTTCAGCAAATGAGAACACTCACGGTATTAAGGAAACGCTGGGGTCATCCTCACAACATAGCGGACATCACTTAAAACATTCCTGAAGCACAGGATTATGTCTGACCATTTAAAAAGATTTCAGTTTTTTGTGTAGGTCATACTTTTTTTAATCAAGTAAATCTTTTTTGCTCTTCTTTAAGTAAATGTAAAGATAAACATTAACTGGACTTAAGCAACTTGGGTTTACTTGATTGTTCATATACCCTTTTTTTCATGTTAATGTAAATGTCAAATGCGACACAATATGCTTTTGGGGAACATAAATTTGTCCCTTTCTCAATTAACATTTATTTGCAATGAGCCATAAAAACCTGATCCAACATGAACTCCATGTGATGCTGTGCTTCTATGCGTACGTTCAAGGCTTCAGCGAAAACTTTGTCAGGATGTTTTAGAAGTGACCATTTTTTTCTGAGAAGGAAATTCAGAAAGAACCAGTGTGTGCGCGTGTGTGTTCATAGCTATTCAGGGACAATCCACGCAGTCTTATGATTCTCCCTTATTGATGTGGATCAGCCTCAAGGCTAATAAAGTGAATGGATATCTGACCTTTTACTTGTTTGATTTCATTTCTCTTGTGATTGTGGAATGAGCATGTGCTGGACTTCCTTAATGCATACTGATTGGCATATTTCCCAACAAATCATTAGTAAAAAAGGGAGTCTGGACACACAAACCAAGAAAAAAGTGCTACTGTTGACCATCTTTCTGTGTGCCAGCCACACACAGGGATAATACAACACACACTCTATTGCTAAACTATTAGCCATTCCGGTCTAAGTTTAGCAACACTTTATGAACCCCACGGCCACCATTCAAAAGCTCAACAAGAGATTGCTGATGTGATCAAAGCCAAATTCTTGCAAAGGACAAAATGTTCGGGTTCATGTTATTCTGAGGATTGGCTCTCTTAACTGGCACGTCACGCAGTTCAGCCATTAACAGAAGCAGCCTTAAGTGATGCTTGGCTTATCACGAAGGAATCCAGTCATGGGTCCAGATTTTTTTCAAATGTGCAGTCGGTGTGAATTCACTTGCCGTAGCATTTGTTTTGGAATTTCAGTGAGACTCTTAGCAGGGACCTTGAAGATCGTTCAACGTCTCCTCTAAAGAGTAATACTGCCCTCTATAGGTTTCTGAGCATACTTAACCCAGTGTTGTTGTTATGAGGAAACAGAGCCCAGAGGAAAGGCAGTGTATCCAAGACACATTCACACAGGGACTCTAAGTTACACAGTCAGTGTGTTCTCAAACATTACTCCCTTTAGGATTTAAGGGGAAACTACAAATAAAAGAGTGGCTTTAGGCTAGTGACTAAAAGAAACACAGTGGGGACACAGCATGTCACGAAGATACACACACAAATGTACTTGCACACAGCCCAAGGCCCTCAGCATGCAGAGGAACTCACAAAGGAATATTCTGTCAATCAAACATTACTAGTTTACACCAGTAAGCTTATCAGATCAGTCCTCTTATAAGACTTGCCCTATTTGTTTTTCTAAATAAGAACATATAAAATAATTTTAAAAAAACATTTATTTTTTATAACGGTTTTACATTAGCAATTTTAAAAAAATATTTTGGTTTTAGTAAACAATAACTACAATAATGAGATGACAGTATCTAAGTACCATTTCCATTTCATTAAATTAGGGATGCACCGATATGACAATTTTGGCTGATACCGATAACCGATAATTCTTTATATTTGAAAGCCGATAACCGATATTTTGGCCGATTAATCTAAATCCAAATTTGTAGACAATTTTTGAGAGCCTGACTATAGAAAAAGTCTCCTCATTGAAGACTTGCGCTGTACATTTTGCACTTTACCTGGCTTTTCTTTTTAAAGTGATTTTAATCATATTTCAAGCAATTTAAAGGCATCATGTCGAACAGTGCGCATCTAAAGTGCCTCAGCTGAAGGAAATAATATATTATTTATCCGCTTTTAGATATCGGCTAAATGTTCTTGTTGGGCCTATAACGATAACATTAAAAATGATCATATATCGGCAGATACCGATAATGTGGCCGATATATCGTGCATCCCTACATTAAATTATTCTATTTATGTTTTTATTACAGCATATTAAATCACATTCATGAAAGCATTGATGGTTTAAGTTTAAAATGCAGCATTTGTGAATAAAGCAACAGGATGACTTTGTTTCATACCCATTTTTTCCAACTAGATTTATAATTTTTCTCATCTTTATTTCATTTAAATCAATTACTTGTTTATTTGTGCTAAGAGTAATCAATAAAACTACTTAAAATGCCCATCCCTGCTCCGTCCTTTCCTGAAGACACTCTCACTTTTTAATGTAAATGTATTATGTTAATACAACTTGCCGAAAACATTTCAAAATTCTAAGGCCTGGTTTCACAGACACGGTCACTTACATTAAGTCAGGATCAGGCATTAGTTAAATTAAGTTATGATAGCTTTTATTAACCTGCCTTAAAAGACTTTACTGATGTGCATCTTGAGACAAAACAATGGCTCTGACATATTTTTATAGTATAATGCTTTCAATTTAAAACAGCTCAAACATGCATTTTAGTCCTGGACTATCATTAAGCCTTGACTGTGAACCCAGGAGCAAGTGTTGTGTACACTAAAGACAACTAAAGATAACTCTGAATATACTGAACTTACTGCAGTATGACCTCTGCTTCACTGCACAGTGACTCGTGGCTCCGTTCCGCCGCATTACAGCCAATCACGGTTAATGACCAATGGTCACGGCCAATCAGAGTTAAGTGGGAGAATTGGCCATCCTCTTATCATGCCGCAGAGTGCTTGGCTCCCTCCGATTGGTTAAATTGTTTGATTCTATTAGCAGTGAAAACTCCGAGGCTGCTGTCTCTCTCGGCATTCGTAGAAAACAGAGTCACATTCTAAACATATCAGTCAGATGCAGACAGATACTCCCCTCCCAGGGCTGAGCTGCACATGCATAACCAGTCTTGGTCAAATCCACACTAATGCACTTATTTGTCCATTTTAGCAAGTATTTTGGGCTACATTTATTTTGATGTTACAATTTAGACATTCTTCTAACTATAAATACTTTTCAACTACATGTCAACTAAAGTCATTAGACTGTTAGGTTATGGTTAGGCTTAGGTTTTAGGGTTCGGGTTGGTAGAATAAGTTGACATGCAGTTGCATAGTTACTTATAATCAGTAGAATGTCTGTTGGGGGACCATCAAAATAAAGTGTTAGCAGATAAATCAGTCAGTCTACTAAACTCTGAGTAACTTTGCAACTACAGGTCAAATAGCTATTTGTAAAGTTAGCAGAATGTCTAAAGTGGGCCATCAGTGGGCAACTCTCAACTCTGAAGAACTGTACTAAAGCAGGAGTGTGTATGAAATTCATATATGCCTTCTGTTTTAAATTCATTCTTAAATTAAATCTCTTGTGCAAAACCTAGCACATTTGCATTTCATTCAATGATGAAAAGTATTGATAAAATCAACATCACTGAACAACAGAAGATTATTTTCTGTGATTATGCAAAGACATTTTGGAATTCGTTTCTAAAACGTTACAAAACAAATTTGAAATGTCCCAGAGCGGAACACTGGAAGCAGACTTAAAGACTGCATTAGTGTATGCTGATGTGTCATAACCCTCATACCTCAGGTGTATGGTGCGTATCAGTGTTGTAGCGAGGCTAGCCTGACACTCTCCCGGTGTTGCAGACCTGGCTGAGACATGCCAGAAGCTCTGCGGGAAACGCTGGCAGGAAATGGAGAATCTGAACCAGCCTCTTCTGCGACTCCACAGGCAACACAACCACACAGCCATCCTGTGGATCTGAATACATATAAATGTATCACACAGATTAGAATAAACTGAGAAACATTAATACAAAAGATGTGCTCACCACAGAAAAGTTCTAAAAAGAAAATATATACAATAATTAAAAAAACATTTATGAAATAAAAATGTACTATAACATAGAAACCTAGTACTATTTTAAAACTCCTTTATAAATGCTTGGCCCAAGGCGAATCACCCTTAAAGGGTTGACTGCTCTATTTTAAGATTGATTATTCATTCTTATTTGTGAAACTTGATGGAAAAAGAAAGAGTTCCACCTAGTGACAGATTTATCTAAATGCTAACACAGTGAAGGAAAGAATGCAAGTGAGAAAGAGGGAGAAAAAAGTAAGACTAAGAGAGAGATTTGTCCTGTCAGTGATCACAGATAGACAGACATTATTAGCTGCTGACGCACGCTGCTGATGTCATGAGGGTTAACACACACAAAGAGAGTGCTGTGCTACCGAAACACAAAACTACAGAGCGCTTATATCACACACAGAACCAGAGACGCCACCACTCTAATGCTCTCCCTCACAGCCGCCCGATCCCTTACACAAGACTCTCTCATGCACACACACACTATGCACCAGAGAAACAAGTATCTTTAGAATTTTTTTGTTTGGTTGAACTTCCGTTTTGCGGCATCTCTGTATATTTCTATGGCATCGCTGTCGAAGAGTAATTAGCTGATGAATTATAGAGCAAATGAAAGTCACTGACAGCAGATGCCATAACATATGTCGGTAGACCGGGAAGATTTTAAAAGGAGCGGTTCATTGATAAATCCGTAAGATCTTGCCTTCATGCTGTGACCGCACACAACGAGTACAGCGCTGAAAACGGGTGGGGCTACATAAGGTCTGTAGTAGTGAGGGAGTATGCTAAACAGTTGTGCGTGTATGGGCATATATGATTACCATAAAGACCGCAGGCATTTTTCTGAAGACTCTGCAGAAGGTCTTTGTTGCCCCTCGCGGCAGCTGGCTGCACCGTCTCCAGCAGTTGTGCTGAGAGTTGAGGATTCCTGCTGCCCAGCTGAACCAACTGCACCGGCAGTGACGCCAACCAGCGCGCCAGAATCCTGCTCCTGAAAGTGAAGTAGACTTTATCACAAGGTGCATTTCTAGACTTCAACAATGAAAAGGATGCTAGGAAGAGTCTTCAGTTTACTTAAATACAAATAATTTCACAAACAAACCTGAATACATGGACAAATATGACAAAATAAGACCTTACATATAAAGACTAAAAATATAACGACGTTTTAATCTCATAAATGTAGACTTAAAAAATCTGATGACGTCATTAATGAACAAATAAACCCGAACCTCAAGCTGACAGCTGAGACTCGTAGGGCCCTATAAAATCCGTTTTATTCTTTCCCAAATTCCATTTTATTTTTTCCCAAATTCCGTTTTTTCCCAAATTCCGTTTTTTCCATTTTAATTTGTACAAATTCCGTTTTTTCCATTTAAATTTTTGGGAATTCGTTTTTTTTTTACCCTTTACTGTTATTTTAGTTGTAAAAAGAGAGTGCTTTTTTATTCCGTGATCGCAGAAATTATAGGGCCCTAGACTCAAATGCAAGTTGCCTTGTGCACAGTTATGGCATATGACACAGCACTGCCCAAACGACTATAACTCCTATATAACAGCTTGTTTTTTTTTCAGTCCTTTTGTCTTTAGGTCATTATATTTCTCATATATTTCTTTTCGTTGTAAATCAGACAGATAAATAGCACAGTAAATATATTTAAATGCATTAGCGAGAAGCGATTGCATAGGCCATGATCAGCGACTAGTCGACATCAAGCTTAAAGCATCATCGCACTACAGTCGACTAGACTGTACAACTCCCTGATAAACAAGTAAAATGAATTACGTGGATTTACAATACTTATTCCTTTCCCAGCTTAACGTGCAGAGACAATTAGCTGTAACTAGGCAGAAAAGTTTTGGATCAGTTTTATGTTTCCTATGCTCACAAAAGTCTGCAGCTATTTGATTAGAAATACAGTAAAAACAGAAATATTTTATATATTCTAAAATGTCAAAAATGAATTTTCAGCATCATTACTCCAGTCTTCAGGTTCACATGATCCGTCAGAATCACATGATTCTTCAAAAACCATTCTAATATGCTGATTTACTTATCAAGAACATTTCTTATTATTATCAATGTTGGAAACCGCTTAATATTTATGTGGAAACCGTGATACATTTTTTCAGGATTCTTTGATGAACAGAAAGCTCAAAAGAACAATTTATTTAAAATAGAAATCTATAACAAATGTCTTTACATTCACTTTTGACCAATTTTAATTAATACTTGCTAAATAGAAGTATTAATATTAATAGTGTATATGAAGAGTTCAGATGCAAAAGCCTCTAAATGCCATTTGAAATTTTCTTCTAAAATGACCATTTTTATCAAGCTTGTATATTTAAGTTCAGTAATTTTACTTAAATGGCAATGAAGATTACCTATTATTGTCATTTAAGTGAAATTACTGAACTTAAATATACAAGCTTGATAAAAATGGCCATTTTAGAAGAATATTTCAAATGGCATTTAGAGGCTTTTGCATCTGAACTCTTCATATATAGAAGGGACAAAAATATTGACACTGGAATAAATGGGTTTGGTTTGGTGGTAGGCACCTACCTAGCAATATGAGGGTGGTTCTGATGCTCTTGAATGTAGAGCTGACTGAAGAAGCGCAGCAGCAGAGTGCGGACGCCCACACTCAGGTTCCTCTGCTGGTACTGCACAAACACAGCCTGCAGGAGATCATCGGTCACCACTGCAAACACACACCACACACACACATTTTATTTCCAGCAGACCTTTATTAGAAAACAAAACTTCATCCTCTATTAAAAATATGGTCTCACCTCGGCTGCGCTGGGTGACAATCATTCTCCACACCACCTCCAGTAAGGCTGCCAGGTGCCTTGAGCTCAGCTTGCCCCCACTGGATACACGTCTCCCGAATAAAGACCCTGATTGGTCCGAGCCAGTCAGCATCTTCGACTGCTACGTGATCATGGCCTCTAAGACTGAGTGTCACCATAACTTGACACAATGTGACGTTTACGGCCAGCGGTTCCACGTTACCCCCAGCAACCGTTTCGCTTGCTACTTGCAGCCTCATCCTGGAAGCAAAAAAGAGAGATATTTACATTCATGCTGTGCGTTCACACCGCTGCCCTGCCAGCCGACGCGTAGATCAAATGTTTGGTCTTTTATAAACTGTATTTAAAGGGGCCGCAAAGCAAACAAGCATGTCGATCGTTATTTTTGCAGACTGACCAAGTAGGGTATAAGTTGACCTCATGGAATCTTTTAAATGTGAAAGTAATAAATTGATCGATGGAAAGGACTTAACAATTATAGTGACATGTTTGCTAACTAAATAAACCAATTAAAAGCCATTTGTGTGGTGTGGCTTTTGTGTTCATGGTTAAGTGCTAATCTAATTTGCATTCCCACTGAAAAACAAGCTTTATAGCGCAAAAATCTTGTCTATAAATAGTGTTGCACACCTTATTATCAAATTCATATGATCATCCTCTCCTCTATTTTGCTTGGGAACTAATATGTTCGGAACCAATGATAACAGGCCTGTGTTCCCTGGAATCCTCTCAAACGGAGCACTTCTAAATTCTGATTGGTCGCCACCAAACTGCGTATAGCTCAGTCATTACCATTAAGTTGACCTGACTTCAACTTCTCCTCGCTGCCCACGCCAGAAGACCGTACAATGTTTAATAAAGTCGTAGTTTTTGCTATTTTTGAACCAAAATGTATTTTTGATGCTTCAAAACACTCTAACTAACCCACTGGTGTCACATGGACTACTTTGATAATGTCTTTATTTCCTTTCTGGACAAGGACAGTATACCATACACATTTTCAATGGAGGGACAGAAAGCTCTCGGACAAAATCTAAAATTCTTAAAAACTGTGTTCCGAAGATGAGCGGAGGTACGGCTTGGGATGACATGAGGGTGAGTCAAGTTTTATTTATTAATTGAGTTTTATCACTTTTTATTTATTTATTTAATAACTATTGTTTTTATTGAAGAACATACAGTTCTAGAAATGTCTGGAATCAAAAAAATGAATTGTGGTTCATTCATTTACAATTAGTAACGTCTGTTAATAAAGCATATGGACTTGTAGGTCACCTCTTTCCATCAGCTTTTTTCTTGTGTCTTGCTACTTCCAGCAGGCCGTAGGGGAAGTTTTTCATGAAGTGCTGTTTGAAATCTGTCAGGTACGAGTTTCGGAACCAGGCATCCTGCACGATACAGTGGAAACAGGGTTTATGTGAGCACACCTGGCTGCACAACATCAGTGATGCTGCCACTGCAGTGTAAGTGTATGTACCAGTATGTCCTGTTGGTCTTT
The DNA here is from genome assembly GCA_030378365.1 of Hybognathus amarus. Lineage (NCBI taxonomy): Eukaryota > Metazoa > Chordata > Actinopteri > Cypriniformes > Leuciscidae > Hybognathus > Hybognathus amarus. The sequence continues at coordinate 243,704 of JAQIUQ010004745.1, forward strand.
CTGTGGGGTGAGTCTTCTCAGTAACTGAAGTATGGTGAGGATCTGGAACATTAGAGCCATGGACTCGGCTGAGAGCAGGTGACCGCTGTCCATCTGCACGCGCTGTCCACCTGCCGCCTCAACCCAGATCTCCAGCAACAGAGGCACCAGGATTCCCGCAAAGCCCTGCACCGTCTCAGCTGAGCAGAGTTCCTTATTCATTCCAGCCCCTGGCTTAGAGTCAGGCCTACACAAATCAGACACAAAGACAAAACATTGATCATAATGATATTATATGTAAGAAACACTGTCAACACTACAAGTAGCATAATAACACTACAGCACAGATCTGTAGAACAAGTCGGTTACAGAATGAAACATGCCAAATATTAAATGCACTGAGCATGAAGAAGGCTGCTTTTTCATTCAGTTTAAAGCCTTTCACAAAGTCATGCTAGAAACATTTATAAGAGCACTAGACAAAGTTCTTATTACTAATACTATATTCATACTATAGGAATGTAACAAAATGTTATTTTACAATGCAACTTTCAGTACAATAAAAACAAACAATTAGATTTAATATTATCAATATCAATTAGAGTGAAAAAAAGAAAGAAAAAGTCTTTGTCTGTGTGTTACTGCCTCAATATCAATATCATGGCTGCAAAATTACACCATTACTGTGCCAGCATCTCAAAAAGGCATTCAATTTTTTTATTTGTTATATTTGGGTGATTCCTTAACTATGGTACTTTTCTTGTCCCTGGATGAAATAATAAAATCTAAAAAACATTTCTTCTTTTTTTGTTTTTGTCAGACTTACTTCACCCTAAGGGGAACTTATAAAACATTTATCATGGTTCAATCATTCTTTTTATTATATAATACGAGCCAATTTTATTTATGATTTTTACTGTTTTCCCCCTGTCCCTAAGCCAGACTTTGTACCTTCAACCTCGCTTAATTCTAAATTAAATATTTAAATAGTAGATTTTAAGTAAAAATTATAAAATAATGTCTATTTCAATTATACATATTATATATTGCAATATTTATTCACATTTTCTTATATTTTTCATAAGTAGAACCCTTGTCCCTTGGGTTCACTGTCATTTTAATATTCAATGCAATATTCAGTTACTTAATTGTGTCTACAATTAAGGACATTCTGATAATGAAAAGAGAAATTAGTCAGCAATCCTTTAATGCAACAATGATACACACCTTAGGCGATAAGTGGAGCGTGGGGTGGGCACGGCTCCAGAATGTTCAAACACTTGGATCCTGCCCTTTCCGAAAACATGCTCCTCCCAGCTCACATCTACAGGTGTCACCGAGCCTTTCTCTCCAGCCCACATTCCAAGGCCAATCCTACTGATCACATCTTCCTCCAGAGGTCTTTCCTCAACAACTGCCTGCAGAAAATTGCCCAACCTAAAAATGTGTGCATGCACAAATTATTATGGTACAATAAATAATAACATAGCAACCTACACAGGAGAAAAATGACAGACTTTTAAGAAAATTTTCATGGTGCAATACCTGAGCAGCACAGTAAGTCTCCATTGCTGTGCTGTCACAGAGCGATTTGTGTTGATAGTCAGAGAATAGCTCCCTTTCCCAGATTTATCCAGCCCTGTTCCAGCTTTCCGCCTTTGGGAGATGAGCTCCAGAAAATTGGACAGCAGAACCGTATGTCTCTGAGACAGAAGTCCAGGATAGTGCTCTAGCAGCACATCCAGGACCCGGAGAGCATCTTCCTGGATGGGTTCTGAGATGTGGGTCATGGCACAAGTGAGGTGGGCGCTGGAGCAAGGGGAAGAAGGGTGCTATGCGTTCGGCGGAGATGCACTGAGCGACGAAACGCAGCAGACGAACTGCAGCTGCGCGCACGTGAGCCGTCTTTGTCGGTGAGCGCGCGCCACCTCGGAGAGCACAGCTGACGCGTGCTGTTCAACCAGAGTAGGGTGAGCGGAGAGCAACTCCCGCAAACCCACCAGAGCTCCCTGCTTCACATTACTGTTGAAGTGGTGCAGCTGGGACAACAGATCCTGAGAGAGAGACAATAGAAGTGTGATTAAAAAAAGGTAAAACTTTGGGTGTAAATTGGACGATATGATCTGACATTGATTCTCTTAGCCGGTGATAAAATACTTGCAGATCCCTGAAAACATGCCAAAGATATCGATATTACAATTGTATACTATTTTGCACAACCTGTTACATTCTTATTAACTCACAAATGCAATCAAAACATTTAATTGAAAGATGAAGGGCAGTGGAAAGTGTGAGAGCGTTTTATGTACCTTGATGTCGAGATTTCTGTGTGTGGTCGGTCCTGATTTCCCATGCTTCAGCTGCTCTGGTAAATGGATATTTTTTGATCTAAAGTTGACGTCCGTTGCATTGTTAGCTTTTGGTTTTGTTTGGCCAACCTTTAGCTTATTTTTCTGGAAATCGCCTTGCCTCTTTCTTTTTTGCTCATTCTTCAGTTGTTGTTTAAAAAAACTGTAACAAGAAATAACACAACAATAATCATAAGGGTTTTGAGAGTCGCATACCATTTTAAATATGACATTATAAAGGTAATACGGTTCCTTTTCATAGTTCCTTTACATTTAAATTATTCTCCAAATAAAATCATCATTAAACACAGTAAACAAAATGCACATCGGCTGATCTTGCCAGTTTGGTCAAGCTCTTCTCATGTATAAGTTATGCATTGCAAAATAATAGTGAGATCACAAAACAGAGCGCCACAAGAATTATCATGCACATGAGAACATATAATATATGATCGATTTACGTTAATAAGACTATTTACATTAGCACACATAAGCTATACACGTTTGATGTGATGATTACTTTTGAACAGTGTGCATACTAGTGTGTGTGGCTATAAACACGCAGCCATAAAAAATACATGATCGGCGATTAACGACATTGCAAACATTCAATTTACTCAGATTAAATACAAATACCACACAAGAACAACGACTTTAGATAAGTTTATTTCACTGACCACAGAGAATCACTCGTGCTTCTGTTGAACCATAAGGGTTTTCTTTTTCTTCGTCGTCTTCTTCTTCGTTTGGTTTTGTGGAAGGTTGCGAACCAACTTTTAAAGGTGCATACCGCCATCTACTGTGATGAGAGTGTGAAAAGAATGAACTAAATACTCCTATTATATAACCCACTATTCTTCTTAAATCTCATGAATGCATTTATTTATTTGTTTTCCTAAATTTCACCATAATGTATTAAGTAGTTATAATGAATTCATGGCATCCTACAGCTTGCAATTCTTCCTTCTCTTCTTTATCATAAACCTTCCATGTTTACTGTCTCCTCTAGTAAACAACTTCACATAAACCTGTGTTATGCTTCCTTAATGTGTAAAGTGTGATTTAGATTTGAATGACCTGTTCTTAAATGCGTGAAAATAACTGAAAGTTGTGAATTATATTGCCTTTATGTTTTTATGGACCTTGTAATAATGCCGACATGTATGACACGAGTTCCTCAAACTGTCTGCCATTTCGGTACTACACGCTTTTCTAAAATAAAATGATTTTCCTTCTGCTCTACTAAGAGACATGTTTAAATTTGGTTCTTTCATTTTTTAATGATTCATTGGCTATTTTAAAAAATAATAGAATTGCCTTTCTGTTTCTTGTGGACCTTGTAATAATGGCTATATTCATATCTAATATACTATACTAATATAAACTTTATTTCCTTATCCTTCTTTTTATTTGAAGAAAAAACAACAACATTACTTTTCCACTGAAATTTAATCCCATTTCATTTCCCCAATTTTCAACTTGATCAATACCTTCCTGCATCTTCTTTAAAATATAACATTTCTAACTTTCTTCCATATAGCACCATCATCTGCAGTCAGAACTGGGTAACTTTTGGCACTGCTTCTTTTTCTTTACCCCTGGGAATGGATTACTACCTCTGCTAAAATTATGCCTTGCCTTAATTTGATTGTCTATATGTCAACACTCAATTCATCATTAATTTTCCTAAACAACGTACTAATTTCCTCCCTGGAATTTTCCTTCAGCTTTCTCAAAAATCCATTTTCCACTTGCTTCCCAATACTCAATACCAGCTCTATATTTATTTTACACCACACTGCACTGGATGATGATCACTATTGTGCCATCTTTATGCACTGTCCAATCGCATACTTGCTTCCAATTCTATTTGAAACTAATGTGATTTTTTGTTTCACATTAGTTCTTTTTTAAGGTTTTTAATGCAATGTTAACAAACCATGACAAGACATAAGCAGTACAACAATCCATCAAAACAAGGAGACATTATGATACCAAATACATTAAGAGATGAGATATGAAAAGAGAAGTAACATTATTTAACAATAGTCTTAAGAAAAAAAGAGAGAAGGAAAAGAAATATGAGGGCATACAAGAAAAAAACATTAAGGAAGAATAATAAACATGGTACAAAGTCTAGATGTTTTCATTGCTTTCTTATTAACAGATGTTGAGAGATCTGATTATTTTCCAGTGTCAACATTAATTCTTGTACATACACCATTATTTAATCACACTAAATTCTTCTCATCTAGCATTTTTAGTATTATTTAACCCTTATAATCGTTTTTTTTCACTCCCACAAGGTGTTATTATGTCAAAGTCCATAAGTGGTCCTTCAGTCTCTGTTGAGATGATAGACCGGCTAAACAGATGCCTGATTAAATTTCACACAACAACTATTTCCTTTGACTATTTACTTAATAAATATGTAAATCCAAATACGTACAGTTTGTTTTATTTTCAATAAAATGTCTATGCAGATACTGCAATGAACCGTCACAAATTAAGATAGTACAGCAGTCCTTGTCAGGAGCTGAAAAGAACTCGCATCACAATAAAGGTTTTTGCTTGTGAGTCCAGTTCTCTTCACTTCATGTGTCTCAAAAGTTTGGAGTAACTTCATTTAATTTGATAATAATTTGATAATAATTCACTCATATTTACTGTATGATTCAATTATTAATAGAAAGGAATTGGTCTTCGTAACATGTCGAGGACTTTTATTTTGGAAGAGACGGGAAACGGACAGGGGTCTTTGTTGTGTTATTTCCATTTCAGCCGTTGCAATCTCCTCATTTTGTTCTCAATTTCAAAACTCATAAACAAGTTTTTGCTAGACACAAGGTTAGTAAAGCAAAACTAAACAGGTAAATCGTTTAATAAAGCTTTAAATATTTTTATTGTAGTGGGTGCTTTGTGCAGTATTCGCGCTTCGTGTTACAGTGAGTTAAATGGATCTGCGCATGATGCAGCGTTAAATCGCCTGATTTGTGTTATTTGCCAGAGCCGCCATTGTTGTTACTTGCTCTTACAGCCGAAAGAGAAAGGCCGTGTATGCAAATACGTTTTTCAAATCTTAATCTGAATGTATTTTTTAATTACAGCAATAATTATTTTTTAAATATCTGGCCATTTGTGTTTTTTACAGCATGGAAGCACGACCAAATCCTAATAAGAAGGGCAGGTCCGGTGGGAAGGTGAGCTCTCTAACGTTACATCAAAACAGATCCACTCCATCAGCGTTATTCTCATCCTACCGCGTGGGTCCTAGACCATTTACATACATACATACTTATCAGGACAGTAGTTCTCATTCAGAACTTCTCAAACACTGGTCACTCAAAAATTACAACAGGAATTTGTTATTGAAAGGCCCTTCTGTAATATGAATGCATGTTATTGATCTCATTGCAAACAATTAATAAATGCATTTTTTGTTTATTCATGCTTAACATTTCACCGAAAAGAGTTTACCCTACCTCCGGTTTTGGCTGCCATTTTTGTGAAATAGGCTTGTTCTTTAGTCCTCTTAAATCCCATTCCTGGACACTCGCATTTATCTCCTTTGTTGAGTGAATGATTTGAGTGCATCACAAAATCCAATTAGCAACAAATGCTAAGAACAATGGATGTTCATCACTATTAGTCATGGGAATTTTGGATCTTTGAGTCTTGTTCAGCAAAATGGACAAATCTTTGTCCATTTCGTTCATTTCCACAGAATATATTTTAATTGTAACGTGATAATAACCAAATTCCCCTACACATCAACCTACGCAAATGTTGATCACGTTTAAAATGAGAATAATAATAAACTACAGTGCTGCCAAGGACAAATTAGGAGAAGCAGGAAATCATTATTTCATTGCTTAAGAACCTTCATGACAGAATTTCACAAATGTATAAATTGTAAGAAATTTGAAACCAGAAACGCATCACGTAACTGTCGCTGCAGTGTTTCGGCTTAGTTTGCTTTTCCACTGCAGTTTAGTACCGCTTTCACAGTGGGTGGGATTATAGACTGGTCGTTATAGTTACGCTGCCTCTACTGTTGTGACATCATCGAAACGTGACACAAACAAACGCACAATAGAGGAGCAATGGAGCATATCGATGCTGTGTTCTTGATTCTCGGCATGTGGATGTTTTACACTGCAAGGCAGAAGAAGCTTGTTTTTCGGATTTGATTGTCTCGTGTTGGTAGTGACGATTCTCTCTTACCAATCAGAGATCTGCAGTGTGTACACATCGCATTTTATTATCTGTATGGCTTGCCTGGAACCTCAACCGAGGTGGTACTGAAAAAAGTACTAGGTACTGTACACAGTTGAAACCCCCACCCTAAAAGTGAGCTGTACCGAGCCTTACCAGGCAGTGGAGAAGCACCTAAAGTGAACAGTACCATGCAGTTCACCAACCCACCTGATCTGTCATGAGGCTCAGCCTGACACTGTGTTGCAAACTGCTTGTTTGATAGATACTTTTGGAAAGAGTCATACTGTAGCATCAACATTCAGCTGTAAAGATACAGATCATCACAGCTGATCTCACTGTGACCAATTGAATTAGTCATAGTGTGGAAAAGATGTGGGAATCCTCTGCCTTTTTTTTTTTTGCTGAACATGTGACATTCCTCACCCCTCAAATTTTTATCTCTAACTCTAAGAGATTAATAGTAAAAAATGGTTAAATTATATTAGTCTCTGCCTCTCTTGTCTTTGAAGTTTTTGCTTTTTAAAGCCAAAGCAAAAATATTAAATAACAATGAGAGTATTAACTATTAATAAAGGGAAATGGTTAAGTGTCATCACATATTCAGTGCAGACCTTGTATAATCAACTTTTTACATATTTTTTTTCCTAAAGTAACTAAAATGTAATAATATATGAAAATATTTTTGTGCACCAAATCAGCATATTAGAATGATTTCTGAAGGATCATGTGATATTTAAGGCTGGAGTAATGATGCTGAAAATTCAGCTTTGCCAACACATGAATAAATTACTTAGTTTTAGAAAATCTCTTAAAATAGTTAAATTGCAGTAATATTTAAAAATCAATGTTTTTACTGTCAGACTTAGACTAGACTTAGAATAGATGTTTTTGTTTTAAAAACATTTGAAAGTCTTACCTACTCCAAACTTATGTCCATAGTCTGTCATTGACCTGACCGTGCTTTTTTTGTCGTATAAAAGGCAGATAAGCACTAATGTTTTTAAAAACATTCTGCAGTAGAATGAACCTTGCAGAGCATGTTACTCCTGTATCATCCCATGTGTTTTCTTGTTTACCCGATAGAGCTCCATTCTTGGGAGATGAATAAAGCACAGTTTTTCTTCTAGCATGATGGTGTTTGGCAAAGAGACACTTTGTGTCCTCACGTCCAAGGACTGTCAGCTTCTACTCTTAAAGTGGAGCGGAGAATTCAAGCAGAGGAGGTTGGCGAGCTCTGCTCTTCACCTCTGGTCCTGTTATATCTTTCTAATTCCTCTCTATTTCTCTCCCCCACCAACGATTTTATTTGTCGCCTGTGACAGAAAAAGCAGCAGATCTACAATGGTGACATAGGTAAGTGCCACCCTCAGAACCCTTCAGTTCTGCCCTTCAGCTGTGCCGGGCCTTGGTAATCTTATTGCCATGTGCCACTTCTGGGTTCTTCAGAGCTTTGGAGCTTCAACCCTGAACACACCACACAAGCACAGCTTTATCAGCTTTTTCAGACCAATGCTTTGCACTGTGTACATATTTGAACTGTGGTGTGCTGAACAACATTAGAAACATCAACATCAGAGCTCTTTCGAGCAACATTAGAAAAGTCAAGACCTGTTTTCGCCATGTGCTGTAACATCAGGTCGAGATCTAAGAACGCTAGGAGGTGGAGTATCCCCCTTCGATCCTTGTATGCCCACTGAGGGTCTCCTAACTATAGTGATTGTGGCGCCTTGTTAAGGGCATGCATTAAGCTGCCCAAGAAAGTTAACAGGAATTCATTATACTTCAGGTGCCACTAGCCTTAAACTAAATTAGAACAGTTATGCTGCTGCAGTGTGGTTGGCTGAGGTCTCAACTTGTGTGCTTTTGTGATCACTCTTTGCTTGTGACCAGAAATACAGCGGGCATCACTGCAGCTTTTTCATTCAAATCTGTTGTTTTTATATGTTGTTCAGCGTATAAGTGCAGAGAGTTTGTGGCTCCCTTTTCTGACCACAATGTTTCATCAACAATGAATGTTGCCTATATGTAGGCCTGGGGTAACCGATGAACGAGTGCTTTAAGCACTCAGCTAGTTTTATTTTTCAGTAACCACTTAGTACTGTATCAGTAGAGTGGGTGCACTTCTTTACTTTAAGTCCTGGATCACAATTCCTGCCCATGTGCTTTTTGATTTGACTAATTCATGTGTTTTTCCATCAGTCTTCACCTCCAAGAATGGATCCATCCAGACCATACCCAGCCTGAACAAAAGGCTCAAATCAGTCACCGACACTGTTGTTGGTGGGTAAAGATGTATATATTTTCTTTATGCTATTGCATAAATAAATCTGATTTAAATGGCTTTAATGTACTTGGTTGATTTTTGTTAGTGACTGCATAGCTGGAGTATGGACTGAATTTTAAACTACTTTAAGTGAGTAATCTTATGTTTGAATACATATTTGCTTTGTGTTTATAGGACTGCAGTACATATGGGAAGTATTCGAAGCCCATCTAAGTCGGCTCCTCCTCATTACCAGTGTAAACTGTGTGTAGTCCAGCAGCTGCAGAATGAAATAGCTGCTCACATCACTGGCTGGAAGCACAGCTTCAGATACTTGGTATGATCTTTACAATTAGATCCAGATATACATCACAGACACAGATTAGCTCTGCCCATTCTTCTGATATATATGTATCCACATTAGTATTATTATTTTTGGTCAAACAGAAACAGAACCACAAAGACAAGGTTCCTTATGAGGAAGAGAATGCGCTTAAAGATCGCAACCACAAGGAAAGCCATTAAAGCTGCTGCTGCTGAAGTTGAAAAAGCTGAGGGAAGAGGTCAAATTAAGGTAAAAGACTGCATGCTGATGTGCTCTTAAGACTTCAACAAGTACTATTTAATTCCATAATGTTTTTTTCTTCGATCCAGATGGTGCTAAAGGAGCCATGTGAAGTTATGGCCTTTCAGGGCATGAGTAAGTCAGTTATGGTGCTTTTCCATTACCAGTTTTCGCTCAGTTTCCCATTGCAGACAGTACCCCCACAAATAGTACCCGGTCGTCATAGCGACGCCACAGGAAACTGCCGTGACGCATTCTTAAACGCGACACACATCCTCTACCCACGCACACAGGACAATAGAGGAAATCGAATGTATGCTGTTTTTGATATTAAATATCAAATTTGTCATAATAGTAGTAGTAGGTTTAGTAATTATCTCTGGCCAATCTATTTAAAAACGGATTCTGGATACTCCATCTGGGGCATGCAATGATGGCGCAGTGAATAGTGACGATCCTCTCTGACCAATCAGCAGTCGGCATTGTTTTCACGTCACATTTTAGTATCGCCTCAGCTCGCTGAGAGCGTCGCCGGAGGTGATGCTAAAGAAGTACCCGAAAGCAGGTACAGGTACAACTTTAACACAGTTGAGTCGAGGCAAGTCAAGCTGGTACTGTGCAGTGGAAAAGCGTCATTCTCTTTAATAAACCATTCAGTCTGTTCCCCATGAATAAGATCCAGCCCTGTCATTTTTCTCATTGAATACTTTAACTTGGAAAGACGTAATCTTATGGAATGAAAGACTGACCCTTTCTTTGTGCGGATGGATGTTATACCACTCAGAAGACACTTCATAACCTAATAAAGAAATTATTCACAGGTTGGAGTAAATTCAGATGCTGCAGAGAAACACATACAAGAAAAGAATGCATGAAATTTGTGAGACGTCTTTGATCGGTTCAGTCCTTATCTTTGCTGTTCATTCCTTTCTGGTACAAAGCAGATAAACGCTAAATTCTCTTAACCGCGCATGTGTAAACAGAGACAATATTATAGATGAAACAAGACAAAGTTCCCATGCAGTTCTTCTGGCAGGATACATTTTAGCAAAATATTCTCACTGTTCACTGATGCGTCCAGGTCAAACTCACCATTATATGTTTGGATCTTAAAACACAACTGCCTCATGTTTTGCCACAGAACAGCAAATGTAAGTGAATTGTCATCTTTGTAGAGACTGTGATATGAGGAGAGTACATTTTAGCAACTGTGTGTAAGTGAATAGCACATAACAGGCACAATACCGGTATAAACATGAATATCTATCAGTAAAATGAGTCCTTCTGTGACTAAACATGCATCATCGTTTTCAAATGCCTCTGTTTTCACAGTCCACACTACAATGTAAAAATGGCCGTTTCAAATTTATCCAATTTGGAGAGCGTTTTCAAAAAGCGTAGTTTTTGTTAATAAAAATCTGTCTCTGTAAAAATGTTTTCTGTGGACGTAAGGCTGAAACGGTGAGAAGAAATATGCTTTTTCAAAGAAAAATGTATTGGTGTGGACAAGGTCTATATGCTGTCTATCTGCACTCGGTACCCTTAACATCTTAGCACAAAAAAACCCTCAAAAGTGTCCAGCTTGTACCTGAACTTCTACAAATATTAGACATTTTGCAAATAGACACTTTCATAGTTTTTCGTACACTTGAGTTTAAATGTCCCAGTTCACCCTAACATTTAATAAGATTTTAATCTGAAACTCATTTTAAAAGAGAAAATTTGAATTGTCCATTAACAGAACGTTATATTCGCTTGTCCCTCCAGAGGACTGATAGTCAAGAGACAAATCAGTGTTTCTTACAAGGAATTGAATTAGAAGTAACAAAAATAAACTGAAACTGATACTACAAGAATTATTTTATTTCTTGTCCAGATCTACCCAGATTTTTGCTCATTTTCTAATTTGTGAAGATATATCTACCTTGTGAAAATGTTCTTAATCATCTGGCCCGATCCCATTATCACTTCCCTTATAGCCTCCTTACCTCCAGTTGCACCAGACATAGTCAGTTGTTTTGTTAAATGTTATTGTCTAACCATATTTATGTGTATTCAGATCTTCTGATGAATTCTATCCAAATGCCATCCAGTTATTTATCCAGATGTTTGTTTTTCGTAGAGTCCGCACAACCCAATCTAGGGTTTACAGGAACTGCCATTCTTGGGCCCCCTCCCAGAGGCATGAAACACGGTTAGTGTCTCACTTGTGTGTTTGTGTTGATGGAAGCAAAAGTTAAAAAAATGACTTGGAAAGGTTGTTCCGATAGTTGCTTGACTTTTTCCTCACTTTCTCAGGAGGTCCCTATCAAGATCCCATGTACATGGGGAATTTTCCACCTCGTGGTGGCATGATGCCTGATTTCGGCCCTGGCATGCATGGAGGTATGGATGATCCTCCTATGAGGAGAGGTTATTCTGATATGGAAGATTTCACTAGCCCTGGTCGCTATGGTAATGGCATGTCTGGACCAGACAGGGGGATGATGGAACCAGATGACATGCATCGTTTCCCTGATGATGGGCATATGGGCATGGGCCCTGATGGTTTTGGGCCCGGCCAGCGTAATGATGGAATGGGCAGACCTTTTCCTAATGACATGTCAATGAACAACAGCGGGGACAGATTGATGGGACATGGCCCTAAAGCCCGGAACACAATAGCCTCCCTGCAACACTGCTCAAATACCTGGTACAGGTTTTCTTTTGGATTTACGGTGTTTGTCGAAACATTTATTGTTTAGATTATTACCTGTTTGGAATTAATAAACTTTGTGTTTTTTGTTGGGTTTATTAGGACTCTTTTCGTATTGAGAATGAGGACGATGCTCAGATTGTCTTAAAAGTCACACAGAAGCTCACAGATGTTCTGATGGAGTACCGCCTCAGAAGCATTTCATCGGTAAATGCTTCCAATGATTACTTATAATTTTAATATGCATATATTCAAAATTGCATTTCTACATCCTGTTTACTGGCACAGATCAAATTCAGGAATTTAACTGGAGCTTTGGAAATCACATTCTCATCTTGGTTATTATATGAAAATATTTGACCTCAGAATCTCATTTGGCCCAGATAAGGTTGTACATATTGGTTATTCATCAAAGAGATGATACACAATTTAGTCTTGTACTTCTAGTGTGGAAATTTAAAAACTGGCTATTTGGGTGATTTAAAGAAGCAAACAGCAGTTTTATTTGTGTTGATGTTGGTGTTGTAATGGATTTTTTTCCTGAACCTGACTACCCTACAGTAATACTCACTCTAGTCGGCCAAGTGTTATACTTTTACCCTAACACGTCTATACATCGACGTCGGCTAACACTAAACCTACCTATACCAGCACGTCGGCCAGTTACTAATCCTATAACCCTAACAGCGTCAACAATCAACATCGGCTTAGTGCTAATATTTCTAATTTACTTGTTCTTGCTGCGCAGCTTAAATAACAACAGACTCCAGCAAATGTCCTTTCAATGCTTTTAATCATGGCCAGGAGAGTTCTGGACCAATAATGCTCAGGGAATCTCCCAAGTGAAAACAAGGCCGGTGGATCTCAGACAAATTACATTGAGAATCCCCCCCCTAAAACACTGATACAACCAGTTTTTATACAATAGGGAGGTATGTCAAATGACATTAATATGATTGGTTCTTCATTTACAGTCTCTTTTGTTAGTGGGTAGAGGAGACTTTGTTTTAATGATTACTTCATTCATTTTAATGATTACTTCATCTGTCTAGTTCCATTTCTCATATTTGTTATTTATACACACAGGCATTTGACACATACATTTATCTAAAGTACAGAGTGTCTTAGTGCATTGTCTCATAGATTTAGCAGGTTAAATGAGGTCAAATGTTAAAACATGGTTAGCTTAATATTCAGCTTACTTTTCCACCGCAGTGTTTACTGTAAAGCGTCAATGAAACCAGTTGCAGAGTTTTGTTTGTGAACAGGATGTGGTATGCTTAATTTCCTTCATGAAGTATGAGATTTTTATTGAAGATGTCAGGGATCTCAAACTTGTTTTACTGGCTTAGTTTTAAAAATAAGTTTGTTGAAATGTATTTTAGTGCAAAGTAAACATATGCCTAAATCAAACAGTAATGAAGAACTCTTTATCCCTCATTAGTGTTTGATTTAGGTATATGTTTGCTTTGTAATTAGTTTGAAAAATGTAGTCTTGAACAAGTTTGTAGAAATATGTAGGGGAGACCGGGGACAGTTGCAAAACTTTTTGAATTTGGCTTTGTTATTCTGAGCTGGTTTGGATTAGACAAACCAATTGTTTATACAATAATCTTACATCTGTCTGTTAATAGTCTAAATCCATTTAAAGATAATTACAGAATCTACATTTTTCACAATTTTCATTTGAATGAAAGGAGTCAGATGTTGCAACTGTTGCAACATTGTTCAGGGATGGTTTGCAACATGTTACAAATACAAATATATGTCGGTGTAAGCAAAATAAATGACTATTATCAAAAATGGAAGTTATAATAATATCACAGTGTTATTTATTCATCAGCTTTGATTAGATGACAATTATAGATTTATCTAGATGAATATGCCTTATGTTCAGATGTCAAATATTCAAACTGATATAAAATACAGTAGGCTTTTAGTGACATAGGAAGAACAGAAGTGAGGCAATTAACTTTTATTTAGCCTATTTTCATGGAAAACATGTTTTTAAAAACTATTTTATGTTTATTTATGAATTGTTCATGATTGTTTTATCATGGCTGACAGGAACTGTTGCAACTCTCCCTGTTCCTGTCAGCCTTGATAAAACCTCGTGTGCTAGCTAAACAAGGCTACCTTGATGCATGCTAACCATATAGCTTAAAGTTAACATTCCACTCATTTAAACCATATAAGTTTATAAGGTGGGGCATCCAATTGTGCATGTGCAGTGTGAGTGTCTTCACTCTTGCTTGTTTCTGATTGAAGATAAATGACATGTTGTAAGCATTCCCTGTTGCATCTGTCTCCGGTCTGCCCTATTTCAGTGCAATGTATTTTGTAAAGCCGTAATTAAAGGAAGCAAAGGTTTTTAGTGTCATGGTACTAACGGAAATAGCTTATTTTCTCTTCCTCATTCGAGCTAAAATTAAACCCTTGTAACAGGGTTTTTCCCTTCTTGAAAGGCTTACCATTGTCTTGTCTTTTGTAAATCTACCATTGGCTTTCTAAACCAATCTAAATGAAAGTTGTGGCAAAAACATGCTGAGTAGGATGCAACAAGATCTAAAGAAAGACGAGTCATCGAATCACATGATTAGCTTTGTCTGAATTATTAAATTTTAAAAAAGTGTTTTTTACAGTTAAGTTTTAATTTTTTCAGGTGCCCACTCTGAAGCCCCTGCCCCCAATGAACTACTCCTCATGTCTTCCAAACAGTTCCAATGACCGATTTTCCAGCGGCATGCCAGGTATTGCACATTTATGCTTGTAATTAAGAATCTACTTTTGCTAGTTAATAGTTGGCATCCATATGAAATGAGTACCTTTCATTTGTCAACAAAAATAGGTATTAATACATGGTTATGTAAAATACAAAATATTGTGTGGAATTTCCAGTATGACTCATGATATTGGGTACAGAGGCTGAAAAAATAATGAGCCGAAATGAGCAAAAAGTAACATGTCTGTCAAAGTAATCTCTAAATGCATAAAGTTAACTTTTCACTCAGACTGCTCTACCTTCACAGGTCCATCACGATTCTACAAATGAACACATCTGTTGGATGTAATCAAAACCTGAATCGGCCAGCTTTGCCTGTTTTTGACATGGCTTTCTTGACTTTGTTCATGACCAAACACTTTTTTTCTTGCCTTTTAGGTTGTTTTGTTTTTACATTGTATGCATAGGTAGATTTATTTTAAATGTTTAATTTTTCTCTTTTTTTGCTCAGACAAACATGTGTGCAGTTATTTGTAATAGTAACAATTTTTAGTGAGTGATTTAAACAGTCTTTAAGTGGTCAGTGAAATCTTCAATGTGACGTTTTGTTGTAAATGTCTGTTGCCATAATTGTAAAATAAACTCATAGTTCCTCATAGAATTGTGGGTGCAGTTCATATATCCCTTGAAGACATCTTCACTTCGATCAGGTTGTCCCATAGTTTGATTACAGCATCTTGTAGGAATTAAGCTCTTGTCCCTGTTGTTGAATCACAGGACCAAACACCAGTTATTTTGCCAAGAGATATCTCGTTTATTATTAATTGTCAAGACATAGGAGAGAAGACAATTTTCTGAAGGGATGATGTCCATACTCGAAGTTTGGGCGTGTATATGCTGACCAAAGGAACTTATCCCTACAAGGTGGTAAAATGTTGTTCGTGTTTAAAATAGATGTACATGTCATGCTATACAGTCCTCCTCCTGTATAGAGAATACCTCATTCAACATTTTCCATAGCCTCACATGGGAGAACACCTGCTACATTGCATATACATTCCAATGTGGTTAAAATTACCCCTCTCAGTGTCCCTGACATGTAATCCTCTCATACATTTTCATGTTCTTCAAACTTCACAAAATACAAAAATAATATTAATCAGGTAAATTATTTATATAGCACATTTTTAGCAGGGCTACCCAAAGTGCTGCACTGAGTAAAAAACAAAAGAAAAACAACCAAACTGAACAGACAGAAATAGCTTGGGGAAAATGAAAATAAGTTTTCAATTTAGATTTAAAAATAGCAGTTGAAGGTGCAAGGTGGATGTCCAAAGGCAACTGGTTCCATAGACGAGGGGCGGCAACAGCAAAGGCTCCATCTTCCTTAAATTTTAGATGAGATCAGAGGGATAAATAAAAGAGCTCTGTCTAAATATCTAGTGGATGACAAAAGAGTAAGAAGATCTCTAATATATAATGGAGCTTGATCATGAAGAGCTTTAAAAACAAACGACAGGATTTTAAACTGAATTCTAAAATGGATCTGAAGCGAGGCAAATATGGGGATGACATGATCGTATTTCTTTGTCCCCAGTCAGCGGCCTTGCAGCTGCATTCTGCACCATCTGGAGTCGAGCAAGCGATGATTGAGGAAGACCCAAATACAAAGCATTACAGTAGTGCAAGCGTCAAGTAATAAAAGCATGAATAGCCCAAAAATGATGAGTTTGGAAATGAATCGCAATTGATAAAGACTATTCTTTACAACAGAATTAATTTGTTTCGTTAAACATTGAATAACATTTGTCTGCACGTCTCCATCAGTTTTGATCTTACATTACTGCTCTCCAGTAGAATTCAAGATTTGCATTAGTACAATTAATTTTTATTATCTGTAGCAAGTTTAAACTGGTGGGTTGCATTAATGGAATACAATGATATGGATCAATCAACACCCTCAAATATTTTATGTTTGATTAGGGTTCTTAAATATTTATGTAGACCACTTTTCATTGATTCCCTTTATGTAGTGCAGTGCAAATGGCATTTGTATGAAGTTGCATCATGCCGCATTTCCATACCCTTGCAAATTGAGATGGAAAACTCCCAATGGAAACATCAATTTAAAAAAAAAACATATGGCAAAAAAAAAGTTTACACTCGCATGAGGTGGTTTTTTAGGCAATTCATAAACTAAATGTCGCAAGAAAATTGCACACTTACAGGTCACCTGACATTGATTGTGGACAGTAAATGAGACGAGAGCTCTTCATTAAAGTCATAAAAGACAAGCATTATGGGAATACTGGATTCTAAACAACAAAGAAACACCTGATATGCACCGCTCCCCAAGTACAAGGGGCTTTTCTTGCCATTAATGCTTGGATAACACACCAACATCTCCTTCGATTAAAAATAATGAATGCGGTGGCTGAGATATTAATTTTTATTGACAAATTATAAACTGAAAAATGACTGAAACTGATTGTGCAAGTTTAATTGCAATATAACATCAAATTGTCAAATTAAACACAAATATATCAAGTCACGAAAACATCAGAAACAACTCAGTCGTTTCCGTTTTAGAAACAGGAATGTATAGAAATGGCAAATCAAAATACTGGCTACCATACAGACATGGTCAGAAACCATTTTAAACATCTTGTCTGTAACAAATTTCTGATAAACGTAAAATATATACAGTCAAACCGTTTAACTCAAAGTCAATTTTAATATACAATACAAGATATCTGGGATATATCCATTTTTAATTGAAGCAAGTAAGCTGTGTTCAGCAGCAACAACTGATTGGGGAAAAAAACAACAAGTGCAAGAGTTTTAAATGTGGAAATATACAGCCATTACTTAAGCACATGGAGTAGTCCTTAATACTTTGCCAACCATTGAATGAAAAACATTGAGGTCTTTTTTTTTTTTAGTGTGGCTCATTCCATGTGGTACTGAGCACATTGATTGCCACAGTGTCAAATTTCGACAGCATTTGGCGTGAGGAGGCTTGTTAGAATTCTTCAAATTAATGAATTGTCCTCATTAACATAGTTTTTACACCACTACTGGTGTCTGAAGGTGCTGAAAACATCTCACATCTCCAGTTGTTCAACATGTGCCAAGTATCTTCTCCCTCTGTTGACGTGTGATGCAGGTGAGTAGAATTTTTGCTCCCATGAAATACTTTCCATGAAGACTCTGGGCTTGTGTGGCGACTTCCTGACTTCCAAACTGCACGATGGCTTCCCCAACGCCATTGCCCTGGCTGTCCACAAGCAATATGATTTCATTTTCACAGATGTCAAAGTGTATGAAAAAATCTCTCACCTCTTGTTTCCTGATATCTGCAGGAAAATTGCGTGCATATATACACGACATGGTTAAAGGTTTCTTTCCATAAGGCGGTGGCCTCCAGACACATCGGTTTCTGCTGACTATGGCAAAGATTTCATCTTTAGTAATGGATGACACTTCAATGTTTTTTAAGCCAACAGTGGTGCCATTCATGTTCAGAGCTGAGGCGTAGTCTTCTGCATGCTCAAAGGTAATGAACGCAGTGCTTGTCCTCTCTCCCCACTTGTTTAATAAATGTTTTATTCTATGATTCGGGAATTGCTTGACAGCCGAAAATCTCCTTGATCTCCGTCTTGGTTATATTCTTTGAAAGATTATTGACAATAACAGATTGTTCATTTTGAGGGGATGGAAAAATGCGGCAGAATTTTTTTGGAGATCCTGGTGAGGGCTGTTCTTCTGCATTTCTTTTGTTTAAGAAACCTCTAATTGCATTTCTATCTGTGTTGACCTCCTTTTGTTCCGAGAAAGTGTGAGGCTTGATGTTTTGCATGCAATTTTTTGACTGCTCCACGGCTTCTGTCCACATCTTCTCATGGGCAAATCTGACCTCAACATTGAATTCTTTGAATTTTCTGTGGCTGTACTTCAGCCCTTCCTCTGCATCTGCAAAACTTGCCAGCTTTGCCATACAGCACCAGCCCAGTTCCAGTCGAACTTTCGTAATGACCTCCAACACCGGGAGTCCCCGTAGGAACTGGTAGATTTCTTGTTCGGCGACAGAGTCAGGAAATCCATAAAGCCGAAGGTACCCTGGCTTACAGGTATTGAGGTTTTCTCCTCTGCTTTTCTGCTCCTTAGATGCCAAGTCATAAGTAACACTATGCTGAGCATCTGCCTTTGTTTGGTTGTCAATTGTGGAATGATTGTGTATTTTTGGAATGTTTTGGTTGATATCTTCAGGCGTTTGGAGGGCCTGACTTTGGCGATTAACTTTGTTGTCTGAATGCGGCCCGTGAATAGCAGCCATTAGACTAAGCAAAAGAGCTGCATTGGTGTCAGATGGCGATGATGGCACTATTTTGGTCTCCACTGGTGACTTTGGTTTCCTAAATCTCGACTCCATTATTCTCCTTAACTCAGGCAGACTGCTGATATGTAATGAAATAGAGGAGCCTTTGAGGAGTTTTCCAGAGTCAGCGCATGGCTAGTTGGCCTTCTCTCTCTGTATTAAAAATAATGAAAGCTTCACCCATCGCACCACCGATGATATGAACACCACCCTCAGGTATGTGCAAGCCATGGAAAAATCTGCGAATATCTTCAGATCCTGCCTCTGTGTTTAAACCTTGCAAACGCAGAACCACTATTGTCATGATCAAATTCTTCACACAAACCACTGAGATCTGTTTTAAAAGAGGCAAAAAGCAAACATTTTAGATCTTTCTCGAAAAAAAAATCCACCACAACAAAACAACACAACTTCCAAGAGCAACAACAACAAAAAAGCACACAAGAAAATTCCCTTCCAGCTAAAAAATCGAAACAAATGTGTCCTCAGACCCTTAACGGTACTTACCGTTTGTTTTTCTTTAAAACATATACTTCAATATAAATAGCTGCTTGCAAAAAACTTTTTCTGTCACAGAAAACACGCGGTAACCTGCAAGCTGCACACCACATGCGTCCGGTGGGTAACTCAACTTCCTCTGGAAGAGACTTTTAAGAGGAGCGCGGCAGCGCGCACGCAACATGCTTTCTGAGCGTAAACAGGAACACGTACGTCATCTGCACCATGGCGACGGGGACGCTGAGAGCTTTCGTGTGCAGTTTCTCTATCATATACCTGATTAAATTAAACGCCTTTTCTTGCCAGCAGTTTTCTATAGCTCTTCAACAGCCTTCGGATTGTGGTGCTGAAAGTTATTTTGATATTTCGAGCTTGTCTTGTGTGAAATGTGGGCCGAATCAAGTCAACAGCAAATCAGGTACACGGAACGCGCGCGCAGATTAGTTTGCTTTGTTTTGACTAACCTAACACTAGACAACTGTCATTTATCGATGTATCGTCATTGATTAAACCTAGATTCATACGAGTAACGTTAAGTTTCTTGTCAGTGAATCAACTGCTCGCGATATAATAAATTATAAAAACGTTTGCTGCACATTACACCACAATAAACAAATAAAGATTACAATATAACGTTACTAGAGGTGTATTTGTTATTATTAACCATACATGTTTTATAACATGCTTCATTTTAAAGAAGCTTGTACGATTATGTGTATTTCTGCCATATAGGACTGACATGTGAGTGTCAGACTGGTTTCAAGGTGCTGGTCAGTAATGGGGCGTCCATCACGTGCCAGCAGTGTCCTGATGCCAATCAGGTACTGTATGCAGCTGAATTTGTATTGATATTGTTATTGTATTAAGAATACTAATACTATTTTACAATAATTTGATTACAGGGGGTTACTCAGGATGGGTATGAATGTATCCGATGTCCTGGAGGTGTAAGGGCGAATGGCAAATGCCAGTGTCCTGAGGGAAGTGTGCTGGGTAGGTTAACGGTGCACAGTTTTAGGTAAAAGGTGCAGCATTGTTTTATAATTTCATGGTATCTAACTTAATTGTATTTTTGTCAGTGGAGAAGATGGGAATGGGAATCCATTAAATGAAGCACGATGTGAAGCATGTAGTGCAACAGAGCCTGCTTTTTGGCCCCAGATACAACAGGCAAAAGGTAAAGTTTCTATTCTTGTAAATGGCACTGAGTTTTCATGTTTATCTTCATGCATAAAAAATGATTAATCTTGTTTGGACGTGTATGCTTTTAGATGTGTAAGATGTGAGGATTCTTTCATCAACTCATCTAAGTCGTGTATTTGCGGAACATCAAACGTACTGGTGAGAATTTGGTGCATGTATGTATAGCCAATGTTTATGCGATGCATTTAGATTGATGAGAATTGAGAAAGTTTTGCTTTCATCACACAGGCTGGAGGGATGTGCTTCCCTTCAAACAGTTTGCCTATCTCTGTTGCCTCAAATGTCATCTTTGGCCAACTGGTAAAGAGTCCAAAGTTACCATTATGAATTGTGTTTGTGTACTAGTGTGCTGGGGTTCATTGTTTTAAAGTGTAATGTGTGTTTGTGTTACACAGACCCTCTCTATCCCATCAGCATGGTTTTCAAGCTTCATGTATTCTTCAGCAGCTGCCTGTTTGGTAAGTTTCTACACACACATGCATTTTCTTTTCCTGTATTGCAATTACTTTTGTTCTATTTTTTTTCATTGCATACAGCTGAAAGTTTGTAAATTAAACCTGATTTGCAATGTGGGTTGAATAACTTTGATTACATCTTCATATCCTCATAATCCATATTGAGTTATCAATACAATATAACAATACAATATATAGGCCAGGGTATGATTTTACCCCAAAATTCAACGTATTTACACAAAGTGATAACCTGCAAATCCACGTTTTGCTGCCTGGAGTTCAGTTGTTTCTGTTATTGTAGTGATCCATTTGCTTCTCTTTTCTGTAATTGGCACAATATTCTTAGTTTGTAAAAATATACTTCAGATTTCTTGTCAAATATATTTGTGTTTTTCATGTCATTCACACTGACAACCAACTCTGCCACTCAGACATAACCAAAGTCACTCCGGCCGACGATTAGCCTCTTTCACCTGCATACCCTCTATTATGACCTTTTTCAAAGTCTTGATTTTGTTTTTGGGTCTACTAGAATAGATTTTCATGCTTGAATGTTGGAAAAAAACACATTATTTTTCACATATTTTACATTTTTGCAGTGCCTCCTTCCAGTCTGTCTGTAACACTCGGTTTAGTTGACATCTCCATAAAGCCTCTCTGTCCGAAAAGTGAAATGTGCTGCTCTGATTGCTCAGCAGGATCAGTGTGTTGTGTTGACCAAATGTCACACTCCTTACCATAACTGCTAACACACTGCTAACGCAACTCAACCAAGGCTCATCTCTTTTTTTTGCATTTGCCTTAGTTGGGAATTAACAACAAAATTACACAATAAAGAAAGACGAAAATGTAAAAAAGCATAATAGTTCCTCTTAAAATGTTTATATGCCTTACTTCTGAACATATATAAGTTTGGTTTACTTTGTTCTGTAGTTGTTCTCTAACAGGACAGCATGTCAGTCTCTGGGCAACATGTGTGTGATGAACATGCACTCCTCCAGCACCATCAACAATGATGCCTGTGGCCTCTACAACACAATCTACAGAGCAACAGCTGCTCAGGGCAGCAGCCAGGACATCTCCTACTGGTAATACATTTACAGTTATTGTATTGTACTTTACTATTCACTACTATCGGACTATTTTACATTTTATAATTGTCCTAGAGAGCTGAGAATCCCAGAGAATCTCCCTGTTTTACAAAAAATATACATAATTTATACTGTTAGCATACAACATAAAACAAGATAATTCTGTCCCACTGAGTTGTACACATTTATTAACTTGCTATTTTGACATTTCTGATTCCCTCTTAATCCTTCGATTGATTTGCACTAACGACTTCTTTGGATTCATGTCACACTCACACATATGTGTTATGGGTGCTGTAAATAAACTCGGCCCATCTTTGACTTTATTTTGGCATTCGCTAAAAATTACCATTAATAAGATCAACCATTGGAGATAAGTCATGTGCGACATGAATTGCATCTGTTTTACTTAAATACAGTGTGATTCATTCAAGATCAATTGCTTTATGACTGAGATGTGAGAACGGAAATGATCTGATTGATTAGTTGATTAGTTACATATTACAGCTACTTACATGATACTGTTAAGAAGGATCTCTGTCTGTAATGTATTTAAATTAACATCAAATGGGCAGAAGAACCCAGTGTGCACGTATTTGGGATTCTCAAAGTACTGTTGTGACTGTAGGAGGACAAACCTGCCTTGGCTATACTATGGAGAACAGCTTGGGTTGGCATCACGAGTTCTACAGAATGAACCACTTCCTGTTGGATTCAGCTTTAAAGGGGCACAAAAGGTAAGCACTGTGGACATCTAAACATATTGTAAACATAAACTTACATTTTCACAAACCTTCTTCCCACTTTCAGAACACTAACATTGAGCTGCGGGCTGCTGTTTATTCAGTGCGTGGGGAGTTTATCAGATGGGAGAGCGTCGATGGAGGAAACCTGCAGGTAGGCAGGCAAGACCATTTTCTGCGGTCGGGTTTACAAAACATTTTTAAGAATACAATTATTCTTAATTTCTATATACATATATTTTATTTTAAAGTCCAGAAATGTCTCACCCTGAATAGAGATCAGCATCAAGCTTTTTTTAAAAAATGCAAAAGTCTCCTTTATTATTATAGCGATACTTTTTAAAATACAGATTTTTTCAAACACATTTACAGTGTGTTGTATTTATTGGTGTTCTTGAGGTTCTATAGGATTGTTGTCCAGGTTCAGATAGTAGATATGAAGAAAAAAAATAGCACTTGTTTAAGAGAGGTTATGAATCACCATACATTACATGGTTTCGTTTTAATAACAAAGTACAGAATAAAAAAATTGACATAACCAGTGTTCCTGCTTATCCTTAAAGCTACACTGTAACTCTTTTAGTTTATTCTTAGCTAAAAACACTTAGTTCTTTCAAAAATATATGTGCTCATTAATGTATATTTACTTCGTTCACGTAATGAAGTATTCTCGTGAGTGTATAATATGCCATTGAAAATACATACGGGTAAGGGGTTCTAATGTCGGTCGCCATGTTGCCCCTCCATCTTGAAAATAAATTAGCCAAAGAGGGACATACCTGTTAATTCAAGCTTCGCCTTTCGCGTTTACGTTTGAGTTAACACTCATGGACGAGGTCGAACTGGAAACCATGTTAATCTTGGACTACATTGGCCACCGTAGGAGTTAAAACGAAATCGGAATTGAGAGGAACAGAAACTAATATTCACTGGATGGTCATTTATATTTTCATTGCTAGATGGGGGTAAAAATCACACAGTGTAGCTTTGAAAATGTAAGGCCATAAAAAGTCAGTGTAATTAGTATTTCAATGACCCATCTCTTGCTTCTTTCCTAAATGAATCAGCCATTTGAACAAATCGGTTGAATGGATGGCTCCCTCAACTCGCTTATTGAGACAGTGACTTGTTACCACCTACTGGCGGGTTTAGTTTCATATTTAAAATACCCTTTAATTAAAAAGTTCAAATCTAATAGCATTATTTATACAATTGTAAATGCTGTATAAATATATTAATGCCACTTCTGATTACGCTCCTGTGTCACCTCTGCACTGCAAAGATGTTTTTTTTTTTATAATGATTTAATTTGACTTGTAGGCAACAGCCCTATATTGTTATTATTCTAATATAATTTAATGTGAATGTTAGTATTTGACATAAAAGGGGATGGATACATCTAACACGTTTAGAAACATGCCTTTATATAGGTAAAAATGCCCCAGGAAACCAATTTAAGGTGGCATAATGTTGGCCCTTAAAAAAATATTAATTTCTTTCACTGCTGTAAATGGACCACCGCATAGAATGAATAATATGAATATCTTTGTGAGTCAGCTGTCAAAAACAGGCCTAAACCAGGCATGGTACCAAAAAACTTTGGAAATATTGTGATATAATTTCAATATTGCACATCCCTAATGTACAGTATTGATTTGTATTTCTTCAGGTCTTAAAAAGACTTAAATTTGACTTTAAAAAGTGTGCAGCAACCCTGATAACAGAAATATGAGAAATCTTTACCACACGTTTTCGGCCTTTTTATACTCCTTTTATATGACATTTTATACTCCTCAGAGTTACAGGGTTTCCCTTAAGTACAGCATTGACCCAACAGAAATACAGCATTAGGCCAGTTTAGGGCCCCCTGAGTTCTTAGAACTGTGCATACAAGTTCCCCTATTTCTGGTCCCTTGTAGATGCAAGCTCATTGCCATAACTGAAAATCCGCTGATCTCATCTTGCCTGCAGCAACAATTTTTCACTTTTGTCACTTTGGTTTTTCACAGTGAAGAAAGGGTTATATATAGCTTGGTCTTCACTTTGACCTATATGAACTAAAAGCTATAACGGATGTCTGCAGCTTTGCAAGCGCTGTTTTTTACAGCAACATCATCACTATAGAAAATGTGTTTTCCTTAGTGGAAAGGTGGTCAACTCTCTCCGTCGGAATTTAAAATTTCCTCACCATGCTTTTCCAAATTAACCGTTTTATTCATCAGTCTTTTATTTACTCTCTCTTTTTGCCTAATTATCCATATCATCTCTTTCTATGGAGATGATTTCCTTCTGATGAGGATTTTCCGTTACCTCTCTGCTTTTTTTTGGTCTATTCTAAAAGTATCACAGAATGATCCCATGCAATACGTGTCGTAAATTCTAAGTGTTCTGAGGGTATATGCGATGACATTGAATGTATTATATATAGCCTGACCATGGCTGTTGGTCTTCAGTGCACTGCTACAAGACGTACACATTCTTGTGACTCTGTTAGCGTCGCAGTTCACTCTATCTCACCCAGAAAAGCTCACAAATTCTGAGAAGAATACAAAACTGAAGACCATTGGCCAATGTTAGGATTTTCGTTAAATACATTTTTAAAAAATAATACATTGTGGTCTGTAATGACAAAATTCTAATTGTTCATTAGATATGGGAACATACATGTTTGTGAACAGGATGTATGCATGTGGGGGTATCTGGTTAGGTGGCTGGGTGTGACACTTTAGGAACACCTGGGTTCGGGACAGGACCTTTGAACCTAGTACTGACTTTTGGTGGTGGTCTTAAGGGATAACTGTGATAAACAGAAACTTACGTAAGCATGGGTCACTACTTATCTGTGGAAGGGAGGCAAAAGAAGCCTGAGAATAGGCCCAATCGCCACACAGCAAGTACCCTGTGGAGTGAGTGAGACCCCAGACAGGAAGCAATGGGCAACCTTGGTACCATGTCCAGAAAGGTCTTTGGCAGGCTTCCTTTACCTGCTTTCCACAGATAAGAGACTCATGCTTACGTAAGTTTCTGTTTATCACTTAGTTATCCCTTAAGACCACCACCAAAAGTCAGTAATAGGGTCAAAGGTCCTGTCCCATTTGTTCCCTAAATTGTAACACCCAGCCACCTTCCCAGATACGCAGACATGCATACATAAATGTTCCCCCCTGGAATTGAAAAGTATTGTGAGATCCAGCATTGCTTCATTTATCCTCTATAGCTCTGTCCAGACACCCTTACCAGTCAACAGTCCGCCTTCACGTTTGGGACAGCCTACAAGCAGAGTGTGAGTAGTCAATCCTATCCTTCTGTGTCATCCATGATTGTTTCTCGTTTCTTCTCATGCATCCTCGTTTGCTTCCTTTTCTTGCATCTAAACTGAAACGTTTAAACTGCCAGTTTGAGTATTGAGAAGCACTCCACATGTGTCCCACCATATTGTATTTTGCAATTGGTTCTACTTTATTGTATTTATGCATGTTTTTATTTTCAGCTGAATGTGTGGATGTGTGTTAATGTTTTTTTTTTCTTTCCTTAGTGTTTGCTTTCTGTGTCAGAACTCTTGATTGGTTATCCAGAGCCTGTGTTCTATGACGTGTTCCTGGTCATTCAGAAATCACAGGAAGACAAGCGTCTTCTTGCAGTGCCTCTCCTAAATGTCAACCAGCAGTTTAATGGCCAGTTCACTAATCAGGGTACAACATACAAACAAATTGTTTGATCAAACACTATTAAATGTGTAGACCTTGCTGCTTTATCACCATGCTCACGTCTCCTGTGTTTCAGGATCTAACATGAATAACTGGTACCTGACTCGGAGACTGATGCTTGTGGACACGTTGAGTGGAAGGGAAAACTCTTTGAGTTCTTCACCCAGAGCCATACGTGTGGCCTCTAATATTAAGATCGGGTAAATACTGCGCACTCCCAAACACATAAATTGCACATTAGGGCTTTTCACTGTGTTATCTTGCTTTACATTTAACATTACTCATAATTTACCCTGTGTTAACAATTAATCCCAGATCTAAACTGATGTTTCACAAAGTACAATCCTAAACCCTGGGCATAAGTATTTTTTTCACATATTTGTGGTGTTGCTGATTGAACAAACGCAGCAAACAATATTTTTACATAAAGGCTCTAGCATTGTGCATCCGCAAATTGCACATTGCCGACTAAATGGACTTTTCGGACTATAAAAGTAAGAATGAAAAGGTCTCTTCTTACTTTTGCTGACATGTTTTCCTTCGCTGTTTTTCATTCTATCAAACACTGATACTACCGTTTATAATATACAATGCACCGTGTATCCATGACTAGCCAAAGCACATGAATATAAGGCATGTGATTGGTTGTTGGTTGCTCAGCATCTAGTCATAACGTTCTTACGCCACACTGTTTCACACTGTACATGTATGCCCCGCAATTCGGGGTTAGAATCAGGGTTTCACAGCCCTGGTTAAAAAGTGGTGCTAACCCCACTTTTAAAATGTTTCTTTAGCCTGGCTTAGAACGACTATAAACCTGGGCTTAAAGGGTTAGTTCACCCAAAAATGAAAATTAAGTCATTAATTACTCACTCCCATGCTGTACTAACCCTGTCAGACCTTCGTTCATCTTCGGAACACAAATGAAGATATTTTTGATTAAATTTGAGAGCTTTATCCCTACCACATAGGCTTCCTAAGGGACTGGCTCTTGACGGCCCATAAAGTCAATGAACAAAATGTTTAAATATTCCATGTGACTACAGTGGCTCAACTATACGTTTATCAGAGCGACGAGAATACTTTTTGTGCAAAAAAACAAACAAAAATAATGACTTTATTCGACTATTCCTTTTCTTCCTTGTTGGCCTGAAACGGACATTAAGAGATTTTCCATGACACATGCGCGAGAATTGCGATCTCCTTCAACTAGCTTCAGTACAGTTCTCACGCATGCGTCATGGAAATCTCTTAATGTCTCGTTTCAGGCCAACAAGGAAGAAAAGGAATAGTCGAATAAAGTCATTATTTTTGTTTGTTTATTTCGCACAAAAAGTAGTCTCAGTCGCTTGATAAACTTATGGTTGAGCCACTGTAGTCACATGGAATATTTAAACATTTTGTTAATTGATTTTCTGCGCCATCAGAGAGCCAGTCCCTTCAGGAAGCCTATGTGGTAGTGATACAGCTCTCAAATTTAATCAAAATATGCTTCATTTGTGTTCCGAAGATGAACAAAGGTCTGCAGAGTTAGTACAGCATGGGGTGAGTGATTAATGACTTAATTTCATTTTTGGGTGAACTAACCCTTTAAGCACAGTGTGAAAGCCCTATAGTTCGAGATCTCACTAAGCTTGATGTCCTGCAATGAACAGATTTAAACTAGTGCCGAATACACAGAAGGGACTGGTCTACCCCCCTCTGATGACGGTGGCCTACTCGGATATACTCATCACTGACCCCAGCACACAGACTGTTTCTGTAAGTCTATTTAACCTTTATATGTAATCCCTTTGTCCAGGGGTTTTCAAACTAGGGACCATTGAACTTTTCTGTTAGGGCATTTGTAGAAAATAAAACATAAGATAATATACTAAATAGTAATAGTCAATTCAAGTCACCTTTATTTAAATAGAGCTTTATACAATACAGAGTGTTTCAAAGCAGCTTTACAGTGGTAACAGAAAAAAATGATGCATTTTGACTGTTGTTCAGCTGAAGTCAGTTCAGTGTTGATTCAGTTCTGTTGTAAAGATCATCAATTATTGAATAAGTTAATTTAATCTATAAAGCAGTTCTGCCAAAAAAGCAGTTCCTGTTTTAATTCAACAGGATCAGTACAGTAAGATCAATAATATTGTTCAATATTAATGTATTTTTTATAGTATATTTTATAGTAAATACATTTGACGTTGTTAATATTGGCATTGTGCTTTCTAAACACAGGTCTGAAATCATGCGAGAAATCACTGAGCATTTTATTCTGTTGACAGACAAGATACGAAACACAGTAAAAACTTAATAAAAGAATTAATAACAAAAACAAGTTTTTTTTTCTTTGTATTTACAGGTGTCATTCTCGCTTGAATATACAATGGACCAGGATGAAGCTCGGATCAAAACTGATGTGAGTATGAACAGGCACTGAAATTCAGTCTTCTGTGACTGTCTTATGTTGGTCAGGATATTCTAGTGTATGTTGTAATGATGTTTGTTTATTAAATGTGGATTCATATCCAGATTGCTCTTGGTGTGCTGGGAGGGGTGGCTGTTGTCCACTCTTTATTGAAGACTGCAAGCTGGAAAAGAAGAATTGCATCTCCTCTTATTGACCTACAGGTATGGACTCCCATTCAGACACAATAATAAACACAATGCTAAACATGTATTCATAATAATGTCCCTTTCTATTTCAGACAATTATGAAGTTTCTGGTGTTCTATGCTGGTGACCTAGCAAATGTTTTCTTCATCATCACTGTTGGAACAGGCCTCTACTGGCTCATATTCTTTAAGGTTTGCATTTTTCATGTCTGTGGGTGATGCTGTCTAGTCTATTATGAATATGATTAAGCCTTACTTGAATCTGTTTTCCTTTTTATTTCTTTTTCTGTTTCTCTCAATATTTTCCAGACATTGGAGGCAAGTCTGTCACTTTTTCTGTTGTTAACCTAGTCTCTCCACTCATATCAGATTAGTGTCTTTGTTTTGTTCTGTGATTTTCTTCCACTGTTCAATCAAATGAGTTTTTTTTCTAGTATGTTCTGTTTACATATTCATTCTTTTTTTTGATGGAGCTCTTTAGGTCTAAAGGCCTGTTCACATCAAGACAGTTGTGCAATTTTGTGTTTCTGACAACCGCTTGTCATCTAAAAGGAAGTCAAACAGAATTTACATGTTTTTAAACAGCCATTCAGAAATATGTATTTACTATAGTGTATTCATTATTATCGCTTTGCAAATTACTCTGTCCTTTAGCACCCCCAATTGGTAGTTTAACTGCAGTGTCTCTGGGCATGTGACCAAAAGCATTAATTTTATTGGTTTCCCAGTAAGTGTGGTCTGCACCGACTTGTGTATGACTCGTGTAGGGGCGCTTCAGATTCTAGAGAGCAATGAGAAACTGAAGTGCAGAGTGATGTCATCAAAATAACTGATCCATATTGGCAAGAGACTGTAAGTTTTGAACACATATATCTTCAAAATGCGAATTTTGTCATTGTTTTGGAGCACACCAGCTTATAGGTACCCTCAAGGCTAACATATTCATACTAAAAGCCAAAAAAACTTATATTTTGATTTCATGGGGACTTATTCATGAGGAGCTTTAAGAAGTCATTCATATATATTTAATATTCAAGGGCGCATTTGAGGGAGCTTTAGAAAAGCCATGGTAACACTTGGCTTTGAGCATGCATTACTGACACTGTAGCAATCGTAATTTGACATTCGCACTGTACAGTGTCTTTTTTCAAAACATAATACATCCAAAATGTAAAAATACACAATCCACTCCACTTTACTGCAACACTGTAATGCTGCAGATTTAAATTTTGCATTCTTTTAATTCAACTAAGAGGTGGTGTCATGTATCAGTTTTATAATGGTTTCACCAAACTTGAATTTTGGACTGTAACAAAATTTCAAATTTTCTAACGAATTTCTTGAATCTCCAGAGTTACATATGAATGGAAGTCAATGAAATGAAAAAGTCTAGTGTAAGATGTAGTGGAAATAATTCTCTGTTAGAAAAGATAGGAGGAAGAAGACTAGTGGAAACCTCTTAAAAGTCAAAGTATTAAAAGTTTATTTCTTGCAAGAAACAAAATTGAAATGGCATTCAACATACAGACAGTGTCTACATGTGAAGGCGAAGGTTGGTCTTTCTCGCTGTCCTTATACAGTATACCTGAAAACTCAGGAAACCATCCTATGCAGACCATCTGGTTTGCAGCAGATTGTCCCCTGTGTTGTCTAGAAAGGAAACCTGTTGATGTTGCTTTTAACTATTCTTGTTAACCATATATTCATCTAGACAGAACAATGACATCTTCGTTAAAGTGTCCTGTGTTTTAGCTGCTGTTTGACTTCACACCCCAACTACTGTTCGACCTCACACCTTTCTGCTTATCTCTCATTTGATCAAAACCTGCACACATACAATTCACACTTGAAATACAATGAGCTATTAAAATGTTGCTGCTTGGTTCATTGTTATCTACAGAACAAAGCTGGTGTTAACTTATGCATTTTCCAACAGTTTGGTTTTATCTTAAGCTTACTCTAACTTATGCATTTCTAACAGCTTGTTATATCTTTAATAATGCCCTTTGGATTATATTAACATCTTCCTTTAAATTCTTATGAGTACATATTAGGTGATATGAATATTTTCCTTTAAATGCTTAAGAGTACATCTTTTTCAACGTTAGTAAAAGTTACACACATCTAAAACATCTTATATAAAATAAAATAAAACATATAAAAGAATGAAACATATATAAATGTAAATGTAAAAATTAGCTACCACAAAGAAACCCTTAAAATAATCTGTTGCTTTGATGACTTGCAAATATTTGCTTTGGTATGAACAGATGCATTAACAGCCGTACATTCAAATGAAAATGTTTATCGCACCGAATTTTTGGAACAAACTTTGTCTTGGTATGAACTGGCCTTTAGATGGAATTCAAGACTATAAAATTCAAGAATATAAAAACAAGGCTTTTTTGTATATCTCCAGGCCCAGCTATTTGTGTCCGTGTTGCTGCCGTTACCAGCTCAGGAGGAGCGTTTTGTTGTTTACGTTGGTTGTGCCTTTGCATTGAAGGTGAGTACAATTATGTACATCAACTTATACACTACAGTTTTTAATAATTGAAGTTATACTGTCTTTTCTCTACTTTCCCTTTCTTCCTTGCTTAATCCAACACTTATTTTTTGTTACAGACCGTACAATTTCTTCATAAACTCTTTGTTCAGATATCTGTGGATATTTTCTTTATAGACTGGGAAAGGCCTTGTGGTAAATCTAGGAAACATGCAGAGGGTAATTACATTGTTCCTCTAATGTGTTTTTCAAATACACATTCCATATACCTATACAAGCTCTACACTTTTAGTCAGTTTTTTTAGATAACTGTTCTATGTGAATGCGCTCAGGGTCTGGCGAAGCAAAAAGTCAAGCATCTCCTGTCAGTATCTGGAGAACATATTTTGTGGCCAATGAGTGGAATGAGATTCAGACTGTTCGCAAGATCAACCCCACTTTTCAAGTCATTCGCTGTGCTCTTTTTTCTGGAGGTGAGTCCAACAGCACGCAACATCTCTGATCTAAAGTTTGCCTAAAAATCTTATTCTCAAACTGGCCACTCAGATAATGCCACTTTGTTAAGGATTGTGTTAACAAATAATGAATATTGTGCTTGCAGGTGGTGGGCTTTTCAAATTTGGCTCTAAGAGACCCCTCGTCCAACCTGCGTCGAGCTCCTGAGTCATACAAACCTTCATACAGTCTCATACTCCGCTACGGTGTGGCTTCTGCTATGTGGCTCTGCATTGGCGTAATGCAGGTAAAAAAAAACATATATACTCAAGAACAAGCAGTCTGCCTCTTTGTGTGTGTCATCTGGACTATTTCACACATTTACTTTTTGTGTCATATTACTTTAGATGATATTCTTCACAGTATTCCATGAGCGCTTTGTTGAAGACAAGATTCGCCAGTTTGTAGATTTGTGCTCAATCAGCAATGTGAGTATTAGGCAAAACTATCTTCTTTGCAGTTGAACAGATAAGTAAAACTTTTTGGTTTAATGTTGCTTTTTTTCTTTGAATGTATGTATATGTGTCTGTTAGATCTCAATGCTTCTGCTGTCTCATCGATGTTTTGGCTACTACATACATGGACGTTCTGTTCATGGTCATGCTGACACTAACATGGATGAAATGAATACAAACCTGAAGAGAGAGGGGTAAGATGGATTTTGAGTCTTATATTTTAAATAGAAGTATTTTGGGAGACTAATTTTATTTGTTTGTGTTTTAGGAGAATCTGTGTGGCCAAAGGGGACTTTTGCCAAACTCTGACACTCAGACATTTCAGATTTCAATAACCAACCGCCTGCGAACTCAATATGACCGAATAATTGAGCCAATCAACAGGGTATAAACACAACTGCATACACACACACACACACACACACACACACACACACACACACGCACACACACACACACATATATATATATATACATATATATACAATATACCTTTATATACCGTAATATACCTTTATATTGATTTTGATTATTACTTTTATTTACTTACATTTTAGTAGTTATTAATCATTTTTACTTTTGAAGACATTACATTTAGGCAATTGGCAGATGCTTTTATCCAAAGCTACTTAAAGGGTTAGTTCACCCAAAAATGAAAATAAGTCATTAATTACTCACCCCCATGCTGTACCAATTCCGTAAGACCTTCTTTCATCTTCGGAACACAAATGAAGATATTTTTGATTAAATCTGAGAGCTGGATCACTCCTCCATAGACTACCTAAGGGACTGGCTCTTGACGGCCCTTAAAGTCATTAACGAAAATGTTTAAATATTCCATGTGCCTACAGCGGCTCAATTATAAGTTTATCAAGCGACGAGACTACTTTTTGTGCGAAAAAAAACATAAATAACGACTTTATTCGACTATTCCATTACTTCCTTATGGGCGCATGCGCGAGAACTGAGGCGAGGACGATCTCATTCGACTACTTCTTGTTACCGGCTGCTCACCGCTTATTAGTATTACCGGCAGTATTACCGCCCCTGCCGTATAAGATGATGTGCTGATATAGCTGGAAGCGCAAAACTTTCTGTTTACAACCAGAGTAAGAGCGTGCGCTGTACATACGCTTTTCAATTAGCGTATTTTCCACACTATAAGGTGCACTTAAAAGCCTTTAATCTTCTCAAAAAACGACAGTGTGCCTTATAATCCGGAGCGCTATATATATATATATATGGATCATCATCTTATACGGTAGGGGCGGTAATACTCCTAAGTGGTGAGCAGCCGGTAACAAGAAGTAGAAGAAGAAGAACGTCGTCATCTCAGTTCTCACGCATGCGCCCATAAGGAAGTAATGGAATAGTCGAATAAAGTCTTTATTTATGTTTTTCGCACAAAAAGTAGTCTCGTCGCTTGATAAACTTATAATTGAGCCGCTGAAGGCACATGGAATATTTAAACATTTTTTTTGATGACTTTATGGGCCGTCAGAGCGCCAGTCCCTTAGGCAGTCTATGGAGGAGTGATCCAGCTCTCAGATTAAATAAAAAATATCTTCATTTGTGTTCCGAAGATGAACGAAGGTCTTACGGGGTTGGTACAGCATGGGGGTGAGTAATTAATTACTTAATTTTCATTTTTGGGTGAACTAACCCTTTAAGCCCTATTCAGACAGGACTAATTTTCTAGACGACTGAGTTACAATTCTTATTACTCTTATCACTATTTCATGTACTGATTCGGATGGGACTAACATCTCCGTGTTCAGAGAGTGTGTGTTTTCTAGACGTGGGGATTACAGAAGGTCATGTGCTGTGCGTGTGTACATCACGTATGATGTATATGTCTTAGCTTTATTATTTGTTAATATAATTCTAATTTATAATTTAAAAAAAAAACCTGTTTAAGTAAACTTCACAAGTTTATTGCAGTGGCTGTTTATCATAGCAGATAAATCTAGAAAGATATGTTACTCTGATACCATCCATGAAAGCATGCCGAAGACTAACGGTAGCTTGGGTAGGTCAAAAAACACGAGGAGAAGTGGTAGGATAATATAATATCAGCAATCACAGACATTCACATTCTCATTAAAATCACAAAGTACGTCTGTGAGAAATTAATTTTTATAACGTCCCCTGGAACACTAGTCCCGTCCAAATAGGGCTTTACATTGTATTGAAAGTTTACATGCTATCAGTTCTTGTATTCCCTGAAAATCAAATCCAAGACATTGCCATTGTTCAGCGCTAAGCTGTACATTTGAGCTGCTAAGTATACTCACACACAAATCTCTCTCAGTAAGGGTGGCTAACAATGTCTTTACCACTACAGAGAAATGGTCCCTCAAGGTTGGTGGATGCTTCAGCTAATCCATGTGAGCAGAGCACAAAAGCGTACCATACAATGAACCGATTCCTGGGCTCTGTCATCGATCATGTGAGGATTGTATTTCATTGATACTGGTGATTTTCCTGTAGTGCATTGTGGTTTGTTGGTGTTTTGATTTGCTCATTCTGAATGCTGTATTCTCAGGCACACCGTGAGATGGATTACATTGTGAAAGATAAGCTGCTGTTTGAGAGATTAATCGGTATGGAGTTTATAGAGCCACTGGATAAAAGCATCTTTTATAATGGTAAAATACCACTCCCCGTACATTACATTTTCCACCACAATTCTACCTTACACCTACATCATTACTTCAGATTGAATGATTGGCTAAGAACATAGTCAATTTCCACACATGGACTGCTAGGCCCCAGCATAGCGTAAAAAAAAAGTCTGTAACAAAGAATACTAGCGCACATACACAGATACACAGCTTCTTCAAGGTCAGAGTTCAGTTGAGCTCTTATCTAAACAGGGAACTTTTCCAAAACATTCAGATAACATGTTCTTTCTCACAGTGAGAGGTTCATTCAGACAATATTCCATTACTATTCTCTATTATTTGAGTATTGAAAAGTTTAATTTAATGCTTTAATTAAGAAGTGGGCATGTATATGACAGGTGAAGTAACTCCAGTGACCTTGGCTGTCTTGGTCAGCTAGAATAGTAGATATATGTTTTAACACGTTGTTAAAAACGTGTTCTCAAAAAATGGAGAGAGCACGTTCCATGAAACGGACTTATAATTCTATAACTGCATAAATCTCATAAGTTTAAAAAAGTCAGTTAAATAATTGAATATGTTAAAGCGAAAATATTGATTAATACCTTGATTGTAATCACTCATTGATTTCCAGAATCTACTCCCTTCACAGTCATTAGTGTTCTGACTGAATATCTTTGTGTTTATCTTCCTTCAGATGACTCTCACTCATTCGCTGATGTCCTCTTTTATGGTAATGAGGCTGTGCTGTTGATTTTTGACACTCTCTTCTTCTGTGTGGTGGATCTGGGCAGTCAGAACTTCATTCTCGCAGCTGTGTTAACATACGTCCAGCAACTGGTTAGTATATGTGGATATATTAATAGGCTGGTTGGTTGAGGTGATGATTAAAATGAAGCTTTGATATGCTCTCCGTTAGGTCTTCAGATTAATCCGAAATGGAATGGGCCGCAGGAACCTAGCCAACAAAACTCTGGTCGACAAAAGGTTTCTCATCTAGTTCCTCTGCTTTTTCTATCTGCTTTCTGTTATTGTGATGTTGATTGTGTTTTTATGCCATGGCAGCCTTCAGGTTTCTTCTACAGATTTTTGTATTTTTTTTTTTTTTTTTTGCATAAACTTAATATTTGTGCAAGATTATTTTGTACTTTCAAAGCCAAGACATTTGGGGGTTTGATGTATCAATGTTTTATATTTCAATATTTTTGATCAATTAAATCGTTACTTGGTTTTACATATGGTGGCCTTCCTGAGTAAATCTGAGATATAATAGATTGCTTCCAAGTTTTTGTTGCTCAGCACACAGTCTGAAGTTCTTCAGAGCACACAAGGCAGACACATACTGATGACTTGTGTCCTTCTTCTTAATTCTGAATACATGGTTCTCTTGGAATTTATGTATGTCTGGAAATTATTTTTGATATTTTTGATTGCAAAATTGATTCTCAGGCCCCAGCGAGGATCGAAACTCGCGACCCCTGGTTTACAAGACCAGTGCTCTAACCACTGAGCTATGGAGCCAGACCTGTTCTGGTATTGTCCTCATTACGATTTGAAAAGTGGTATTCCTGTGGTAAATTACACAGGAACACCTTGCTTACACTTCAAAGGGTGTGTCCAACATTTACCCTGTAGCTTTGATTGTTTAAAGTGGAATGACAAACAGATGACTCATTTGTCACAAACTTTTTTTGTCCAATCACACATATATTTACAATGACATGGCAGTGATGACGTGATCTGAACTGTACCGAAACAGCACAATGACCCAAAGGTTACAAGAGGCCCAAATTTAAGACCCTTGCTGGGACCATAAAATAAGAGATGTCATTGTGGCACCAGCATGTCTGACCTAACTCTGGATTCCTTCAAGGATACTTGCATCAACTGAGAAACAGCCCACTCTAACATTGTCACCTTTAGGTGACCCAAGATGAATGGGTCTGGAGTCGGATGATTCCCTCTCAAAACAGAGAGCTTAAACAGACTCCCTTTTGTGACCTTATCCTGGAAAACAGGCCTCAAACCACTCTGAAAAGCACAGAGACTGATTTAACATATCAGATCATTCCAAAAACAATGATATCAATACAATTATGAATTCCCTTTAATCTTAAGTTATATAAAGTTATTGAAATTTCAAAAAAGAAAGTTGGTCATATCAGTGTTTGTCTGCAACTTGCAGTAATTAACTTTGTTTGCACTCACATATAGTCTGAAGTTCTTCACCTTGGAGTCTTTCCCAGTGTTGAACGTTTTTTGTTCTATTAATTAGATTGACAGCCATTTTATATCTGCAAACTCATTTTGATACAGGCTCAAAACCACTGAGCCTCACCTTTTTATTTCCTATCTGTATCTGTAATGGGTGTGTCGATCTTCTGAATGAGTTTGTGGTATGTACATTAGATTTTCCCAGTACTATATGGTAGGTCTAGTGTGCCAAAAGGTCACTAAAAGTAAGTCACTAGTATAGTTTCTTTGCTTAGTTGCAGCCAGTATTGTGTTTGTTTTGTTTGATAGGTCAAGACACAGACACTGGTGTGAGCTCAAATATGGTTATTCTTAGCTATCTTTATACTTATCCGTCATGCATTTTAGAAGACTTCTTGCATTCTGCAGAAATCTTAGGCCCTATTTACACCTGGTATTAAGAGACTTTTTTTGTTGCTAAAGTGGACGATGCTAAATACAGGTGTAAATGGGCTTCTCCACCTTTGACCTCTTTTAGAGGTAGTCGAAAACTCATTTAACCGGATTGCTTTTGTATTGTAGATTCTCATTTGGTTGAATGTGAACCAAAGACTGGCAACACCAGTACGTTTTGTGTGTTTAAGTGCAACATAATAACAACTGATATCACAAACCACATGGATTATGTTCAAAATCAGCATTATCATTCTTATCCTTTCCATTCGCTTCATGGCTTTAATTTATAAATCGTACTTGTGTGCTGCACTAAGTGCTCTTGTGAAAGTGATGTAGAGTGAGATGAAATAATAGGGGAGACAGACGCATTTAAAATGCATGTACAAGTCACTCACGTGAGATCACAGCTATAACAACAACAATTTAATCAATTCTCCACGGACAAAAAGTCCCGCCCTGAATTGTGACTTGTTTGTGAAGCCATTTATCTCAGATAAATCACAACAGGGGAAAAATCGTTGTAAATAGCTGTGGAACACAGCCACTGTTATTCTAATTGAATGGACCATTTGGTTCACACCTTTACAGACGCATGCAGATGGAGCTGATTGCGTCTGAGGAAAGTCACAATAATCTGATCAAAGATAACTGAAAATATGTTTAATCTTCCTAGCAGTAGTAATCTTCCTAATGAGTCCATTTTTCCTGAATGATTGTATCTTTTGCATATTTTGCAGCCAATGTTAGCAAATACTTTCTTTTTTATTGCTTAAATGTTCCTTTCATTTATCATTCAGGCCACACACACTCAAAAAAGATTACACAGTCAAAAAAGATGTTTACTAGTAACTTTAACAGAGACAATTAATAGGGTCAATGTTGATGTCAAGCTGACTTTAAAAGTTAAAAATCGATTTGCCATGCAATTTTCGTTTCTTTTTATAATCACCCTGCCATGGTGATGAAGAAAATTCATACACTCTTAAAAATAAAGTAATTTATTGGCATCTATGGTCCTGTGAAGAGCCTTTAATGTCAAAAGGTTCTGTATAGTTGAAAAAGGGTAAATTATATTATTAAAATATTCTTTACACTAAGGAAAAAAAATGTGTTCTTTTAAGAACTGATAACTAAAATGTTCTTTAGGGAACCCAAAATGTGTCTTCTATGACATCACCATGTCACCACATTTTTTCACCACTAACACCACCCTTTTAGAAACAGTGTATACACTAAAATTCTAAACTTTAGGGTCGGTAGGATTTTTAAAATGTTTAAAGTCTATTATGCTCACCAAGGCTAAATTTATTTAATCAGCAAAAACACCATTGTGAAACACTATCATTTAAAATGTTTTCTATTTGAATATATTTTAAAATGAAATATATTCCTTTAATGGCATAGCTGAATTTTCAGCATCACAACCAGTCTTAAGTGTCACATGATCCTTCAGAAATCTTTCAATATGCTGCTTTGTTGCTCAACAAAACATTTCCTATTATTATCAATATTGAAAACAGTTGTGTAGCTTCATATTTTGTTTTTTGATGGCAATCTGACCAGTTTGGGGAATGGCCACATAAGCAAAGTAGGTTGAGAAGATATGGGCAATCTAGATGTCTAGGACACCTGATGAAATATAATAAATCAGATTTTCTAGGACATTCCCACTACTAACTAGTGATTCATTTTACAGGTTGCAACCAATTGTATCAGTTTTGTTTGATGAGTCAAGACATTTCCCTGCAGCTTTAGGAAATGGCTTTGACCTCTCAGGATAGATGACGAACAGATTATTATTGGTGATGGTTCTTACCAGACCTTCATTTTATCCAGAGAGCAGGTTTGAGTTTACGGACAGGAACTCTAAGATAAGCTTTGAAGAACCTAACAGATAACTAAGCAATCCATGTATGAAGAACAGACCCCTGCTTGGCTGTTTTTTATTGTACCCCTATAAACTTACTTTGATACCTACTCAAAAGTGTCCTCAGATGTCTTCCAGGCCCCAGCGAGGATCGAACTCGCGACCCCTGGTTTACAAGACCAGTGCTCTAACCACTGAGCTATGGAGCCAGACCTGTTCTATTACTGTCCTCATTACCATTTGAAAGGTATTGACACTCTGTGTGTGTTTTATTTATACTAATTATTATCTATCCAGTCAACTAAAACATGATGATGAAGAAAAGAAGGAAAGGCAGATACTGGGCAACTTGCCATCTAGAGAAAGATGCTGCAGAAAATACATTTATGACAACAAACAGTGAATTGCTTAGAATGACGTGACTTGTTGTTTAAAAATTATATTTAGTGTGATCCAGGCAGGCAAAGCAGTTTGATGGAATTCATTTTATTTTGTTAAACGAAGAATAAAAATGTAACAAAATGTATAATAGTGAATAAATGATAGACAACTTTTTTGACACTTTGTCTACAATGCTGAAATAAAGAAACTTAAGTCGAACAACTACAAGGCAAAAGTCTAGTCTGAAGTTCTGAGTGTAATCATTTTTGCCGGAATCAGCTGTAAAAAAATATTTTCAAGATTTGTTATCACAACATTTTTTCTTTTGTCAAATCATCTTAAATAATTAATTTAGTTCAGATAACAGACACAAAGATGGGTCTTTGTAGCAGAGAGCTGGAACGAAAACGTGAGAAACCACAGATCAATGGCCATCTATATATATATATATATATATATATATATATATATATATATATATATATATATATATATATATATATATATATATATACATATATATATATATATATATATATATATATATATATATATATATATATATATATATATATATATATATATATATATATATATATATATATATATATATATATATGGTCATATAGTCATACATTATAGTCATATATTAGAGTAGCCTATGCAAAATGATATATACAGCTATGGAAAAAAATAAGAGACCACTGCCAAATCAGCAGTTGCTCTGGATTTATTATTTATAATATAAATAATAAATCCAGAGCAACTGCTGATTTGGTAGTGGTCTCTTAATTTTTTCCATAGCTGTATATATATATATACACACACACACACACACACACACACACACTATTAGAGTATGCAAAATGTAATCATGTAGTCTTCAAAGTCTGATTCAGCTCTCAGAGAAAATCTTTCAGAGTCGAGGTTTCAGGTCTCAGAAAAATAACTTTATTGAGCAGTTCAACAAAGTGAGATGTAGGCCAGGCATCTGAATCTTACAGTGGTCAGTATTATTGCTGACTCATTTCTAACTGTGGCCAACCATTAGCACATATGTTTTTTTTAAAATGCTTACATACATGTTTCCTCAGGTGCTTCTCGGGCTGTGCCTTCACATGATCTTTGACCTTTTTTCTATACATAGACATATACAAAAACTCAAGGTGTTTTTCCAACACCTCCTCTTCTCATGTCTCCCCACATTCTCTAACCTGTACACTTTTATTTGTGAGACACATGTATAGGGAAGTAGAATTCTCCAACATTACTCTTCTTTAAATTAAATTTAATTAATTATTTTATTTGCCTTGAATAAAATATGTTTACTAAATATGACAATCGACTAATTCATATTTATCGTTCAAATGACTTTTATTTTGAAGTTACATCTGCTAGTTTTCTCTCTCTCTCTCTCCATCTGCTACTCTCTCTCTTTTTCTCTTCTCTCTCTCTCTTCTCTCTCTTCTTGTAAATTTTAAAAAAACCTTGACAGGATAACAGCAAGTTGGTGAGTAAAGAGCTGTTTGTATTTTTTTTAAAAGAACTATTTACATTTTTTTTATTAAACAAGAGAAATGTGAACTTAATTTAAGAATGGTAGCCTATGTCTATTAATTGCAATAAAATATTCAAAATCTAGGCCTATGCATCAAAATACAAAAACAAAAATAGGACAATGTTGATATTATCATTCAAAGCTGTACATGCTAATGTAATGAAGAAGTATTACAGGATTTCAAAAATTCAAAGTTTAGCAAAAACAAAGGTTTATTCAATAAAAATAACTTTTTTCTAATGAAAATGGACTGAAAATAGGCTGTTCTAAAATGTACAAGAACAAATGGAAGTGGTCGATAGCAGCTAAAATGTTCTCAGAATGCTTCAGTGAAAAGCATTTTTTCTTTCTTTGGACATGTTTCTAGCCTTAGGCATGCCCACAGTTTCGATTTCCACATAAACCATTTAGTACCAACCGTTTTACTCAACACTACTCTTTATTTTTGTGTAAAGCTAAAGTTAAGTTTGAGCTGAGATTTATTTATTTAAATATCACTGAATGTTACTTTGTTAAATTGTCAAAAAGAATTAGTTGTACTTGTAACTTGGCTGTGAGGCATGGGCAAACACGTTTGTCAAAATATGACAATAGCACACAATCTGATCTGAGTTTTGCTCTGTTTTGACTTTAAAATTTGGTTGATATAAAAGAGTTGTCTTTTTTCATATATTTGTTGAAAATATATATAATTGGAGAATGCTAAAACATTAAAATATGTAACATTTCTATTCATACAGTGCAACAAGCCACCACAGTCCAATTTCAGAAGTGATTTTCATCTCATTAACAACTTTCTCAACTTGAAAGAATGATTCGCACAAATGATAGAGGATGTAATGAAGTATACTTTAAGGGGAAGCACCTGAAGCTTGAAGAGCTTAAACAGACTGGTCAACTCACATGGAATGTTTACCTCTATAATTCGATTCCAACACAACCTGAGAAGGTGGAGATTAAAGTGTCACACCTTCGGCATAACACTAGCCTCCTAGGATACCATGGCATCTGGGATTCTGAAGGGTTTAAAAAGCCATCACAAAGCGACTCGCCAACACGCGATCTGGTGTGGTGAAGCCCAGACATTTCAAGACATGATATCACCATCGCTGAGGGGCAATACTTGAATAGGCAAGGATTTTACAATGAAGTGCAACCTTTCCTGCACAAGTTTACCTCTTCCCCAGCCTTCCTGGCATCTTCTCGCATGGGGGAACTTCCGTTTCAGCATGCCAATCGATAAGTTGTTAAAAAGCTACAAACAACAGTTCTGTGCAGGCCTGGAGCCCAACATTCGTGTTTTTGAGACTGTGGTCTATAAGCAGGAAGTGATGTATTCTATTGTGGTTCATGCACCTCATGCACAAGACCTGTTCTCTGAGTATCCCCTGCTTCAGAAACGCCGAGATGCAGTGTGTGAGTTCCGTACAGACAGCATTATATGGCGTCCACAGGCAATGAGTAAAACACATAGTTTCTGTCTGTCTCCTTACATGCAAGCTATTCGGATATGTAGAAGTGCCAGAACAAATTACATGTGGGATAACATCGGAGTGGCATTCCATGTCCCAGATGGACAAATCTTCAGCTTCAGCAAGGTGATTCTGCGTAATAGCCTCAGACTCTGTGAGGGCGTTGAACCAAAACTTACCACAGAAGAGTTTGTGAAGTGTGAGTTTGACCTCATCAGGCCTTAGAGTATAGCCCAAATATGAAAAATGATCCATTACCTGGAGTTAGCTCATAAGTATTAAAAGTCTAATATGAGCAGAAGGTTTTTGTAATCATCAATAAGTATGAAAGGTATGTGTTTGAGGAAATATGTATTTTTTACCTGCTGTTTTACTATTCTTAGCACATGTTGTGTATCTGTCCATGCCGTTTTAATAAAGCGCTGATGCTAAGGAAATGGATTGTGGCCTCTTTTTATGTACATTAATGGTTGCTTTTTGATAGGATGGGAGAGGCAGAAATGATGGTTCTTTATCAGTTTTGCTTCGCTCCCTGTGAATTCCTCTCTGTTTAGATCACCCAGCTTACAAAACACAGGCCTATAGTTGACATTAAGATGTTTCCACTGCATAAAGAAGCTAGAAGAACACACTGTT
Source organism: Hybognathus amarus (assembly GCA_030378365.1). NCBI lineage: Eukaryota > Metazoa > Chordata > Actinopteri > Cypriniformes > Leuciscidae > Hybognathus > Hybognathus amarus. The sequence continues at coordinate 287,815 of JAQIUQ010004745.1, forward strand.
CAAAGGTTTCTCTAACTTTGAACATTTGCTAATTGTACGTGAATGATTTACTTTTTGATTTACGTACTTTTTTCTTCTTTTAAGTACATTATGGTGATTAGCTTATATTATGCATGCCTCTATTATTCTGCATTATTCAAATGCAGTCTCACTCATTTCCACATGCTTATCAAGGTAAGTCTGTGTCACAAAAACAAAAAAACACTTTTTTCCGTGAATGTCCTTGACTTTTTTCAGTTTTGGACACAGCTTGGTCATATTTTCATGCTTTCATATTAAATAATCTTACTGAATATGTTTCAGTCTTTCACTTTGTTTTCACCAGAGAAATTAACTTTTATTCCCCCCTCCCCCGTTTTTAAATCAACAGTTGGAATTCCCCACATGTGCAGATAGGAGTGTTCACTGTTCAGTACATCCGGATATCATTGCATTAGAATTATTAACGGCTAACATACATAGAGCTAGAACAAGAAACATTAGACACACAGTAAAGTGTTGCCTTTGAGACTGCAAGATAATTTGTTTCCTCACTATAATCTGTTCAATATTTTTTTTGGCCTTTAATTAAAATAATGCAAACACAAATGTACTCTTACCAGATATGGTTTGAGTGTGAGTCTCTAATATTACCTTTTGACCTACATGCTGATTCTGTAAGCAACATTCATTTTCAACTTAATCTTTGTCATTGTTGTTTGAACATCTATACTCTCATGCACTTGGAGTTCTGCCATTGTTAAGTATCACTTGATGTATTTTGCAGATGCAAGATATCCTGTATCTTTGTAACTGATTACAGTTACAAAACAGATTTGCTACATGCATTCATTTTTATATGACTACCTCTTTCAACTGCTTTTATTGCTAGTGTTCTGCTTAAACTTACATCTTATTTCTTATTCAGCTCAAATAAAGGTAATCTCAAATTTATGTTTTAATGTATGTTGCCTGACATTCTTGTGGGTCCTCATTAGGAAAATAGCTTATAACTTTAGTGATGATTTTAGAAAACGTAAAAATTCAGAAAGTTTTCTGTGATGGGTGGTATTAGGGGCAGCTATAGGGTTAGTGTAAGGGGATAGAAGATAGCCTACTGTAGTAGCCTATAGAGTCCTCACAAAGATAGCGAGAGTGCGTGTGTGCCGTGTGGTTGTGTTTGTTTTTAAAGGAGGAGACTCTCGCGCAAGCACCGGAAAACACCGAAAACACCCATTCTTTCAGTGTTTCTCTCATAGCAGAAGTGGAGAAGTACGGTCTGAAAACACCGTCCTCTGGTAGCAGGTAATATCATTGTTTTTTTGCGTAAAAAAATATTTAATGTAGCCTATGTTTACAGTAATTTTAAAATTCATGCACGGCTTTTTAGGCTATCACAATTTGACCGTTAATTTTAATCTTACCAAATGCGGTCAAATCGATAGCACTCAAAATGTTCGCTAGTCATGAAAATCCCTCAAAGTTAGGGTATCATATGAAAAAGCATTCACTTATTGTTGACAATGAGATATGCGACAGTTGTGCAACGGTTAATTTGCTTTTTAAAATGACTTTATGAACTCTTTGTCTTTGTCATGAGGAAGTTGGTGGCGCGCAGACGTTAATTGTAACCCTTTAAGGTACGCACCATTTTTTTTATTAAATTATGATAACAATAACAACAATAAAAAAAAATTAATTAGACCCTACAGTATTTTAGATACAGTCCTCTACCAAACGGTTGAGACGTCTGTTCATAATAAAAGAACAACATTCAGAAAAAGTCATATTAAGTGCAATTTCTTGACTAATAAAAAAATCTGATGGCTGCTATTGATGGCTCCATCATGGTTTTGTACTGTAAAATGATTTGACGTCCATTTATCAAGTCTAAAACATAAATATTTTTTTATTACAATCCATGTACTCTTACAATGCTTCAGTAATACACAAACATAGTCAATTTTAAATTATGAAATTAATAGTAACACCAGAATTGGTATTAATTCTTCAAATGTATTCTTGATATTTACCATATACAGAACAGAAATGGTAAAAAAATTATATTGATCAAACATTTTTCATCAAATATGTAATTGAATGATATTAAATTAATAATTTTAACAACACTAACCCTTTTGTTCATTGTAAATATTTAATTTTACCAACATTAGGTAACTTTACCAACATTAGCTTTTTACCAAGCTAGCTAGCTTCTCTACTATAAAGTGACATCTCAACCGTTTGGTAGAGCATGTTTTGAAAAAAATATTTGACCCATATAAGACTTATTTTTGTTTAACTAAGTTACATATTTGATATTTCTGTTTAACAACTACTCTGAAACAATAATATGTCAACAAAATAGTCATGTGCTGTTGAAAGGGACACTGAAAAGGCATGCCGCTCACAGACACAGTGTCATCTAGTGGATTTTTTTAGCATTGCACAACTACACCAAACGGTAGAGATAGCTCATTCAGGTTGAGTTAAGCTTGATGCATTTTTCAATGAAATATAGGGACTTAAAGTGTGGTCTACCAAATGGTTGAGATGTACCTTAAAGGGTTAAAACGTTCATTCCTGAAATGTATCAGGGAACTAGTGCAGTAGAAAACCATTGCACCCTTAGGCTATAAGATGACAAATGCAATGTTACATCGTTTTGAATCGAATGTAGCAGGCTAAATAAATGATATTTAAAAGCAGATCTGTTAAACAAGGAAAACAGACCTGCCTACAACCAAATCAAATTTTTTGACAATGGATTACATATTTTGTTTTTGCTGGAAAAGCCAAACTAGTCATATCACTATATGGCAAGAGGAAAACACTGACTCAGAGTCACTGAGTGACCTAAACAGATTATGCTAACCCTACACTATCTGTTTCCCCTTTTCAGAAAGAAAATGGAGCGCATAAATAACCGTCACGTTACAGAGAAATACTTTATGGGACAACATTTGAGTCTGTCAGACCTAAAAGAACAGCATGTACAGAACGGGTATCTGTATAAAAACAAAATTCCTGCTTATCCTGAATCGGTGGAGTTCCATGTCCAGAAAGTGTCTCATGTCACTGGAGTACATGGTCTTAATGGTATTTTTCTCAATTCAGGCTTCAGACAGCCATTTGAGATGGTGGCTAGTGGTCAGCACCATTTCCTCTGGTGGGATTTATCAGTCACATCTGATGATATATACTCAGCTGAAGAGCGTTTCCTCACGTCCTTGTTCCCTCATCGAAGTGCTGCCCAACTTCCCAACCAGTCGCCCGTCCTTGAGCACACTCACCAGCTCAAAAGCCTTCCAGAAAAAATCTTCCTATGGAAATTTCCGCTTCACCTTTTCATTTAAGCAGCTTCTCTGGCACTATGCGAACCAATTCTGTGATGGCCAAAGTCCAGTTCTGCGTGTTTTTGAGACTGTGCTCTACCGGCGAGAGATTCTCTACAAGATCCTAGTGCACCCTCCTGACTTATATATTTATGATGATGAGCATTATCCTCGACTTCCTGGTCAGGAGGATGGTGTATGTGGATACCACAATGGTGCCTTGTGGTGGCGCTGTCAAGCCCCCTCTGAAACCTACAAGCTGAAGCTTGAGGTAAACCAGTGGAATTGTAGTGTTCACGTGAGCCCCCACAAGAAGAATACTATGTGTGGGATCATGTGTGTGTGGCTTTCCACATGGAGACCAGGGTGGGTGTTGAATGTGGACCAGAACAAGCTGTTAAAAAGTGTGAATGCATGTGAAATGTCTCAACCTTTTCTTCTGAGAGCTGCTAAGAAACCACTGAGTTTAAATGAGGCTGAGCATGTATTGGCTAATCTTAAGGCCAGTATGGTCTAGCTGGTGCTTAAAGCTAAACTCACTGCAGTAAACAGTAACGTCACTTAAAGTGCACAATTGTAAGAAAAGTTTGTGAACCCTGTTCTGTATGTATGTTGCATTAATGTCTCATTGTACATTGCTCTGCAATTAAAAGGTTTTTAACTAAAGGACTGATATATTATTTTTAAGATAATTTTAAATTTATAACATTTTTAAGATTTTTTTTGACTTATTTTTAACTTTTCAATAAGCAGATCATGGAAAAAATGTTGTGCTCTATTTTTCTGAATTAACGACTTTATTATCTCAGAATTACATAATTTTTCATGGAAAAAAGTTTTTGCTCAGTTTCTCTGAATTAGTGAGTTAATTATCTCAGAATTACAAGATAATTTTTCATGGAAATTTTTTTCCCTCTGTTTTTCTGAATTAATGACTTGATTATCTCAAAAACTCATTAATTCCAAAAAAAAAAAAGAGCAAAAAAAAAAAATCTTGTTATTCTAAGATAATTAAGAAAAAAACTGAGCAAAAAAAGATTTCCATGAAAAATTATATTGTAATTCTGAGATAATTAACTTGTTAATTCAGAAAAACAGAGCATAAACTTTTTTTTTTTTTACCAAAATGCACCATTACAATAGCACAAGTACCTCTACATGACATTACTGCTATGATGTACTTAGGCCTACAATGCCTAAGGAAGGAGGAAATCACTTAGTCATGAAGGAATAATGATAATAATATTCATATTCATTCTTTATTGTCCTCAATAGAGGAAATTTGTTTCCAGTCTGTACCAGGAGCAACATTCAACACTCATACATAAATACACAATGTACACATAAATCTTATGGCTGAAATTACAAAGCTCCTCCCTAGGATTTTTTATGGGGTAGCTGTCTATATCTCCGACCTGAGGGAAGAAGAGACACACACACACACCTCTTATATACTCACTCCTTATACTACGTGATATCATTTTAGATGATGTCCCACCCTCTATTCCCTCAAGGACGGGCCTCCCTTTATTAATTTCCAAAGCCAGCTCCTGTGCAGGAGGAGTGAAGCTGACTGGTGGTGGCCTTCCCCCAGTGCCAGCAACCTCAGTCTTCTTTTTGGTCGCTTCAATAAAGAAAGGAAATAAAAAAAAAAAAAACCCTGAATAGATGTAACTTCAAGCTGGCATTGATTACATATCTACATACCATAGATTTACTTACCATTCTGAACTATATTTTTATATTTTATTTTCACCTGCTGCCAGGTTCTTTTTCCTTCACTTCAGTTGCTGCTGCGTAAAAGCAATTAACGTTACTGTTACACACAAATTTTGCAATGTATTGTGACACACATTAAATGTTGAAGTATTTAAAAAAGTTTACACCGCTACTTACGCATTGAGACGATCAGCAATTTCCTGCCAAACTTTCTCACTTGCTTTAGGCTATTTATTGCCACTGTATTGCCTTTTTTTGGTGATGACATCTTTAAATTCTTCATTATTAACATCGCTGCTCTAGCTTTTCCTGTTGTTGCCATGGTAGCCCACAGTAAATCGATTGATCCATGCTCGACTTTTCAGGACTTTTAAAGAATGGCGTGCACGCGCAATTATCTAGACTATTTAAACCTGACTCGAATTAGTAAGATCATATGATCCTCAACTTACTGTTATGGAACCAATTTAAGCGCGGCTGTTTAGCTCGGCTCATTCAATTCAGGTTTTGGACTTTAATCCCCACTTTTCTAAGCGGCTTTTAGGGAAACAGCCCCCTGGAACTATTGCACTCCAGTTCACAACACCTAATTTAGATAAAATACAGAACAAACAATATTGAATCATTTTGAAGAATGGCATTATCAGTACAGAGTCATACAAGGAATTTGTTTTTTATACATGTTAAACATATTATATAGGAAAATGTTAGACAAGATACACTTGAGTGTTATTGGCTTTGTCTGTAGTACCTAAGTACCTAAGAGACTTAATTGTTTATGAAGAATATAAACTGTAAATAAAAACATAAAATTTGGCTTGAGCAAGCCTATCCTAAAAGTTTTGAGGGCAATATAGTTTATCAAGCACAGACAGATGTATGGGTATGACAGATAGGTAGAGATAAATAGGCACACAGAGATGAATAGATAGATAAGGATAGAAAATTATTTTTGATCGACGTCATGAGTTTAGGCGCGGTTCCACCTCAATCAACGTCAGCACTTTGCCCCTAACCAATGAGAAGCATTGTTGAACAGGCGCACCCCCGCCCAAATCTGTGAGCCTATCAGGGCTAAGTTTGGGAACTATAAAAATGTGAGTGGTTTGTTTACCAGGTAGGCCTATGCGTCTCAATGGGTCCTGTGGCTGCCCATTGTAAAATCCAGGTGGTGAGTGTAATGTTACGTTTGAATCTCGAACTTGATTGAGATGGAAATTCTAAGGAAATGTTTTTTTTTCTGTCTAAATTGAGTTAATTTAAAGTAAAAGTGTTTGTTGCTTTGGTTTATGAATATGTACTCAGTGTTGGGGAGTAGTTAACTACAAGTAGCGTAGCTACTAACTTAACTACATTTTTCAGTAGCTTGGCCATTAGCTCTTTGCTTTTTAAACAGTGTAGCTTTTCCAGTAGCTAACTACTTTTTGCAGCAAGTAGCAGTGTAGAGCGAGCAAAAGCTACATTGCTACATTGAGAAAATGTTCTACATGCAATTTACGTTGGATGTATTTTTCGTTCTTGCAATGTTGTAGGCTATTTGTTGCACTTTTGACAAACAGTTAGAGATATTTTAGTGTTGTGTGTAATAAAACAATACTCTTTGAAATCGCATTTGCATTGCCTTGTTTTAAACACTAAATATTTTACTTAAATCATTCCTCAGACACTTATACAGTTAACTTATTTATAATATACGTTGTTCAAAAAGCAAAAGTAGTTTCAGTGTAGCTAGCTACTTTTTGATTGTAACTTGTAGTGTAGCTAACTACTTTTCTAAACGGGTAGCTTGACTGTAGTTAAACTACTTTAACTTACGAGTAGCTTGTCAAACTACAGTTTCAGAGTAGCTTCCCCAGTACTTTTGTTTTACAAGTGTAAAATCTTTTGTATGTAAGTAGTTTGTCTATTTTCTTTTTTATTGGATCACTGAACGGGAGGGGTTGGCTGTGGTTGTAATTTGATTTTGGGTATTTTCACGTAGTGTGTTTAATTTTTTTTCCCACTGTGTTTGTGTGTGTATGTTGGCTATTGAGTGTGGGGTGGAAATCTACTGGCTCTACTGGCCATCTTCCTCTTTGTTCAAGGGAAGGTGTTCAGAGCGACTGAAGAGAGCAAAATCCTGTTAAGACGTTACCTTTGACCTTCATCCAAAC
>JAQIUQ010004745.1:300000-404998 GCA_030378365.1 Hybognathus amarus
CGTTGGCAGCAAAGTACACGGACCCACCATTATGTATTTTTATGATTCTTATTCGTAGAATTGAAACAGAATCTCCATTGAATTTAATTTCACACATGTGAATTAAAAGGAAGACATTTCTTATTTTTGCGCAATCCTAAATACATCGCATATCCAAAACTTATATGTGCAGCTGTATTTATTCAACATTTATTCTGTTTTACGGTTTTACCAAAGCCCGTGTACAAATCGACGGAAAAAGTTAATAGGGAAACATAATACTGGATTGTGTGATGGATGCCAGGAAGAGGAGTCTGTAGAGCATATTATTTTGAGATGTAATAGGTATGGAGCACAGAGAGAGATGATGAGAAATAAACTGAGGGAGATGGGAGTTCAGAATATTACATTAAAAGGGTTATTGAGTAGTGATAGGGTTCAGACTAGAATTCTTATGACTTTCTTAAGAGAAATAGGGTTTTTTAATAGAATATAAATAAAGGTAGTATTGAAGAGGGTTAAAGTATAAATACTGATGTGGTAGTTGTGGTGGTAATAAAAATTATTGTTGTTATTAATAGTATAATTATTATCATACAGAATGAATGGGATGAGGAGTGTGTGTGTGAGTGGGAGAAGGGGATTCCGATTCAGTCAATTACACCTGGCTGCAGCCTGCAGATCGGGGTGGGGCTGCACCTGGGGCGGGGCTACACGTGTAGCTCTGCCCATAACAATTCTCATTGGTTAGTGACAAAGTGGTGACGTTGATCGAGGCGGGGCCGCACTAGGGCGGGGCTGCATGTGCAGTCCCGCGCAAAACGCTTTTCATTGGTTAGTGGCACAGCAATGACTGTCGACGCCATGCACGGTAAACAGGAAATGGGGTTGAAAAACTCACGCGCTAAATCGCGCTGAAACCTTTAACGTAGATTTAATTTAGAGCTAACTCTGTATATTCTGTGATTAGAACATAGAGACCACGGATCATTTGTTTTCTCCTGCTCTCACAGCAACACATTCTGGTGTGACATGTATCATTGGGTCTGAGCCTTATCTCCAGTCTGAGAGATAACATCACATTAGGAATTATAATGAAAGACAAAAACTATGAAATGCTTTTAAACACTTTAATTATCTTGAGTACATTTTTCATCCACAAATGTAAATGTTTAAAAACACAGTCTCTATTTACTGTCTTCAAGAGAGAATTTGCATTGTAGCCCATTACAAATCCCTGTGGTTCATGAAGAAGCCTCTCTCTCTCTGTATGTAGCCTATACACACACACACACACACACACACACACACACACACACACACACACACACACACACACACACACACACACACACACACACACATATATATATATATATATATATATATATATATATATATATATATATATATGTGTGCGTGTATATGGGAGGTGATAAAGGTGATATATACGTTTTTTTTTGTGATATATATATATATATACACCACGCTGAAAGCACCTGCATCGTATTTGCGTTAAGTGGTACAGTAATGATGTTGATGCTTCAAAGCGCATGCGCAAATTTGAAATAACACTTTTAATAAAATTATTAAGTATTAAAAATCTTTAAAGTAATAATGAAAGCAGCAAAAGGAGTAAGAGCACATATCCATCATTTTAACTATGCCTGATCCAAGTTCAGCGTATAAGGAATTACAGAGTATTGTGTAATATCTTTGTAGTATTTTAAATGTTTGTCTGTAGTACCTAAATACCTTAATTGTTTATGAAGAATATAAACTCTTAATAAAAACTTTAATTTGGCTTGAGCAAGCCTATCCTAAAAGTTTTGAGGGCAATATAGTTTATCAAGCACAGACAATTGTATGGATATGACAGATAGGTAGAGATAGATAGGCACACAGAGATGAATAGATAGATTAGGATAGGATAGAAAATTATTTTTGATGTGGTAATACATGAGCCGCATGGCATGCTGGTGTACTGACAGAATGGGCACCTACTACTGCTCATACCCCTCACAGTTGTGTACATTTTTGCATGGGGGAATGGCTCTTAAAATCCTTGGATTTATAAAGTAAACAACAACAACAACAACAAAAAATAGGCGAGAGAGATGGATCGACTAGAATGTGTTAGAGAATAATTATCAGCAAACACCAAAATATATATAAAGTAAAATAGCAAAAGTGGAACCCAGGGAATATAAATGAGGATGACAATGCCAAGGATAAGCAAAGAGAATGAAGTATAGAGCATAATAATAAGCATAATTTTTACATGTTCAATGAAATAAATGTAATCTTATTAATTAAAAAATAGTTTACATTTAATCAATTTATTTATAGAAAAAAAGTCTTACAATATAACTATGTATATTGTTACTATTAACTCTTAAGTCATGTTTTTCTTCTGGTTAATTTTTAACACTTATATCCTCCTAATCCCACCAGTAAACCACACTAATATACATACGCCCGCCGCACGACACACACACACAGGCCTATGATGCTTCTGGGAAACGCTGCCCTGGTTATATGTGTGATATGGTGAGTAAAGTTACACAATCTTATTGTTATACCACTTCATTGTATCATCACACTAAACGCCACTTCAGAATTAAGAAATTGTAAACAAGCTAAGAAAGCGACTGTCATGAGTTCACGGGCGCGGCTCCACCTCTAATTCAACGTCGTCACTTTGCCCCTAACCAATGAGAAGCATTGTGGGCGGGCTACATGTGTACCCCGCCCAGGTGCACCCCGCCCAAATCTGCAGGCTGCAGCCAGGTGCTTCTCAAACAAGGAGCAGGGTGGGGACAGTCATGCGTTTTGTAACTGCGAGTTTTGCATCTCACACGGGGAAGGAAGGAATTATGTATGTTAGCACGAGAAAGGGTGTTTAGCATGGTATGAAAGATTGTTACCGAGATCAGGATGACGCTAGACAGCAGAACTGTTTGCTCTACTCTCATGTAAAAATGATGAACCACTGTGGCCCAGCCCACAAATACACTCCTTCCAAAAAACAGTCTTAAGAGAATGCAAAGTCTGCAACAAATTTGTACAGATAACTCACTGAAAAGAGTAAAGAAAGTTATGTGAAATGAAAAGAAAAACTATAAAAGAAAAGCAATATGAAATGAAAAGAATGTGTGGAATGAAAATAAAATGTAAAGAAAATATGCAAATAAGCCTTTAAATAAATGCTCTTCATAGGCTACCCTCATGTTGTGTGTGTGTGTGTATATGTATATATATGTATATATATATATATATATATATGTGTGTGTTGGGCTGCTCGGTGGCGCGGAAAATTTCCCTTATTTTCAAATCCAAAACTTGACAGGTATGTTCTGAAAAACATAACTTTTTTTTTACATTGCACATATAAACCAGACACTTGACAGGTGGCTATAATTACAGGGAAAATTCACAGGGACAAAGCATTTGGTCACTAGATGAACAGGAAGGGAGATAAAGATAATTTCTTTCTTGTGTATTTTCATATCAATATGGTACAAGATAATCCTATTCAATTCATTTTGATAAATGAGTTAGGCCAAAAGTAATCAAAAAGTGGTATACAAAATGTGTAATGTAATAGATTATGTTGCTAACTACATTTTTTTTGCTCATGTAATCTGGAATCAGTAATGGACTACAAGTGATCCACCACAGTCTATCCAGCACTGTTTCATCCAATCAGTAATTTCTTTAAACCAAAACCTGCATTTTTTAAAATTATTACATTCATTTTTTAAATGTTTTAAATGTCATTTTCAAATGTTTTTCATTAAATGTGCCTTATTGCACTAAAATCTCTTTTGTTTAAACCAATTTGAATCTGATTTACAGATCATTGATCAGTGATGTGACTTGATGTCAAATTGTTCTATTGCTAGTCAAATAAATATGACTCAATAGTTCACTTGCTAGTAACTCTTTGGCACTTTCATGTTTCTTTAAATAGTGAATAATAATAAAAGTAATGCAATGCGTGACTGCATCAAGGTCAGGGCACACTCTAAATAGATAATGGCAGTCATAACCAATAAAAAACAGACCAGATTTATGATTTATTATTGGATGAACAGATATTTGGCCTGGTTTCACAGACTGGGCTTCACAGACTAAGCAGGACTGAGGTTTTAGTTTAATTAGGACATTCATGTAGCTTTTATAAACATTCCTTAGAAAAAACATTACTGATGTGCATCTTGTCCTCTATCACACTTTTTCACCAGTTAAAAAATAGGAGCTGAACTTACATTTTTTTACATTTCAGATAATAATCTATTACTCTTTCATTTAAGGATTTGTTTTGAAACATTTTAACATCTTGTGCACACATGCATGCTCTTGGTTTGTATGTGGTTTGACCGTAAACTGTATAAAACAGGGTTTAGTCTTGCTCTTGGGTCTTGGTTCTTCATCTCAATGCTTCCAGCTGAAAGCAGCAATGGCAACACCATATAAGGCCACTTGGCTCATACAGATGATGTCATCACCACAGTCCTGAGTGGGAGAATCTCCTTTGCCCTGCACACAGTGTGAGAGATAGAAAGTGGAGGAGGTGTGGTGAAGAGGAAAGAGAATGAAATACATGCACAGAGAATGATATAAAGAAGTGAACTTAAGCTTGTTTTTAACCTGTTTATGTGCTGTTTCAGGGCTTCCATCGCATGAAGAATCAGATGCTACTGGGTTAAACTGAAAAAAAAAAAAAACACAGGAGAGAAAGAGGCAGAGAAAGAAACGAGTGGGGGGTAAAGAGTGAAGTATTGTAACAGCTGGCAGGAACTGTGACAGTGAGGGAACTCTACAAGCAGGAGCTTTCGCTTAGGGGAGTCTTCTTGCCATGGGGAAATCAGGTAAATGCACAAATCCCTTATAAATTCATGTCTCGCTTTAGCATCTGATGTTGTCAAATACATAGTTTCTTCATTCTCTGTCACTGCCATCCTCTGCTGTTGAATGATGTTTTGTCAGCACAGGTTGAGTATATGCCAGGTTTATCACGCTGAGTGTGTGGGTTGTTAGCTACTCAATACTTGCTTTGTTTAAGCAATTGCATCATGTAGTTGGATTTATGCCTCTGCAATAGTGGCAAGCACAATTGTTTGGCAACATTTGTCTAGACTAGAAGTTGTTGCTGAATACAATGTAGCTTTTGCCATCATTTAAAGCATTATCCAAATGTTCAGTCACTTTATTAAAACTGCATTTATTTGACAAAAGTTCTAAAATATATTATGTATAATTTTTTTGGGTTGTTTAGAACAATTAAAGTTATTTAAAACACTTCAACTTATTAAATTGTTAGCTGTAAAGCAATACATTTTGAAATAAAAATGTATTGCTATAATCAGACTTCATTTTGCAACTCAGAAAGACCAAAGACATGTGGATATAACTTGTTCGATTTGTGTAAAATAATAGAGAATATGAACATTAACAGGCTAACATAGTTTATTTTTCCTTCTATTTCAGAGGTGCCCAAACTTTTTACCCTGAAGTACCAAAATCAAACCTTGGGCTATTGGCTGAAAGAAAATGTTGCATTATATCCAATGTTATATTAACCCTAAAACCGTATTCTGGACAAATGTGGGCAAAATAGTTTTGATTTATTTAAAAATACTTCCCTCTACCTGAGCGGTACAAGACTTGGCTATTTTTCCTAAGTTTGCCTCCTGAACACACACAATTTTTCTGACTCAATTCTATAATGTTACCTGGGTGAAAAAACAACAACTAATCTTAATCTTGTATTTGGGTCAAAAATGGGCACCCATAGAAATTAATGGTAAAAACTAATTTAGAGCATTCTAAAATAAGCCAAAATAAGACACCAGGTGACAGCAAAGTCACTTCATCTCTAGGTTTTAGCTCTAAGAACTTATTGGAATGATATTTTAATGTAGTTAAAAAAATTTAAAATAAAACATAAAAATAAGCATAATTTACATAGAAAATATGGTACATTTTGAAGTAAATAAATTAAAAAATAACCTAAAAAATACATTAAAAAAACAATATAAATGGATAGACAACTTTATCGAAGACAGTGATGTAACATTTATAATAAATAAAAATTAGGATTAGTCCTCTGTCCCCACATTTGTCCACAATTACAGGATTAAGGGCTATAAAGTGAACACAGTTAAGGGTTCAAATGCACATCATAAATACATTTAAGTGGAGAAATAAAACATAAAATTGTCTTTTGTTAAAACAGAACTTTGTTAAAAAATAAAGAATCCTCCTCTTATTCGATATGACTCTGGCGGGCCAAATCAAAGGACATCATGGGCTCAAACTTTGGCTCAAATCAAGCCACCTTTATTTATATAGCGCTTTTTACAATACAGATTGTTTCAAGCAGCTTTACAGTGATAACAGGTAAATAATGAAACAAAACGAAAAAAAAACAAAAAAGTTTGTTTCTACTGTACAGCAGATCTAAAAGAAAATGGCATCATAGTCCATCTTAAGTAAGTTCAGTGATGGTTAATTTTTATTGTAAATAAGTTATTAATTTAGTTAATTTATATATAGCCACTATATATAAGAAAACAGTGATATCATCATCCAGCTCAGTTCAGTTCTCATATAATGGTGTCTATGGAGGCAGATCAATAATATTATTGAATATTAAATGTCCCCAACTAAGCAAGCCAAAAGCCAAAGGCGACAGTGGGCACTTACTTAATGGGAAGTAGTTTGTGCATCTCTGTTTCTATAGTCAAGTTAGCACTAGCTTTGAGTAACAAATAATTTAGGCTGTATCTGTTGAGTTTTAGCAAAGAATAAATCGTTGACCTGCTCTCCATTTTCATTTTTGCAGCCTCCAGGGTTTTTTGTGAGGAGGTGCTGAAGACTCATAATGATTACAGGAGGAAACATCAAGCCCCACCTTTAAAACTCAGCAGTAAACTGAGCCGTGATGCAGCAAGGTGAGGCCTTTTCTCCCATATGCTTGCTCTGCTCTTTGCTACTTATTCTCTTGTCTTTAAATCCACCAGTTTCTTTGACATTGCTTTTATCTTCTCTACATTCTAATGCCCTTCAATTCTACTGAATGCATTTCTTGCAGATATGCTGAGAGCCTTGCTAGCACCAGGATTCTGAAGCACAGTGCTGAGTCAAGTAGAGGAAACTGTGGAGAAAATTTAGCATGGGCATCTTATGATCAAACAGGTACAAATCCTTGTCTTCTGCCTCAAAGTGTCCATCTGACATATTTACATTGATATAATAGTACAGACAGATAGTGTTCTCCTTTTCTCAACAGCTGGGACTCATTATGAATTGACTACCTCCCTGTTCAGTCTAAAGTTGATTACTAAGTGGGATGGAATGTCTGGCTAGTCTGGGTGATTTGTAAAGTGTCATTAAACGTATAGTGGGTCATATGAAGTTTAGCTTCAAGTTGTTTCTTGGAACCACCAGTTTAGTATTATAATTCAACAACCACATTGCAAAAATGTTCAGATACATTATACAGATTAAGGCATGTTGGATACATTTAACTTGAAATTTACTGTTACTGATTCTCTGTGTATGTATGTGTGCACGTGCCAACAGGTAAAGATGTGTCTGATCGCTGGTATAATGAAGTGAAACCAGTACAACTTCAACCAGCCAGGATTCTCTTCTGCAACTGGTAAGAGTATTTACAGCACTGCTGTGCTTGGAGATCAATCTACCTGCAAAGTTTAGTTCTGATTTTTATCAAACACACCTAAACCAACAACTTAATGTCTTTCTGTGCAGTCATTAGAAATTTGCACTTTATTTACTCCCATTCCATGCATCCTGAGCAGCTTAAAACTGCCAAAAAAAACCCTCTAAAATAACCAGAAACTGCAAAAACTAAGACAAGAAAACCAGCTTTGGTTAGCACTTAACTGTCACCGTCCCACAGGTGGGACGTTTGCCACTATATTTTTAAATCAATTATATCTTAGTAAATACCTTTAGTAATATTGACAAACTATATATCATTTGAAAGCTTACAATCTCTAGTTTCCATATTTGGTGACTGATTTTCAAAATATATTACAGAGGAACCATAATTTATCAATATGCAACAAGAATATTTTCATACTCATAAAGCGAGTTCAGACCTTTATTTTAAAATAGCAGAGAACATGAAAAATCATGAAAAAATGGTAGATACCTCAGTTTGTTTTCATGCCAAAAGTTCTAAAGATAGCATCCATACAATTATTTTGGAAAAAAAGGACTGAAAAGTTTGAAATATCAAGAAAAAATAATGGAGGTGCCCTTATATGGGCAGTAATGGAGTCTGATTGTGCCCTAGTGAAAACGTTTGGTACAGCGCTCAAACAAAATCTTACTGAAAGCTAATTTTTTGAGATATCAACCTAAAATTTGAAACACAACTTGTTCAGATTTTTGGCTTTGATTTTTCTGCAGTTTTAGAGTAGCCCAGGTTTTGAAAATATATATTTTATGTAAAATATAAATAATTAATATTTTTACATTGTACATTTCCATAAACTAAAACTTCTATAATTTTTTTTCTGTTTAACTTTCTTAATTTATTTCACTTCTACAAAAATCTGCCAAATGTCTTCTTTAAAACAAGACCAATCATATGTCTATATTCCAAAGCATTCTTGAATTACAACCATTTAAGTTTGAAATGTGCATTTTCATGTCTATTCAGAAAAAGGGGGGGGGGGGCAGTTAAGAGGTTAAGATTTTAGTGGGGAAAGAATGTAAATGCCATTATTAACCTCTTGGCTCAGTACACAGAAATACAAAATTGAAATCTAATTGGTTTGCAGTGTTGCAGGAAAGTGCAGTGGATTGCATAATCTTTATAAAAAAATTTAAAATTAGCATCCCATCAGAAATGCCATTCCTTATCGGATGACGCAAGTTTGATGGCTTGGGCCGAACATCCTTAAATGCTAGAGAAGGTGAAGAGGTGAACTAAAATCAGGCCCTGCCCTCTATTTATTCTGATTCAATATTACATTTCCACTCTGAAATAGGTCACAATACTGAAGTTGGTTACAACTTCCAGTTCATAAAGACTTTTCAAATGTATTCATTTATTTAAAACAGAAGCGCTACTAGGGCATGACATCATATCCTGCTGCTCATATTTGTTGTAGTGTCCAAAGTAATTTAGCATTAAACTAAACTTTGCATGAATGTTGATTTCCATTAACAGGATTGTTGGTTTAGTGCAACCAAATACAATGCAAATACATACAGTAGATGAGTTTGGCCCAGTCAGTGTAATACCACATTCTGGAATATTTTCTTTTATTAATTTATTTTAAGTCCTCATATGTGACTCATTCTTTAGGAATGAAGCGTTACAAAGCCCTCTCAGGCACAGGAAATTCTCCATAAAATTCAGATAGGAAAAGTCTCTTAATACTGTGTTGTCTTGCTTGCAGATGTTAACTCACCTTGCCTGTCCTCAGCTTCAACCAGCAGGAAATGAGTAACTCACCACCTCAAGAGGGCAGAACATATATTTGAAATATTTCCAATTCTACAGCAGTTGATGCAAAATCGTCTGGGCCCAGTTGTTCAAAAGTAATCTGATCGGATTTCACAGACAAAAATGTATTAACTTTAAAACTGGTTAAAAAAATACATTGTAATACACTACAATGTAATATATATATTTTTAATCTTGAATAGTTTACCTGTTAAAGTAATAGATTGAAAGTAGACATTTGGCTTTCTATAGCCATTTAGTACAGTAAAATAAAATAAATAATAGATTTTGGGCTATAAAATAATCCACTAAACTGCTGTAAATATCAAACAAAAATATTAGGGCTGTCAAATGATTAATCGCGATTAATCGCATCCATAATAAAAGTTTGTGTTTACATAATTATTGAGGGTGCACTGTGTATAATTATTATATATATATATATATATATATATATATATATATATATATATATATATATATATAATGTGTGTATATATATATATATATATATATATATATGTATGTATATGTATGTATGTATATATATATATATATATATATAAATACACGCAAAATATTTTCATGTATATATAGATTTCTATATAATTTATATGATATATTACAAATATTTTATATATAAAAGTGCACCCACATATATTATGTAAACACAAACTTTTATTTTGGATGCGATTGATCATTTGACAGCCCTAAAAAGTATATATTTTTAATTTAAATGTATTAAAAATATTATTTTTATTTTATTTTATTTTATTTTTTTATTATTGTTGGCACAATCATAAGAGATAGCAAGTTTCTCGAGAGAACGTTACATGAAACTTTCCATGACCATGTCGCCAGTAATCGAGATGTGGTAATCTTTTTATCTGGATCAGGCTGATCCAATTCAATTTTGCTTTGAAAAAAAAAAAAAAAAACAGCACAAAAGTAACATGGATTACCTGATCCTGGGTAGCAAAACATGGGATTACAAATCCAGATAATTCTGATCCACTTTTTGAACAACTGGGCACTGAAGTGACTATAGATAGTGGATAACATCTGTGCTGACCAGTGTTGTGAAGTCTGCTGTTGTCCTGCAGAATTGGGATACTTTTCCACAGGTCGTTTTTGTAGTCCGTTGGTTCAAGCGACCCTCATTCAGAAAGATATTTTTATAGAGGGACACAACCTCCCAGCCTGGAATGCGATTGGCAAGTTCTGATTAGCAAATAGGTGGGTTTTGCTTACAGACCTGGCAACCCAGGCAAACATCTTTCAAACCCATCTGTAAATATGTGGTTTGAAATGTAGGAATGGTGATCCTGTTGCATCTTAGTTGGTAAAGTTTCGTGCTATCAAATCCAAAACTGTTGTTGGTTTGATTATTTTCAGGGAAAACAAAGTGATGAAATCACCAATAATTAGCTTGAGAATAAGCATCTGCCAAATGAATAACACGGATTCTAGAATCCCTCATTCCAGCTCAAATGTATCCTACTTCTTCTCAAGGTATAAATATTAACTGAAATGGTAACATGAACATAACCACCAACATGGTTCAATGTGAGTCAAACACTGCATAAACACTTTGGGACGACCACAGAAGAAGAGCATTCCTGATCGCTTCTTACAGAACACACCAATTGATGTAAGTACCATCTTTTTGTTCTTAGGTCACTTCACTGCAGTAGTGTGGAAAAGTTCAGAAGAAACTTTCGGTGTGGGTAAAGCTGCTGGCCTCGATGGTTCTACCTTCGTAGTGGCACGTCTTTTCTCCCTGCTGGCAACATAACCAATCAGGGGCCACTTCGAGGCCAATGTCCTGCCCCCTGAAAAGCTGAGTCCGAATGTAGCTGGACATACAATGAGAGACACAAAGGTAGGGAGAAGGGAAAGAAGAGGACAGGGGACAGCTGAAATTGGAGAGTACTTTCACCTAGGAAGAGATCAAAGAGTGACTGCACAGCTCGTAGACTCCCTCTGGTTGCCTTAGATAGCAGGTCTTACTTGTAATAAAGAGCATAACTTTTCCATTTTCGGAGGCTTTTTATTAATGTGAAATAATGAGAGAGGCTTAAGTTAAGCCTAAAGTGTTGTAGACAGCCAATGCCAAGCTCGTCAGTTCATTCAAAATCTATTACTGTCATAGTGGTATAGGTCACTGTGGGATATCAGCATAACAGTATTAGAAATTATTTTTACTGATGGGGTGAATGACGATATCCCCGATTAGGTTTTGGTGACGTTAATTCAGTCCCTTTATGGTCATTCTTCAGTATTTGTTTGATTATCTCTTATGTGTTTGTATATTAATATGAATTAAAATCAGAAGTGTTCAAGTAGTCTTATCAGATGTCCAGTGCAATGTTACACAATATCTGCTCTAAAATAATTACAATTTTGGGGAGCTAGTACACTTCTATAATCAATTCAGTGGCCATATGCACAGTTCTCTGCCAGACAAAGATAAATGCATAGACCCCAGGGGAAAGTCCAAAAGAAATGCTTCAGGTCAGATTAGAACCTCAGTTTTTGAGGACATAAGCTTCTACTTCTTACATCTGCACCATTAAGGCAATATTAAAAGTGTGTATGTTCAAAATGTATGGTATGTGCACATTTGTCAATAAGGTGCATTTATGTGATTTGTAGATGATGTTGGGAAACGAACAAGCTCTGGTTGCGACAGATTTATTTTCAGCAGGAGGGGTGCAGTATAGCAGCATTACTTGGGAAAGAACACGCAAGGGGCGAAGGAGGATGTATTTTCCTTTTCTCACATGGTCAGCTCCTAAGAACACACAGAAAAGGGTGAAATATGAGTTACAATCAAAGGGTGTGAAAGTAAAAGTCTCTCTTATAGTGCAGTTTTATGGGATTTTGCTACTGAAATCTAGTGTAAAAGTATGTATAACACTATATACAAAAACAATCTCTCTACCATAATGGCATTGTACGATGCCACTCTTGTTGTGGCGCAGTGCACGGGACCTGCTCTCAGCTCGATTGCGTATGGCCTGTGCCATCACCAGCTCGATCTCTCCTGCTCCAGCCCACCTTCATCCAGCTTACAAGCAGAAAGAGAATGTTGTCCACCTTAATTCATCTAAGCTGTATAGGTTTAGCCCAAAAAAATAAATTCTGTTATTATTTATTTCTGGTATTATTTCATCCATAGAGGAGAAAACGTCCAACAGGTCGAGTAAAATAATGAGCAAAATGTTCAGTTTTTGTCTCTCTGATATTTCCTTTTCATGGAGGAACTGAAGAATTCATACCTCCTTCTTCCTCACTTCTCTCTCTTTTATGGTCAGGCTTGGAGTGATGTCTGATGGCAGAGGTGAGGGTCAAGAGGAACCTTAAATTTCTCTGCCGCTGCCTTGTGTACCTGCTGTGAGAGGTCCTCGATTTTACAGAGAGAAGAAGAGACAGACCAGAAGCCCAGATTAATGAACACAGATCAAGAAATATTTCAACAATTTTGCAAAGAATTCTGTTGGAATTTATAGCTTTTTATTTATTTATTTGGAAAAGACCAACCTTGGCTCTTCCAAAGACTATGTAAATATCTGAGGCAGGGCTTTTGAACACATCTGGACGTGTAATAACAAAGAGAATGTTCTGGACTTCCGAATAGTAATACGTGTTCACTCGGTGAATCTGTTTAAGCCCAAGCTTTGACATCGGCCTTATGATAACAACCACATGGAGAAAAGAGAGTATGTCACATTTTGGCACTATACAGTGAGTCTTAAAGTAAATGTGCTTGTTGATGTGTAGTCCCACCTTTCGTGCTTTTTTCTCACTTCCAACTCTGCTTAGCTCTTTGCTCACAGACTCATCGGCAGGAGAGTGTGACAACTATGAGAGAAAAGATGAAAATATGAAGCATAAAGAGAGCGTGGTAAGTCCTAACATTGTTCATACAGTACACTTAACTAGATAGAAACTCTGAATAAAATGCTGCATATTTTTACTTTGCAATGACACATACATCTTTGCTGTGCTGCCGGCTTATGCTCTGTGCTGAGAACTCAAATGTGATCTTTGCTGCTTGTTAAATTTAATTCAAATGAGCTAGTGGAACTGGTGAGTATAAATGCTGAAATTAAGAGTTATTTTATAAGTTTTGAAATCAAGAAGCATTTTTTTTTTATATTGGGACTTGAAAAAAACTGGTTTGTTTGACTTTTACCATAAGAGGTGAAGAGTAGAGCTACTGCTTGGTACAAGAACAAGTAGATAAAGTATGCAATGCATGTTGCTTTACTCAAGCAAATTCCAAGTACAATCATTTTTAGTTACATTACATATGGTTAAAACAAAGTTACATTTAGTATGCCAACATGTGCTTCTCCTATGTTAGCTAATTGTTGTGTAATTTTATTGAGTTGAATTAAGTTAAGACAATTTTTTTTGGTGTGTGGGTTACATCTGTACAGTTTAAGATGGTTGGTCATCAATCTAAAGTTCACCTGTGGATTTGAGGGTCTCTGCAATGTCCCACTGGGTTCCTCAAGCTCAGGCACTGAACCATCACTGTCTGTTTCATTACATGAACCTACTAAAAGAGAAAAAATTAAACACTAAAACTGCTTAGCTTTATTAGAAGGCATCAAGAAGATATCTTGAGAAAGATGCCAATGCCATATTGCTAAAACAGATGATGCACATACTGTTGTTTTTGAAGGGGAGATCCATGTCCTCTTTTGATCTGTAGCTATTTGGGTATATAACTTGATCTATACTCTGTCGCTCAGCTTGGTTTTGCCAGAGTTTTTACCAAGGAGTCTGGTCTTGGACTGATGCAGGTTAGGGTCTCTCTTTCATCTGACTGATTCAGTGTTCTTTGGGCAGGGGTACTGTCATTCTGTCCAGTGGATGTTGTGGGCTTGCACTGTTCTGTTTGGTGTCCCATACATACTAAAGACAAACACATGACATGTATATAGTTAAATACTAGGAATTCCTTAGGATGAAAAAAAAAACAACTCCTCAAAGAAACAAGAAAAAGTTTACCTGAAGGGTTCTCACGTCTGCATGGTTTAGCTGTCATGACTGTTCTCTGACTTTCATGATGGCATGCGCTCTGAATAAGAAGCAAAGTCTGTGTTTGTTCCACAGATTCCCATGCTGCTAATTCCATATTGCATATTCCAGTGGTTGGAAGGGGACTTTCAGAGTCAGGCTGGCTGGGTTTGTTGTCTGGAGCTGGTTGAAGATGTGAGAAGATGGCAGATGTTTGGGAAATGTTATGGACAGGCTGTGACTCCTGAATAGGGGTAGAGAGATCCTCCTCCTGGATAACCGTATGAACATGAGGGGAGAGACCCTGTCTTGTTCCTGAGCTGTCCACCCTGAGGGATGGAACTGCCCCCTACGTGATTGTCATTGATGTCTCTTGTGCTTTCTGTCAAACTTGAACTGCTCAAAGAACTGTCTGAAAGTTCTTTCTGCCCATCTGGCCTTGTAAGGTCTGTCGTCTGAGTTGCAACCACTGGCTCTGTATGAACGGACTCATTTGGATCAGATACAGCTTGGGTCAGGAGAGTGAAAAATTGACTGTTCTGGTGTTTGAACAGGTTCAGTGTTCTTGGCTTTCAGAGGCATTTTCTTTATGCCTGAGTTTCACCAAATTCCTCTTTCATTTAATAGATATCAAAGCTTGCCGCTTGATTACCTGTAGTCTCTATTTCCTTTCCTTGGCACTGGATCTTTTTACTATCCATTGAGGCCAAAACAGCAATGCTGGTTTTAAGGGATCGAACTACCTTTGGTTTTGTGGCATGAACTGAATTAGCATTATGTTCTGTTTTCAGTGTTACCTCATCACTCTCAGCTTGAAAAAGTCCCGATTATCTGAATCACCATCAATCTTTTTGTTCTGTTCCAGAAAAAGAGACAGTCCCTGTAAAATATTGTGCCTCTCTCTTTTGACATGTTTTTGTTTCTTTTTCTGGCCTCTCAAGTGAGTCAACTTTCTCACTCTCCTGATCCCTAGAGCCAATCGTAGTCTCTTGTTTCAAGAAGTTGTCTGTCAGTGCGTTTTGGTTCATCTTTTACGGTTTCATTTTTGATGTTTGCTCTCAATTGAGATCTCCCTTTCTCAACCATAACCTCAGTTGAAGCCCCATCATTGGAATTTGCTGTTCCTTTATGCAAGACAGAACTTTGTTGGAGAACTGTTACTTCTGTGGAGTCAACAGGCTTGATATCAGTTGGTTTCTTTCTGAATGTGAAGGTGCCAACAATTCCCTTGCAAGTTGAATGCAAGCTTGTTTTGCAAGATTGTTTGGGTATTCTGTTGAGAATTTGAATGGACCTGGTTTGAAAGCTAGGCCAAGATTATCTGATTGGTTGGAAGGGTGTGTTTTTGAAGAAGATCCACAGAGATCAGTGTGTTCATGGGAAATGGTAGATGATAATGTGATATTAACAGGTTCTTGACAATATTCCAGATCCTGAGGCTGTTCAGAAGTAATTTCAGCACGTTCCCTCCTTATTGTGTCTGGAGATAAATCCTCTGGAATGTTGAAGTCTGTATTTGGAGTTTGATCTTTCACATCTTTCCCATCATCTGAAAGCATATTCAATGCAATTTCTGAGGGACCACGCAAAATTAAGGGTATGCAAGTTTTTTCTGGATCATTCCATGATGACACCAGACCCTTATCAGAACTGCAATGTATGAGTGGATTGCTCTCTGGATTTTGAAGGTTATTTGCATCATCCTCCCCCCTCCTGCCTCTGAAAGATCTTGAATCGATCTCCAGCTGGCAATGTTCGACTCAACCACACCAACATCAATGTCTGTCATCTTCTCTGGAGGTCACAATATTGGTTGTTGTCCTCATCATCACCCATGATATCTTCTCCAGCAGCAATGTTATGAACCACAGACAACCCCTTACTGTGCACTGATCTAGCCATCTCACACATGAGCAGATTTTCAGCCTCAAAGTCACAGCAGTCACCTGAAGACAAGAGGATCCCTTGATGACCAACTCCCAGAGGAAAGTTCCCTTTCTGTAATGCCGCTCTCAAAGTTCTCTTTTCTTTGGTGAAATTACAAGTCTGCTGTATGTGGAGCAGGACATATTTTGAGAGCTATGGTTTACATCATCATTGCTAGGTTGATTCTCTGTAAGATTATCTTGATTCATGGAACCTTCAAATGGTAAAGCATCAGCTGAAGTTAAGTTATCTGGTACCTCACAGAGTTCAGGATAGGCACAAACTGGAATGTTTGTGGGGCTGCATTCATCCAGGTATGTTAATTGGGGACTCCCTTGTTTAGGTCATTGGTAGCAGTTTCAGCTAGCTGCAATGATGTGTCAATCAACTCCAAGCTATTTCCATTTTTATGATCCAGTTCCTGGCCATCACCCACGTTAGTCTTGTAGCACTTGTCAGCAGCTGCCGCACTTGCCCCACAGGAGTCATTTGTACTGTAATTTTGCTTTACATTGTCTGTGATCAGACAGATGATGTTGGATTATCTGTGGAGATCTGCTGTCCTGTCTCTGATGTTACCATGACTGTTGAGGGATCTGTACTCAGTTTGCCTTGCTCATCTATTGTTTTGATCTGTACAGTTAATCCTTTTGAAAGCTCACCCTTCAACAACTTTTTTCTGAAATTTGTTGTGTAATTACACTTTCATCATGAACTTTGTAGTCTGGGCAGATTCTCTGCAATTCTACATGTAGAAGCTCAGATGATTCAGGAGGATATCTCCATTTCGCTCTCACTGCCAGTGGATTCAGGTTTTGCATGGCTTACTGACTGCACAGGTTCATCTGGCCCAGGGAACTTGTTGGGAGAGTTCAGCATGCTCTCTGTGCAGTACAGATGGTCATCTTCATCCCCGTTATGAGAAGTGGAATCAATTGACTCCTCTGTGTCATCTGGATATGCAAAGGACTCATCTACACCCTCGTTTATTGAGTTCTCTGAAAGGGAATTTAGAGAAAGATGCAGAGGTGTCATCTTCATTTGGGTCTTCCACTCTTTCACCCATCAAAGCTGCCTCTTTCTGCTCAGGGTCATTGACATTATTCACATCTTCATTGTCACACTCATCTTCATCATCCTCATCATCATACTCATCTACATCAGCTTCCTCTCTCTCCAGCAGCATATGCATCAACATCATTTCCCTGCTCGTCATCTGTAGGGAACAGGGTTATATCCATGGAATCTGCCTGGCAATATCAGGCTTCCATGGAAAGGCAACATAGAAGCAGGAATCATTGCATCACTCTCGGGCCCATCCTCCCTTGAGTAGCCATGGAACAGAGGGGCAGAGGGCTCCTATCTCAAGATATACACTATTACGGTTCTACGTCTTACAGTCTCTGGAGAGTGGGTAACAGGGGTTTTGTTTCTCCATCAAGTGCAGAAGTTGCATTATCCTCTGGTGTTAGATGGGGATCCAGGCTTATAAATGGCTCTGAGAAACAGGCATTGAAATTCATTTCAAGACTGTAATGTGGATCATTAAAGCCTTGAGATCCATCAAGCTCGCTGGAAGTCTCTAAGCCTCAGAGAGCCCTCAGATATCGCCGTGTCCTGTCGGTAGTCTGTGTTTCTCTTGCTGCTGCTGCTCTCTTGTATAGAAACATGTTCTGTAACCCAATGAGGCCTACATGTGTCTCTTGTTAGTATATCCACCTCACAGGCCACATCTTCCAGCAACTCTGGCATATCAGGTTTATCCAGGCATACATCCCTCTCGTTACCAGTTCGCTCATCTCCAAGCTCATCGCCTATCTCTGAGAGGGACCCAACATAGCAAGCAGGAGCTTCTTGCAACTCTGTCTCTGCTGTTAAGTTTGGGGAGCAGGAGTGGGAGGTGCTGGAGGTGTACGAGGTCCAGCTGCCTCCCTCAGCAGTCATGTGGGAGCCAGAGGGGAGAGGTAGGAGGGGAGCACAGATCAGACTCATCGGTTGGAGACCCGAACTTTGGCTCGGGCTCCTGGGCGCCATTGTTGCTTGAGATGTGAGCAGTAAGCCAGTCTTAATAGGGGTGGAAGGGGCTGTATGGTAGCGATCAGGATCCAGTCCTGGAAGGACACCAAATGGGTTGTGGGTCAACAACATAGGGAGGCTCGGAAAACGACAAGGAAGGCACTTCACCCTGAGATAAAGACAATGGCTCTCCCTCATTGTCTGGGAAAAGAGTACAGCTGTCTGTCAATTCGGCATCTCTTACTTTGGACTCTAGGACTTGACATTCAAGTGGCTGACCTATGGTTTTCTCCTGTTCTGGGACTGAAGTAAATTCTTACCCTGATCTACAATAGAAATCACCTGACCAGTGTCTAGTTTTGCTTTTTCATCCTGTCAGCTATGACCTTTCTTGAAGGGTTCTGAGGGCTGGTGTCCTGAACTCAGACATTCTTGACCTCTGGGTTTCCTAGCAGCATTCCACTCTGTGTCTCCATGTTCTAAGCAAAGCCTCTTGCCCCATTACCACCCTTGAGTCCATGGTCTCTGGCTCTTGAAAGTCACTTTCGATTTCTGATCCAGTTAGGACTTTGATCCGTTCCATTTTCATAGGACCTCTTCTACAGCCTCCTCTCCCAAACCGCCCCACTGGTCAGGCCAGAAGTTCCAGAATGCCCTTCTAATTCAAAACTTGCACCCTCAGGCTGTGGGCCAGGAGAAGTGGTTGGTTTGGCCATTACCAGACGGGGTCCAAAAGGAGTACATAGTGGGGAGAGTTTTGGAGGGCTGCTGGGAGAAGGACTGGAGGCACTGTCTGTCGGAGTTGAGGCTGAAGAGCTGGAAGTTTGACCAGAGAGATCTAAGAGAGATTGGATGAAAAATAATGATTACATTTAGCTGCATATATTAACTGGACATTAATTGGACATTTCTGCATGGATTTAATTTTTTTATAAAATCTTTCTTTGAAAATGCCTAATGAAATCACTTCAAACTCCTCTCTTGAGTACTCCAGTCAAGTCACTGTATGAAATATTCAATACAGTATTGTAAAAGATCATCTGAACTGCAGCTATAAAGTGTTTAAGTGGACATCCAGAAAAATAAATGAATTCCAATTTTCTAAGGTATGACAAATAGCAGCTCTTATCCACAGTTACTGTAATATAGGGAGGGATAACAATACAGGACAACAGTACAAAAAATACTTAAGTTGTAATGGATATCCATTTGGCAGTGCTCAAAGTGGGCTGCTACACACCAGTACGCAATACCGGCACATCTGTTATTGTAACCTGTAGCGCTCTCCAACTTTTTCTTGGATACCAAAACTTCTCACATGCTGCCAGTACTTTGGCAAGCCACACCAAAATATTGAATCAGGCATGTAAGTGGCCACGAAGACCGCTAGAGGTGTAGTGCATTCTTAGTCAGGTAATTCATGTGACTGGGTTTGAGGCTGTGGCGCCAGGAATCTGTATAACTGATCATTCGGATTTGCACATGCATGTCTTCTCTCAGTCTCAGAAGTTTAGGGACATGTAAGTTGACTAGAGCTGTTCACTTTATAATATTAATTATTTTATGTTTTTCCATTTTTCATGGTGTTTTTTGATGAAGTTTGCTTTGTCTTATTTTCCACTTTTGTGTGCTGTTTTAGTTCAGAGACATTCAAGCTCAGCGGCTAATTCTGAAAAGCAGCAAATCTAAAATTTGTACCCTTGGTGAGCGGAGCGAGGTGTGTATCTTTTGGCTCCATGTATAAAAGGTTTCAAGGATGTAAAATGTTTATTTTGACTGTTAACGGAAATGTAGTTGTTTATCTTGTACCAGGAAAGTGTATGCGTTAAGTGAGCAAATTATTGTCTTTGGTTGTTATTTTTAAATAACTTTAAAAGTCATTTGATTTGCATTGCACATATACAAAAATGCTTCTTGATATACTGTAAATGAGGTAAGGATATTTTGTGAATTTGTGTCCAAAGGTTCATTAATCAGCAATTTGTGTTTACTTCTAGTTTTCACGGTACTCATTCTGATTTTGGAAGAAAAAAAAATTACTGCACCCGTTAGAGACTCTCTGCCATTATTTGCTTCGGTTATGGGTAGGTTTAGTTCTGGGATAGGGTTAGACCACTAGGAGGCGCCTTCTTGCCTTATATATCTGCGTCTTATGTTGACGCTAAAGGGGTGCTATGTGCGTTGGATGTAGACGAAATGCCAAAAGAATCAGTATATGACACCTTGGGATGAGAACGGGCTGTACTTTTCAAAAGGCTAAGTACAAGTTAGAATCAAGAGTTTTAAAAGTATTGACCTTCTTGAATTATTGATTAAACAATTGGTTTTCCCCATGTGTAAAATGTTTTCTGCTAATAATGACAGATATTAGGAAAAACCTGGATTTCAGATATTCCAAGAGATTACAGAAAATTAACATGTTCAGTATAAGAAAAATGTTAAGTAAGGATAGTTTGTCTTCCCATATCACTTTGTAAACAAATGATTGGTTCACCCCTTTGATGAGTAACAGCACTTTACTTTTCCACTTCAAGCACTGCCATTTCGTATCAGTGTTTCTATATACAGCTTTTTTTACAGCTTTTCTACTAAGATCAAACTTAAAAATATCATGAACTGTCTCAAATATTAACTATTATACTTCTATTCAGGACAATGAGGGTTTCTGGTGGGGGAGTGAAGAGGC
Organism: Hybognathus amarus; assembly: GCA_030378365.1. NCBI lineage: Eukaryota > Metazoa > Chordata > Actinopteri > Cypriniformes > Leuciscidae > Hybognathus > Hybognathus amarus. Next base: position 321,129 of record JAQIUQ010004745.1, read on the forward strand.
CTGAATTGTCAGCTCTGTGGGGAGCATTTTAATGTCCGTGGAGTAATTGGACGTCTTTGGGAAACAAGGCTCTTTTTTGCCTGCATGGTAAACTCAGAATTGACAGCATGGATTTTAAAAAGAGCAAAATAAGCAGCAGTGTCAGCAGAAATCTCTTTTTCCTCCATAGATTTTGAACATCGCTGTGATCCACACACAAGGTATACATGAAGGATGGCAAAGCTAAAAAAGAAAAAAAAGAATAGGAAACCCATGTTGGTCCAGGCTGGTTTATACTGCTTAGAGCTGATAGTAATGGTCTAACTGGTGGACCAGCAGTATCATATTGTTCTCAAGCAAAACTCAGTTTGTGTAGTTGGTCCACCAGCACTGTCACTTCTTATGATGGGGACCAGCAACCAGCATCCCATACTAGTCCCAACATGCAAAACTCACCGTATGTTAAGTGTGAGTACATGCACTAAGATAATTAATTGAGGATAATTGTTTAAAAAACATCTTTACACTTTGTTAAAGTGTATGGGAATGTCAGCTTTCATCGCTGCAAAAGGCTTTGATGGTCATGTTGCTCATTACACTCAACCAATGCATGACATTCAATGCATTTTATTTGTATGCGTTGAATTTTTCTTACATGATTAGCACAGAGTAGTTCCTGTCTTCACCCACTGCACTTATTATCTGACAGGTTTATCGGTAAGAAAATGGAGCCGCTATTAGCTTATTATTATTTTCCTCCTCACTTTAACCTCCTAAATTCTCCCAGCATTACAATAACCTTACATCAGACTAAATGGGATTGTCATCAAAACCTTTTCTTTTTCCCATTTAGCCATTGTCTTTTTTGCCCTTCTCATGAAGCGTCTCACTCTCTTCAATCCTCTCTCTCAGATTTTTCTCTCTGTATCACCATCTTACTTACCCTCCCACTCGTCTCTCCTTCTGTGTCCTGAAAACATCACCACAGGCCAGATCCATATTATTGGGCCATAATAATGTAGATCATTTTGTAAACACATCACCAAAACCATTTGAGCTGAATCGCACATTTATCTGCATTCTTGACAGTATGTTGTGTGAGACTATAGGCTAATTGTTCTGCTTCAGTCACGATTCAAAAAGATAACGTCATGCCTTCTCTTTTCTGCACAAGGCAGCACTGTTTTGGAGCTGTATGCAAAGCAGTCATTGTGTGAGTGTGTGTGTGTGTGTGTGTGTGTGTGTGTGTGTGTGTGTGTGTGTGTGTGTGAGAGAGAGGGGCCTTTGTTGCCTCAAAGTCATTTGCAGAGCAAAATCACTAAAGGGCAGTGATTAATTTATAAATTAATAATTTCCGGATACAAACCAATTTAAGAGTGCTGTGACCGACACTGACACTCAATGACACCACTAAAAGGTGATGGCACAACTACAGTATAATGCGATCATTCAAAAGTTTCTGCATGGCCCCTACACCCTAGTGTATTATTCTGTCACGTATTTTGTTTACAATGAGACCAAATATCTTTCAGTTGATCAGTGATATTCTTTTCAACGACTACGTTGTTTCATCTTTTCATTACAACGATTTCTGATCTAAATTCAGTTGCTTGGGTCTTCCGCTATCGTGATTGGTATTAAGTTGTAAGGGTGCAGTTTCGTCTTATCAGCTTTACTGATAAAAGGAAATATACTTGCTGATATTAAAACATTTCTTGGTCCAAGCTGATTGGTTAAAAATATATGTTGAGGGCCAATAGCAAAACATACGACCACCAAATACATCTGCAAAAAGCTTGCGCTCTGCGCTGTCTCAGCAGTGTAATATGATACACTTGCTAAGTGCTGGATTCGTTTAAAAGAACATTTTGTTTTTGAGTTCGATTTGTGTGTGTGTGTATGGGTTTCCGAGTGCAAGTTTTTTGTCCTACTACTAAGTTACACCTGGGGCCTATACCGTGAAGCCGGCTTTCAGGTGGCAAGCCAGATATGTTTCAGTTTAGTTTGCGCCAACCCTGGGTTTTAGGCACCATGAAAGTGGTTTGGCTTTAAGCAGTTCATCGCTATAGTAACTTACACTCCGCAGCTAATCTGGTCCCGGGCAGGTTACTGTTCCAGAGGTTGCCAACCGAACTTGGACCAATCAGCTGTGGCTGTGAGCAAAGTGTCTGTGACACAATAGAGTCACTCCACCTGTTTCCACTCCAAATTAAAGGTCACTACATAGTAGTGATGTATATCTCGAACCGAGTCTTGGTCTCGAGACCAGTTTGTAGACCACTTTTACGTGGTCTCGGTCTTGTCACGGTCTTGAAGGTCTTTGGTCTTTGTCTTTGTCTGGACCTCTCGGTCTCTGTCTAGGTCTCGCTGTCTCAGACTGACATACATGGTAGAGGAATTAGCAATACAATACTACAATATTCACTATGATATCCACAACAGATTGAGGTGCGCGTCCGAGTGAAGAGACGATGTGCGCGACACACGAGAAAACACTGATCACAGCGGCAATGAGCACTTTGATCACTTGATTTAAAAAACACATATCATGTACAGTTATTGATGTATTCATATTTCAGTAAAACGCATATCAGTGACATGATGAATCTTAACTTCACTAAGGAGATTTTGGATAACTGCACAACTGACAGATGACTTTGAGCGCACAGCCAACGTGTGTGTGTGTAACCATGACGAAAAACAGACCAACTTGCGGTTCCTGCACTTAAGCTTATAATTTCGTTTTTAAAAATATTCATGTATTTAAAAGTTGCAGACTGGATTCATGTGGAGACTTTGAAATCTGGCAGAGATAGGCAGACAATGCAAAATAAAATCTTACAAGTTACTTGCTTAGCTTACAACAACAAATCTGTTTTTTTTGGTCTCGAATCTTGGTCTCTTAGATCTTGGTCTCAAAGACTTAATCTGTCTTGGTCTCGAATTTACCCTACTGGTCTTGGTAGTGTCTTGGTCTACAATTTAGGCAGTCTTGACTACAAGTCTACTACATAGCAAATGATTTTAAAAGACAAAATCATGGCTTTTAGTAAATACATTTGTATGATTTAGAAATTATTGCTGTAATTATTATACCCTTAAACGATCTCTCATACAATTTCAGTTTCTCGATTATTATTATGCTGATTTTAAATGAATATGTATATAAAGGTAATATAAAAACGCTTTAGAATCAATAAATGAAGCTATAAAATGACTACATATGAGCTTAAATGTTCAATTCTCTCTACTATACCTTTATCAACTGTATAAACTAACTTTTACTTGCACTGATATACAGTAACGAGACTTTCTTTTAGTTGTCCTCTTTCAGTAGACAGCTATTTTCGTCATTGCTGTGTACATTTGTTTAAATTCTTAATATTTTAAGACTTAAGACTTTGGCTCACTTGAATTGCTCTACTTCTCTCGTAGCATGTGATTGGCTGTTCGCTACTGATGTGACACCTAAACTCAGGATCAAAGCCTGTGTTGACAGGGAAAGCTGATGATCAGCATCATGGTACCAACAAAGCCTGGTTGGATTGGTTTGGTTTTGTCAACTCTAAACTAATCCTGCAACCCTGAGTTTGTTCAGCTACCATCATGGTACAGGCCCTTGCTTGAGGCCCTCCTCAAACGAACAGATGGAGTTTTGTTTCTGTATGTGTCTGACCTCTTTCTTGAGTGCCCTTCACTCAAACCCCTGCTGTATAACAGGTAGATGAGCAGGTGGTGCTAAAGTTGACCTCTTTGGTTCCAAAATCTAAAATCTGTGATTTTACTGGTGAACTGGAACTATGGAAGGGAGTAAACGTCATCATCTCTTACATTGTACATACTGCAAGTACAAAACAAAATGGTAATGAGGCTTTATGAAGCAGTGGCTGACTAACGATACATTGTCCTTAGAGACAAGTGAATCTAAATGCTGAAACATCCATGTTATCTTACCCGGTAGCTCTATTTGTATCAGGTGCAATATGGTACTTGTCAACAACTAAGGCTTTGATAATATTTTCATAGCTAATCAAAGTGGTTTATATGTATGAAACTGGCCTTGTAAACACACATTTAGACCCAATTGTTGAAGATCTAATGTCTGACACTATCTGATTCCTTGGTATGTGTGTATTATTAATTCGAAGAACTGAATCGGAAGCAGGCAAGCAAACCCAATCAACATCCACTTAGCTTATATAGCTCTTACACCAGTGCCAACACATTATTCAATTAGAAAAACATGTTGGTACTTTCACAGTGCCTTCAGACTATTAATGTGAATAAAAAGATAAAATCAGAAATGGAAAGCACTTGCTTTTGTAACCAAAGTGTGTGTATTATAGCTGATGCACTGATTCTTTGGAGCACAGAAAAAGTTTATTTTAATGCCGACAATAAAGAAATAACACACAGAACAGCATCTGAATTCTATTGAATACCACACCCATATCACAACTAAACAACCATTATTGTCCCATACATGCCTCATACTGTTTTGTGATGCCCAGTTCAACGCATATCTGATTTAGAGCAGATTTGACAGACAATCTACACATATTTTCACGAGCCCGCTGTCCCAGGTCTTCTTCTTATTAGTTCAATCATCTAAAGATAGTGCTGACAAACTGTCACACATGAGGGTTCTCTTTTTCAGGGCAATCTTTCCACTCATTCAAACACACGCATACACATGCCTGTCTGTATGGAAAAATTCCATGCCTTATAGTAGCAATTGTACTTTCTTTGCTAAATAATTGATGTTGAAGGTGTTGATAAGTATTTAAGCATTACTAACTTTGGTGCATTAACTGCACCAAGACATTTAACTTTACTGATTGGTGATAAATCAAAAACCATGTGTCCAAAATGTCACCACCTACCATTATCACAAAATTGAATGACAAATACCATTTATGTTGAAGCTCGGTTAAATGTAGTTACACATGTAGTTCCACAAATATACACACACTTCAGGAAAGTCAACTGTCTTCTCTGACGATGTTATTTATTATTTTTCGTACATAACATATGGGTGTCATTCCCTCGACAAATAGACAAACAAATAGCACCAATATCTTATCTCAAATTAACGTTACATGCAGATCAGTGTTACTTCATGCAGGCATGTTATGGACACCTATGCACTTGTCCTAAACAGCCTTGAATTCCAACTAATGTTGGGGTCCTGAGAGTGATGCTGTGTCATGCTCTTGTAATTACAGGCAGAAAGGAGGAGTGTGTGTGTGTTTGTGTACTACAACCACTTTAACGCACACAATGCTCTTTCGAACAATGCTGGATGACATTTCTAGGTGTGGCTCACAATTTTATCAGATAAATATATTAGACTTTCAGCTGAGCATCCTTGGTGTATGTCCATCTCTGTCTCTCATGTAGCATGCAGTGGGGTGTACATTTGCTTACCTGGTCCTGGCAGATCTGATTGTGGGTCTCCAGAGTCCAGAAGGCCCTGTGTGGGGCCGCGCTCGATGCGCAGTCTCACCGGGCATATCCGTGTAGCACTGCCTCTGACGCACTGCCTAAAAAACAGGAGCCAGCAAACTGAGGACAGAGAAAAAGGGATGTTGCCTCAGTGCAAAGATACAGATCTCGTGTTCACTGCGTGTGCATTTATGTCAGTGTGCATGTGAGAAAGAGAGAGAGGGACTGCAGAGACACGCCGGTAACAGCATGGGAAATCTGAGCGTGAGCTGCAGTATTCTCTCTGATTACGAGAGCGCCCACCCCATTCGGACTCGCTGTCGCTCTTCATTACCCCTCCCTTTCTCACTGCTGTGCTGCCTCATAACCTCGCTCTCCCCCTTCCTCTCTCTCGTTCTCTGCTTTCCTCATGCTCCCCCTTCAGCAAGTGGGTCTTGGACAATGATGTCAGCAGATTTCTGTATCTCTTGGAGGCTGCATGGGGATAGTGATTACAAAGCACAGCAGACAAACAGATAGAGATGCTGGACGCTGAAAATAAAATGTATCCAACCATGCTAAAAAAAAACAACACCATTTAAACCAGCATAAGCTGGTTCGAGACTTAGCTGGTTTAAACTGGTCTTTCAGCCTGAGCTAAGATGATGTTTGGCTAATTAAAAAAAAAAATCCTCTAAAGCCATCAAAACAGACCTGTTGGAGAACCGTTAAACCCCCCATGAAATCAAAACTGCACATTTTTATTAGGAATTGGAATAATGCAGTGTTTAAAGCAAAATGATTAATCTATGCACATCATTTTTTATTAGTGTGCCCTCGTAATTTTTCATCAAAAAATATTAATGTCCCCACCACTTACTACTGATGATGTGTGCACCAATTTGACGGCGGGATAGTAATTCCCTCCCCTCCAGTAACCGGTCACTCACATGAGATGACAGCAATAGCAAAACATAACCATCCAATCAATTCCCGATGAACAAAATCAAGTACCACCCTACATTTTTTCACTTAGATGTATGTTACAACGGGGAAGAGAAAAACAAAAGAGAAAATTGCAATTACCATTTCATGGTAAGTCAGCATGAAAAGGAAGTTTTAAGTGTGTTTCTTCCCTATTGTGACGTATATCGAGAGTGAAATAGCATCTCAATAAATAAATAAATAAATAAAATAGAAACTTCAGAGAAGTCATTGCAAGAGTATGGAAGCTTGTTTCCACCACTAAATAAATTCAAATATGGTTGCAACTTTTTATTCTCACAGACTGCGAGATATGAAGTAGAATTGTAAGAAATAAAGTCGCAATTGCGGTGTTATAAAGTCAGAATTGTGAGATATAAAGTCAGAATTGCATGATATAAAGTCGCAATTCTAAAAAAAAGAACAATTCTGACTTTTTCTCTCATAATTGCGCAGTTTACATCGTTCGCAATTCTCGACTTTATAACACATGTCAAAAGAATTGCTGAGATATAAAGTCGCAATTCAAGACTATCAGGCCAATTCTAAGGGGGAAAAGACTAACTTTTTCCCCTCAGGAATGGTTTATATATTCACAATTCTGACTTTATATCATGCATTTCTGACTTTAACACACATTTGGACTTATATCTCGGCAATTTCTTACTTTATATCTCGGCAATTCTAACTTAATATCACGCAATTCTGACTTAATATCTTGCAATTCTGACTTTATAACACTGCAACATTTTACCTTTATTCACAATTACCTTTTTTATTTTTCATTCTGTGGTGGAAACAAGCTTCCATACAAGAGGGAGTGAAAGCCTTGAATTAAAGAAAAATGTGTATGGAATCATTTATAATAACGTGATTTCATAGTGACTTTTTCCAGCAAGAAGCAGTTACATTATAACAATACTGCAGAGAAACAATAAAATCTCATTCTCCATTTCCCTCTCTCTTTTAGGAGTGTACGACATGCAACTCGCGCCCTGACATTAGATTTATCATCAGGAGTTTGAAAAACGTTTGTCCCATACAGACACACATGTCTGTCTGAGTTTGACAGATTGTTAGAGTGAGATATTGCAACTACAGTAGATTGTGTTAGATGATGTGCTATATTGATAATTAATTCATGATACAGTTTTGGAGTATCTTAATGTCAGTAGAAATACATTTTTGTGTTTTAAATCAACAAAAGATAAAACCCACATATTAGATCAATGAAACTGAGCTTCATGGAAGTGAGAGCGAGGGATACTGCAGTAAATTTAGCAACAGAGCACAGAGCTAGGTTTCCACGGCAACTGTGGGGGAACTCATGGATGCTTTAGAAAGGGAATCCAATATTCAGCAGGTTCCAGCATTGAGAAGACTGGGGACTTTCCTGAGTTTTCCCCTTCGCTTTCTGCATCTAACTTTCTTTTTCAAACATCCTGGAATTTTAGGGAACTGAATAGTTTTCTTGTTACCGGAACAGTCAGACAATGATGATTCACTTCTCGCAATACAATTAAGCATATTAAAAGTGAAAGTGAAGGAGAAAAACAATACATAAAATGGCTCTCCAGCTTGAATCAATCCAGTGAAAAAAGGTTCATAGGTTTTCTTGAGTAAAGTTATGGACCAGTTTACTCAGAAATGCACTTTTTAAACCATGTGCAGTTATAGAGAGTCTGATTCTGCCTTTGCTGCCATTACAGTATCACAAAACAGTGTTGTGCCGGTCAGTCAAATTCTTTGACACCAGACTCAATAAAATGTTTTAAATGGGTCCTGATTTCAAATAAATAAAACGAGATATGTATAATAAGTAAGAATAGCTACTCATCTCCTACCCAATAGCCTGCAGGAGAGTTCAACTTTCCTTCATTCTTCAAGGCTCTTCAGAGGCACCCCTGCATAATGTAATCTGACTGAACTAACCCAAGCTGGGTCAAGCTGCCCTTCAAGGTAAGGAGAGAAAAAACTTGTTTGTTTTCTCTTGCACTGACGTTACTCATTGTCTGGCCATAAAACATGCAATAAAAGCCTTTACAAAATAAAAAAAATGAAGCAATAAAGCTAAAAATTACATAATTCATAATATAGCATCCTCCAATGTTAAAGTGTGCAACTTAGGGAAAAGTGCTAGTTGAAACCGGTTGAAACACACTGTACCTGCTGTAGAATCCTATTGTTGCGGATGCTGTTAAGGCCTAAGACATTTGGGAAGAACTGCATCTAATGCCACAATTAGTAACTGAATAAGAAAACTGATTAATGAGTATATGAATGAGTGAGTACTTGCTGAGTGAATTTTAATACATTTCTGGCAAGAAATTCTGAATGGTGCAGGCTGATAGGTCTTTAACTGATTGGTAGCAATTTTCAACGGCTACTGGTAGCAATCATGTCGTTACATAAAACAGGTGATTGGTTGCTGTTGCATCAGTAGCCAATGAGCTTGCTGCTCAAAAATTCAAATACTTGCTGAGTACTGTTTGCCGTTACTACGGTTCGCTTTCAGAACCCTCTATCTTCCCCACCTGTTAATGGTGCGTTCTATTACTTCATCCGTCTTTGAAGATTCCAAATCTGGATGACAGACGTTGCCTAGCAACACGCCCCTTTCTTCGGATTTCTCCTCTCGGACGTTCGGACAACCAGCTGAGGACACCGAGCAAGAATTTCGTTTCGGATTTCAAGAATGGCTGCGCCCTGTGACTTGTAAGAATGAATTGTTTTCATTGTTTCTTAACCGCTTTGGTATTTTAAATGATTATTATAATCACTTCGTATTACTGCGTCCCCTGTAGGTATGGGAATTCGGACAATCGGTTGTTGTGAGTGCAATTACTAACGTTGTTGCTAGCGTTGCTAACAGAAGATTAACATGAAAAACATTAAATAAAGTGAACATTTTTTAAGTTCAAATGGCTGCGTTTCTGATAAGGTGTAGTCATAATATTGACCTGCGTCCTGTAGCCTGACCCTAACCCGGATAACAGGAAAAAAATGCTAATTAGGCGGGAGTTTGATTTTGGCGCGTATTTGAAATTTTATATGGTGGGGTACCGGTCGTACCGATAACAGGAAAATATATATATATATTTTAAATGTAATTGTCTGGTACTCGGCCAGTGCTACCATTATAACAGTTTTCTGGGTGGCCTCCATTTTTTTCTCTTGACTCGGAGACGCAAAACATAGTAGAACGCTTGAGGTGTGGACGTTAGTGATGCGCGGGTCGGAGCTGGGCGGGTGAGAAATTGTCACTTTATTTGCTGGGCGAGTTGGGGCGGGTCATTAATTATTTGTATTTATTTTTTTATCCATGTATGTTGCTTGCAATTTCCAGCCTATATTAAATATTTGGGAATATCTATTTTCATATTTTATAAGGTTATTTGATAAGGTTACAATACGATTGCCGTAGCAACGTAACTTGCGTGAGGTTCCCAAACCTTTGGTGTCACGTGACACGTCACGGAAGCGGCACGCCAAGCAGCTGCCGCCGCCGGCCGGCGCCAGCCTCGATAACAACAACAACGGAGAAATATAAGTGAAGATGGAAGACGAGGTGCGGGAGAAATTGAGGTCAGGAATATACATGATTAAAAGAAAAAAGGTCAGGCTGCTAGCTAAAGTCTAATGTTTGGGAGCGGTTCTCATAAGTTCAGTAGTTGCAGGCTAGCAGGAGACAACAGTAGTCTCGGCTACCTGAAGTGCAACTCCTGTGTAAAAATATACAAACAGTAGCGCCACAAAATGTCCACTTCCAGCATGTCAAGACATATTTGTGGGGGGTCTAAGAAATAAAAAAATGGTTTAGCCTATATTAGATGAATACAAATGCTGCTTTGTAAATGTTGAAAATGTTTATTAATATGACCTGATTTATGGTTCATATTTATAATCAGTCTGTTGTTGCCAGTTTACAAGGCAATGTTTCCAAGCACTTTCAGGCTGAAATAAAGGCTATTTTCATTTACATTACAATGCCTAGTAGCTACTATGTCTATTTAACGGTTGCGGGGGCGGGTTGTCAGAATAGAGACAGTGGTGCGGTGCGGGCTGGGCGGGCCAAATAATTTCATAAAAGCGGGACCGCGGGGTTGGAAAAAAGCCGACCCGCGCATCACTAGTGGACGTGCCGACAAATCCGAGGTCCGAGTTCGGTTCGTTGGCAATACGGAGTAAATTTACAGAATGTCACGTGCAGCAGCATGTCTTACATGCTCACAGCAATGTCTAAAAAATGTATTTGCTGTAGCAAGTCTTGTTACTTGCTCTGCAGCAACAGAGTTGTCATGAGAGAATTTATTTTGTTTCAAATTTTTGTAATTTTAAAACTTGTTCTAAGTTTTACAGATTAACTATTCCTAATTTGAACTCTTAATCTTAATGAAAGGCAGGTTTCTAAAAAACTTTTTCCCAAATTTGTTTATATTGTCTATAGCAATACATCATTAAAATGTAAGTGCTCTGAAAAAGGAAGTATACAAATCGAGATGTCTGTAGTCCTCTCAGTGCTGCAATAAACACAGTTTATTATTTCCAACTAAAGAAATGATTGGGTGGACGACTGTCACTCTCTGGCTACCAGCAGTGCTGTGTAGAGCAGCCCACATGCACGCACACATTTGTTTGAGGAGTGGAAGAGGCACGGAAGCTAGGAAGAATCACAATTATGGCAGAGAAAGAGCAGTCAAAATACCTGCATATACAGTCAGGGAAGGAAAACCAGGCAAAAAAGGAAGACAAACCAGAAGGTTGGTGGTTCAATCCCGGTTCCACCTGACCAAATGGCCAGTTGAGTGACCGCGGATTGCCGCTGCTTTCACTGCTATTCGTTTGTCTGTTGTCTGTTCGCGTCACCCTCAACTGTGTTTGTGCTTTTTCTGGGATTATTTCATACAATTTAATACAAATCTTCGCCCATGCACACCGTTCGATTCCGTCGTTGTTGAGTATATGGCGAGAATAACCAGCGCTGTATTTCCATTTGTTTCCCTCGCATGCACTAATTGATGTCTGATGATTTCAGTGCTTTCTCTCCGTCCATGCAATAGATGCACACCTTTGAATAAGCACGGATTTCTAGTGCATTTACTTGAACTTCTGAGGTAATATCTTTGGTTTAGACCCATCTGAGAAACTGAGAGGCAGCCAAAATCAGATTGTAAAATGGACTGAATAAAGCTCTTTACGAACTTGATGTGAGAAAAAAAATCGTTATTTTTTTACGATTTTCCAAAAGTCTATGGGGAAAATGCATAGCTTTTCGATCAAGGGAACCCATGTTCCGCTAACTTCCGAGTTGTCCTACAAAGTGACGTCATAACTTCGGCACTCTATTCGAAGTATCAGGAATCGACATTTCTCCCGCCACCTGCTTCTTCAGACTTACACGGCTATATGCAAACATATTATGGTATTTTTATGCTTTCAGTAGAGTGAAAGTCACACAGCACCTTTAACTCTTCGGATGTTCTGCTGTTGAAAAGCTAGCCTAATTAAGAATAGGAATACAATAAATATCTGAAATGAAATTATTTTTGTAGAATTATATATTTTAGGGCATTTTGTTATGATTCTTACCCGTTTCCCGTCTTTTGTTGGACTCTTATTTTGAAGTGTTTTCTGTTCCTATTGTGTAGGTTCATGCATTTGTCCAATTGGCTTTATGCACAGCTGCACTACTTCCTGAACTTAAGCCAGCTCCTTTGTTTCCTGTCTGCCATTATTGGACTAATTGATTAGTTCAGGTGTGCCTGACCTCAGTAGTCATGGCAACAATAATCAGACACACCTGAATTAATCAAGCTTGGCCAATAATGGCAGACAGGAAACAAAGGAGCTGGCTTAAGTTCAGGAAGTAGTGTAGCTGTGCATGAAGCCAATTGCTGCATTCCGAAATCTCCCATTACTCACTATATAGTGGACTATATAGTGGACTATATAGTGAGCTTGCCATTTTGTAGTGCTGTCCGAATGTATAGTGATGATTATTATACCCTTATATAGTCCACTCAATGTATCCCAGAATGCATTTTGAAAAGTAGTGTACAACCGATGGTCACTAACCTAAGCCCTACATACCATCATGCATTGCGCTGATTGTAAGAATAAGTTATAATCATGTGTGAGAGTAACGCATTATGACAAAAACGGGGAGAAATCACTTTTAGTTTTTAAATTTTGGAGAAATAAGCTCAATAAAATGTAATGTATTTATTTTAAAAAATCTATTTAGCCCAGAGCCGGCTCGACACCAGCTGACAGATGATGTAATCAATGGCGCCGAGAGACGATTGAGTAGTGTCCGAAAGTGGCTTCTATTATGCTGGTGAGCTCACTATATAGTGCTCTGCTCTCTACCCCCAACATAGGAGTTAGGGAGTAGTGCTTTGAGTGGACATTTGGACGCAGCAAATTTCTGTTTCCTCTGTTGTCTTTCCTGCCTTGTTTGTTACCATAGTTACCCTGATTAGTTCCTGATTGTTTCCAGGTGTGTCTTGTTTGCCCATAGATATCATATAGAGACTAGATGCCCTATTGGCCGCTGGAAACCGAGAAATCCGGCTGCCATCTTGATCCGGTCGTATTCCTAGTTTCGTTGTGTGGCAGCAGATCAGATGCCAGAGCATTGTGGAGCATTTTCCTGTCCTAATTGGCAGACCATCGAAAAACGGAGCTTTCACAAGTAAGTCTTAACATTACCGTACTATTTGGTTGTATTTTGTGAATAGAATATTACCAGATAATTGAGAAGGGGCAAGGATATTTGCTTTTACTGTTACTGAAATCGTTGTGAAATGTGAAAAACACAACAATGCAAACAAATTAATTTCTGAAGGATTTTAATAATATTTCATGGTAAATTTTAGAGATAGAGAGTGGGGAAAATGCTACTTTTTGGTGTTTTATGTAGTTTTTAATTACACATTTTGAATTTGTAGTTAGCTTAATGTGCAGAACATTTTGCTTAATAATAAAATGTCATTAGACAACTTTCAATATTTATTGTTAATTGACAGTCAGCTCATAGTTAAAAAAAAAACACGTTTATTATATTCTGATCCATATCAGGACATTAGCTCAGCACCACAGCAAACCAAACCTGTCTGTTAATGCGATCAATACTATGGACAAATCTGTGTACAAATCATCGAAATAATTTAAGACCAGATTCACCTTTCATTAGAATGTTTATTTCTTTACACAAAACATCACAGCATGCCTATTGACAGACAGCCAACATTAGCACACCACATTGGGCAAAATACATTGAGTCATCAAAGCCTCTTGAAAATACGAGATTCGTTTTATTGATACCACACATTGCAAACACCAAGGTGCTTAAGGTGAAAGTCTAAGTGGTAAAATTCATTCTCTGTACAAAATCTTTTCAAGATTTCAAGGAGAAAGGTCCACTAAGACTGTCCAGAGTGATATATGTAACTCCAGGCTTGACAGCAAATAACAGTACAATGGTGGCCTTTCCAAAATAAATATCCAAGGCAAAAACTGTCATCATATGTATTCTTACATAAAACCATATTTTTTAAATATATAATTAAATCACAAGCACATTTGCTAATGTACAGTTATCAGGTCAGGCCTGGTAGAGTTGGTATCATTTTACTTTTTCATTAAGCAATAATATAGTGGCGCTAAGTGTAATGAAAGTATCTTTAAGTACTGAACTCTCAATCCCTTTCTCCATAAATATTTCCATCCTAACAACTGTCTCCTTGGAAACAAGGAAAGCCCCATGTGTTGTCTAGGCAACCACATCAAAAACAGAAGGTGTATGTATTTATTAAAAGTGGAAGTAGAGAGTGTGAACGTCCAGTTGTGTTGAGGTTGTGGAGGATTAACACAAACGCTCTGATAATTTAGAGTAATTGACGGGGAGTTGTTTTCCCATGTGGTGAACATTGCTTATGCCCTTCAGATCAGTCACACACTTTCATTTCACAACATATGTCTAGCTCTTTTGGCTCAGTTTCCTTTTTTGGGAAGGCAGCGGATACACAACTCTGTTTCCAAGCAGTTGCTGCTTTCTGGAGGCTCTGCTTTCTGTTCCTGTAGAGATGGATCACAGCTCCCAGTCGCTGGGTTTGATTTCCACTGTCGATGTTCTGGTTGATAATGGTACTTGAGGATGCTTTAACAGTCTCTCTCGATGTGCTACATCTAATACTCAACATCTGTACCCTTCCTTCTCCTTTAAGTCCTGTTATTGTCTGGCCCTGTTGATGTCTGAATAAGCTGCCTGTGTCCAAAGCATTTAAAGTTATCGGCAGGCTTGATGGCTCACTTAGCCATGTCTTCAGCCACTGCCTTCCCTAATTTTGTCTTTCAAGTAAGCCACTTTCTGCCAATCAGATTTCAACTCCAGCCATTCAAAGTATGGCACCTGTAGGGGGACACAAAAGCAGTGGGGTTGTGACAAATCAATATGCTCAAAAGTAAAATTACAGTCACATTTGTAATTGTTTAGCAAAATTTCATAGGTGAACGCTGCATTTGACATCACAAATTTGACAGAATTCTGCTTAGTTTGATAGTGATGGTTTTGTGTGGCGATGTATAAAGCAGTTTACACAGTTGAAAATAGACAATGGGTGAACTTTGCTAATGTATGTTACCACAAAATCATTCTCAGAAAATGGAGAAATGTTATGAACTCCAGCCTTTTAAAACGGCTTGTGTCAGCTATCGCATCAAATGACCGGAGCATTATGACAGCCTTGTGCTCAGTTGGAAGTCAAGACAAGTCCAGCCAACTCTATTAAACTGTACCCCAGGAGGCAGAGGGCTAACAGGATTGGCCTACATGCGGCAGACAGAGCCTGAGTCCTTTTGCGCAGTTCTGTCTTTACTGCCGCTATTTATAACCCTAAGTCAAGGGGGACTGCCTGCCATGTAATAGCTATTACAATAGGAATAGAATTAATCAGGCTAACAACACTGGTACTATAAAAAGGAGAACTTTTTGTATCATTTAAAAACTGTTCTTGCATGTTGGAAGACCATCAGCAGTCAGATTTCTTTATCAGCAATGACGAGAGTGAGGCCAGCTTACTGACAAGACAATGGCGGAAGATTTGGTTTCAACGTGAAATGTTAAAGCGCCTATTTGACTATATTTTGAATAAACCCAATGCAAATAGTGAACCTGCAAACATAATCATAAAGAATAATAATGAACCCAGTATTCAAGTAATGGGCTCTATGCACGGCGGTATTTCCGGTGAAGGTTTAAGGATGCTTGATAACTTCCGCCGATCGTAGAGTCCAATGCAATACCGAGAATTTATATTGAATTTTATACTCCCATGGTTATACTAGAAGAAACGTTGGTCACAAATATGGATAAAACAGACACCCCTCGTTGTGTTTATGCTTCTTTGTAAAATTATATTAAATAAACATAACTATATATAAAATTACATCTTAAATGTATGGACGTTTGATTTCAGAAGATGGGAGGACAGTTAATTTTTAAGACTCTATATACCCATAATCCCGTTTTCCTCTGCTTTAATCTCCCCAACTGGAAACTGTTGAGCATCCTTGCGTCAAATGCGGACTTATGCGTGCATATAGCCCATTGCCACCCCTGAATTGCCGTTAATTCGAAAGCTTTACAAGCAAAAGTAAAATGCTCACAGCTGCACAGACATTCTAAAGCAATTTAAAAGTGAGGTGGAAAAGAGGGAAAACTCCAAATTCTCCAACATAATTGCAGCGTGCACTTATTATTAGGGATGCAACGATACCGTTTTTTCAAAACCGATTCTGAATACCAAATTTCTGAGTACTCGGCCGATACCAATCCGATATTTTAATTTTATTTTAAACTAAACAGTTGATTATGAAAGATTGACACCATTTTATTCAAACACATAGATATATATATACATATATATATATATATATATATATATATATATAGAAAATACAGGTACTTAAAGCTAAGCTAGCTGCCAATAGGTTTAAAGTTAAAACAATTTAAACAGCAATATTCTACATTGTAATGTGTGTGTTAAACACAATCTACTTAATACAGACAGCTTCATTATAAAGATAAACAACAAATCCCCAAAATATATGATTATAATCTATGACAAAAATGCTATTATAAACTAGATTAGTGAATAATACATATTGCTCTTTGTATTGTTGTAAAATACATTCATGAAAAACAATATAACAAAAATGAAAAAGATAATTATTTTAGATTTAGCCAAGGCTACTAAAATTGAGACATGTTTTAAGTGTATAGCACAGCTATTTAATGAGGTAGCAACATTAATAATTATTAATGTTAAGAAGCTTTAATTGCGTCACTGCATTATGATATGAATGACTCCAACACAGTGCGGCACAAAGCGCTTATGCGCAATCCGAGCGCAGAATGATGCGCTTGAAACCACGTGAAGTTACAGTGCGCAGCCGAGTATGCACACTATGCACCAGTATGCACGCTGCGCGTCAAGTCCGCTTTGAAAAGTTCAAAGCACAAAGGAAATACATATTGATGGACAGTGTATTAAACAGTATCTATCTATACAATAGTTTATTTAGCCTTTTCTGTTAACAGTTTTAAATTTCAGTTACTGTGCGTGTGAAGAACAATAGTGCTCTGACTCTAGTGTTGTGATCTAACCGAGGGCGTCCGACACCAGGTAGAAAGTAACACGATTAAGTTACAGCAATTAAGTCCAGCAAGATAATGTTGTTTATGCAAAAACATAGATCTTTATCTTCAGATAAAGTATAATAGTATTAACATTGAATCATCTTGAAAGATAGTTTCATCATTGACTGACTAACCAAACGCGACGCGCTGTTTGAGTGCTGAATGGAGAATGACTGACAGCCGCGAGAGGAAAAGTTTACGTGATCTTGAATTTAATGACTTAAATATGTAATTTCTCTACACATAATGGCTTCAGAACATGTTATGGTACTTTAGAATGTTTTTGTGCCTTCTGTGGAGCTTAACATTATCATAATAGTATACGCACAATATCGGATTTGGATTCGGCCTCGTCCTGATCGATACCCGATCCTGCAAAGTGGCAGGATCGGAGCCAGATACCGATCCTGAGTATAATCCGGACTAAAATGTTATCAGTTAATGTGGATGTGTTCTTGGTGTGAACAGGTCTTACATACTTCTAAATTAACTGAGATTGGTTTTATCTCACCTCCACCACTATAAACCCAGCCAGCTGTAGGTGGCGCTTCTGCATGGCAAAGCGGCCCAGAAGATCCTTGCTCTTGAGGCAGAAGTTAGAAAAGTCCCAAGACACAAATGCTATTCTGCAAATAGACACAAGCACATTGACACAATCAGAAATCATCTCTGTATGTGCTCTTAAACAAAGCTTTCACATGAACACTCACTGTCGTGCCCCTGCAGGTAAAGCATCAGGACCACCACCTCCAGGTAAATGAGGGGCTTTCAAATTCTCCAAATCAATAGGTTTATTTTCTGAACCTACCACAAGCTCTCCATCTGTGGTGAACATAGATCAACAGATATAACAATTATCAGGAGGTTATGTTAGACCCGCGAATGGAAATCAAAGCTATGACGTTTATTACCTTGTAAGTGCTACTCACCTATTGTCCAGCCTGTATACAGTTTTGACAGCAGTGCGGAGGGCCTGTGTCCGGCTGTTGGTCAGACTCTGGAGGGTTGTGTGTAGGCTGCTCTGCAAAGGGGTGTTTGTCTCCACTTTCCGCTGGGCAGCTGGCAGCAGGACAACAGGGATTTAATGATTCCTAGAGGCTCCAGCTGAGCAAAGGCAGAGATTTGCAGCAATTTCAGCCGATAATTCTCAGTCCGATCTCAGATGCCACCTGTTGGATGAGTCAGAAAAACATCACAATTACAGCCTATTAAAAAGAAGCGCGTGATGATTCCGCAATTTGTTATTTTGTGTCCGAATGGAAAAATTAACCGAATACATTTAAATAAACAGTATTCTTAATAGGTGAACTATTCCTTAAAATACACAACCAATCAAAAGTTTGGGGTTGATAAGATTTTGAAATGTTTTCGAAAGATTTATCTAGCTACTTCATCAAAAATACTAGTATAAACAGTAATATAGTGGAATATTACCAATTAAATAACTGAATTTGATGTATTTGGCGGAGACTCTATGCTCATTTAGTGCCCAAAAGCTCTCATCAATGTTGAAAACTTAGTGCTTTATAACCACTTAGATTTTTTGGGTGAAAAGGTGTTTCTTGGATTCTTAATGAATAGAGTCGTTTGTTATAAAGTGTAGGTCACCTTTGATCAATTTAATGCATCCTTGCTGAATAATGTTATTAATTTTCTTTAAAAAATAAACACTATTCTGAATCCAAACTTCTGAATAGTAGTGTAGTTATGAATCGCTCATAACAGTAAAGACAAACATTGGACAATGCTCCTATACTGCCACCATGTGTTTCAAATGAGAACAGCAAATTATATTAATCCCATTGATACACAAGAAATATAAATACAGCTGTTCTCCCAAATGAGAGTATAGTCATTTCTGAATATTTTTAGCACACTCATTTTTTTCGCACCTGAAAGTTTCTTCTGAAAGTCATGCTTCATAACAGAGGTAGATGTAGTCAGCATTGGCCTGCTTCAGCACACACAAACGACCAGACCACATCTGTTTTCAGGAAGGGCTCTAAATTTTGAAAGGAACCTTCCAGAGCTTTGTGTACCTGTAGCCATACAATAAAACTTATTACATACATTTACTCAAGGATAATAACAATATATTACCACTCTGATTGGTTACCTTAAGGTAAAACTCCTCTCCTCTGCCAAGTTGGAAGTTCAAGTTTGGCGAAAGACATGAGAAGGTTACAGACTTGCATAGTGCTGTAGCTTTCTACTATAACTGACATAGTGCTGAAAAACAACAGAGAGGTGGAAATAAAAGTTAGTATGTAGATGGAGAGTGGCAATGGAGAGACTATTACAATATAGAAGAGTATATATAAGAGGTTACAATATAAAAGATTGCTTTAAAGGAAAATAGAGCCCGACTGATAAAGGATTTTGAAGGCCAATACCGATACAAATATTTTTGGGTTTTAAAATCCGATATTTCGATATATTGGCCGATTTTTATATATATATATATATATATATATATATATATATATATATATATATATATATATATATATATATATATATATATATATATATATATATATTTTTTTTTTCAGAAACACGCAACAAAACATTAACAGATTTCCATAACCTTATTATTTGTTGTTATTTATGAGTTTTAACTAAAATAATATGATACTGCATTTTAAAAAGAAACTTTCTTTTTACTGTTATAACAGAACAAACTGATGATAGTGGCATTTGCTAGCTTTGTGGTTCGCTAGTCTATGATGAGCCATAATTTAGCAATGGATGACGTCATACTCAAATTGTAAAACATACATTTTTAATATAACAGGCCAAGGAGAGATGATACGACTCATTGCTATAACTGTCACGCGCTATAAAAGAAATACTTCAGTCACATTGTCAAAAGTTAAAAGGACAGTCAGTCAACTACACTGTAACAACGTAACACAACTATCACTAGCTAATTCCGCTTTACTCTCGGCTTATTTAACAGCAGCAAAACTGGACATGATAGTCACAAATTTTGTCATGCTTATTTGAATTAGGAGAACTGATGGGGATGTACTTTTGTTATTCAAGCAATGTATTGTGACCAACTCAACGAGTGTTGCCAACAGGGACTGTGTAGAGTGCCCTCTGGTGGACAAACTATACAACTCCAACACTCATGACCTGGTTCAAGCGTGTTTCGTCCGTTTTTATTTTATTTTTGAAATATTCATTTATTGGCCATTATAACTGCCAATACCGATAGTTTGGAAAATGCCTAATATCGGCCAATAACATCGGTCTGGCTCTAAAGAAAAGTATCATCTAATTTGTGCAGCTGATTTGTTAAAAATAGAGTCTTTAACCTGGGCAAAGCCTTCAAACAGAGGTAGGTGGAGCCACTTGAGGAAAGCTAGAGACTTGGCACAGCGGCTGACATCTAGGGAACTCAGGTCTGATAACCTAGGCAATAGCTCTGTCGCTATTCTCTGAAGGACCTGTGCCTGGTGAAAATTCAGCTTCCCTTTTATTCAAAGGAAGATGAGAAGATAATTAGATTTTTACAATTATTTATGGAAGTCTAGGCAAAAACCCAAGCTATCACAATTTCTCACTGACCATAAGTGTAAGCGATGTCGAGCAGCAACGGCGTTTTCAGTTCAAAGGAGGATTTTTTGTTCAGGTGGTATGAGAGAGCCCGTAACAAAGGAACGGCCCTCCTGTTTTGAGAGGCCAGAGCTAATGCCACCTTCCGGATGTCATCTGCGCTAAAGCTCTCTGCCAACTCCAGAGCCTGGAAAGCGCAAGATACAGTTCAGTGTTAGTTACATAAGACAATATAATGCAAAGTGTACAAATATGTTTGGTTGGCTAGGTGGCTTGAGGTGTTTTAAAGTGTGTGGACTCACTTTGTCCTCCAGTTTGTCCATTAGAGATGGGGAGAAGAGCAAAGCATGGTTCATGAGAACTGTGATGGTATAAATGTCACTTAGCTCCGTCCATCGCAGCTCCAGTTGTTTCAGCACGGCTGTGGTGAGCGCTTCCGTTTTCATAACTATCATAACACAAGCAACAACATTACAAGAACAAATCAGCTACCAACTACAGCATCAAGAACTTAAGAAACTTGTTTTAAAAAAGTGGTTATTTACAAAAAAAATCTATCCATCAGCATCATCTTTCTATCTTTTAAAAATCAGTAAAAAGTCAAATGCATGCATTACATTTTTAAAGGATTTAAGTATTATAATAAGCTAATAAAGATTTTTTGTTATCAAAGTTTATAGTTGTAACAAAAATCTGAAATCTCACACTCCTTACGCATTTTATAATAATTTCCTTTTCCTCTGTTGAGCGATTACTCTCATCTAACGACGTAGGAAGGGGCACGCTGTTTCGAGAGACATTTTCATTTTTATATGCCTTAAAGGGATAGTTCGGCCAAAAATGATATTTAAACCATGCATTACTCACCCTAAGCCGTTCGAGATGCATATGTCAATCTTGTTTCAGACGAACACATTTTCAGTTATTTTAGAAAATGTCTTAGACCCTTCAGTGGGTATAATGTGAAGAAATGGGGTCCAGCTCCTTCAAGTCCCAAAAATGTGCATAAATCCTTCACAAAATAATCCATCCGGCTCCAGGGTGATAAACGAAGGCCTTCTGAGGGTAATCTGTGCGGTATTGTCGTAAAATATACATATTTAAAACTTTATAAATGAAAATATCTGACTTCCGGCAACGATCGTCGCGACGGTTCCTATGCTACTTACGATCACGGGTGATGGAAGTCGGCGCACTCAGCGTAGGAACCATCGAGACGTTTCCTATGCTACGCCCTGACCTCGTACGCCGACTTCCATCACCCGTGACGACGTACGTAAGTTCGGAAGTCAGATATTTTAATTTATAAAGTTTTAAATATGTATATTTTTACGACAATACCGCACGGATTACCCTCAGAAGGCCTTCGTTTATCACCCTGGAGCCGGATGGATGACTTTTGTGAAGGATTTATGCACATTTTTGGGACTTAAAGGAGCTGGACCCCATTATATCCACTGAAGGGTCGAACACATTTTCAGTTATTTTAGAAAATGTCTTAGTCTGAAACTAGATTGACATATGCATCTCGAACGGCTTGAGGGTGAGTAATGCATGGTTTAAATATCATTTTTGGCTGAACTATCCCTTTAATTCTTGAATTTGTAATTGGCGCGTTTCACCATCAGTGTGCAATGCGCGTGACATCTACGTTCGTCAATAAATAAACTGCACGTGTCTTGCGGAAGAATACTGTAGCCTAAGCTACTTCTCTCCATTAATATCTATGGCAAGTCACACAGGCACAGGGCAACTCCGTATATGCTGCTATGCTTGTCCTGTAAGTGCATGATAAAAAAATGAGGATGTGAATGAAAAGCCATCAAGTATTAATAATTTAAATGATGGGTAATAATCAGGTAATAATACATTATGACAGAATTTTTATGACCCTATCCGTCCACAACCGTTTTTTTTTAAATAGTCTGTCTGCATATATATTAAAATCTTATAACTAAAACAAGAATCTGAATAAATAAACAAACAAAGAGACTACCCCACTAATAAAATAGTTAATTCAACAACTGACTAGTCATCCCTTATAGGTCTATATAGGTGAATCATGCTTTGTCAAGCATGTGAATCTCACCCTTTTTTGCGCTGAAAGGCAAGCCAGTCCACCAGGTAGCCCAGTTGACGGTATGTAAGGCGCCGGATCCTCCAGAGCACTTCATTCTGGATGGTGTGGAAAACAGGGGCATCAGAAGGGACACCCAGCATAGTGAGCGTACGCAGAAGAGCCACCAGAGATCCATTTCCACACTGAGGACACCTGTGTGAGAACAACAAGATAATCTTCCACCAGCTCAATACATCTTTATCAGTGGCAAATGACTTTCAATTCAAATTGTTACTCAGACTGTTTGTCATCTTTACCTGAGCGTTTACAGTCTCCAGCATGTGATCGAAGCGCGGGTCCGGTAGAATTCCTTTGCCGCCCTTCTCCGTGATCCGCAGGTTCAGCTGGACCAGACACCTGGCAGCATCGCTGGCAGATCTGCCTTGCTCTGCCCACAACTGAAGCACTTCCTGTGGAGTGGATGCCTTTTCAACAAGTTTGACTAGATCTGTACATTCATATGGAAATGGCGTCTCCTCCATTCTGGCCAGTTCATTGCCCTGACAGAAGTGCCTCGCAGGAGGTTGGATCCAAGACATGGACATCGGGCACAGCGGCTCTGTGTGTTGAACTGTGGAAGTCTGTAGTCGGCCTGAGGCCACAGCAACCTGAGAGCAGCGAGGAAACCATCGTGCCCATCTGCACAGCAGCCTGGTGGTCATTTTGGAAAGGGACTTCCTCTATTCAACAACCAATCAAAGCATTTGTATCCACATCTCACGTGAGCACCTAAGAATCAACACATATAAGAAAAACAATGATTGTGAGCCAAATTATGTAAAAACAATAAATAAATACACCAGTCAGATTTTATATATATTATAATGTTTTGTGGATGTGAACAGTTAAATGTTTTACTTAACTAATTATTTTAATAGTTCTCTCTGCTATCAACAAAATAATCTTAAGCTTTGACAATTTCCAATTATACTGCATGCATGCAAACAGGATGTAAAGATCTGTCAGATGTCTGAATTACCTAGCTGTTATTTGTCATGGGCAGAAGTCTTATTTCTGACCTTGCCAATTTGGGCAGGCGCAGTAATACGCTTATGCAACTGTCAACGTTATCAACACATTTTCAGTAAACATTGTTACAGTTCAATAAACATGTTTTATCATACGGTTGTAGCGATGCTGTAAATACTGCTTACTTACCTTGTCAAATTAGCTTTTATAAGACTGGCGACGACATTCACATGGAGGAACTGTCGGTCGCGGAGGTACTGCGTCAGTGTGAACCGGTAACACGTGATTTCGACAGCAAATCGTGATTGGTCGGTATAGCTCTGCGTTAGAAAAGTTAGATAACAAACCATTTTTATTATTTGGTAATCCAAATAGTAGGACGATCTCCAGCATCTGATCCGTAAAACGCTCAGTGTAAGGTTAACTAAAATATATATAGTTTTATTCATTTTTAATTATCAATAAGAGCATTTTGCAAGATGTAAACAATACTGGCCCAGAGGCACCTGTTTCAGTTTTTTTAACACTACATAAACGTTGGGATAAAATACAACCAACAGAACATAATACAACTGAATCAAAAAGTTAAACAGACATCTACAAACATTTGAAATAAAGAAACCATTTACAAAATGACACAGGAAGTCTGGACAAGTGTTGTTTACAACTTGCAAAATGAATTGGAGGGTGGGTTTACAGGCTAAATAAGTTTTATTTCAAATACAGTGAAAACACACAATCTTTTAATTAACACCCAGGGTAATGCGTCATAATGTTGTTATTCACTAAATATATATTATTTAATTTAAGAAGACTAGTTTTGCCATATGGCGAACTACTTGCCGTCGTGTCTACAAAAAGAAGCTGTTCATAAGACGACCAGCAGATGGCGCCATTGATTTATTAATTCACAGCGCAGTTTCTCACTTAGTTGGCCAGACATTGCCTTAAATAATTTGTACATATTTTTTATGATAAAAATAGGCATACTTACTACTTTCTCTAAAAGCTGGCTTAATTTGAGTAATTGAGTTGATTGGTAAGCTCAGCCAGAAAGCTCCAGGTTTTCTGTACTCGAACAATGTAGTTTATCAAATCCTTCATTAACTGTTCCAGTTGTATTATTCTCTAATGGGAACAGGGTGCACAGATGAGAATAGTGGTCTATTCTGGGTTCAGTAATACCATGAATGCAGCAAACAAAAATAACATTTTGCATCATTTTGTAGAGCATGATTGATCAATAGATTGATCTATTGTGACATGCTCAAATGTTAAGATAATTTATGTAGTCTAATATAATAAATATTCCTCCAGTTTTAAAGACAAGGTTTAAGATTAGTCCCAGTCTAAAATGCATGTTTGAGCTGTTTTAACTGAAAGCAACTTGCACTGACATATTTTAAAATATGTTTTTATGTTTGTCTCAAGATGCACACCAGTAATGTTTTTTTTCTAAGGGACGTTTATAAAAGTTACTTAAATTTATAATTGAACTAAGGCCCAATCTTGGCTTAATCTAATTCCTGTCTGTGAAACCAGGCAATAATCTAATTATAATAGCCTTCATTTTGATTAGATGCTGGATCAGGGTTCAGAAGAGATGGACACTTGAATTTGGTAAATGAACAATGCTGTTTGGATTGGAATATATAATGTAAGATTAGTATGGTGTGCCAGCATTCAATAGCACTCTCAAGGAAGTTCAGCAATCTTTCTCCTTACAGGATCATGCGCCAAGCAAAGGAGAAGTGAGATGGTCCGATCTTGTACAAGGCTGTAATTTTTTAAATTGAATTCAGAGAAGAAAAGGGCAAATGAAAACATTTTTCAGTAATGAGGCGACTCAACCGGAGGTGAATGGAGATGATAGAACTTTTAGAGGCAGGTGCAACGTGGGGCAGTTCCATTAACTTCCTTTTTCAAGTGGCACTTTGAGAGAGAGTGAAAGTGAGACACAAAGAGAAAAGGGGAGAGTTACAGTCAGTCACTGATTGAACCCTTATCTGGTGATTTATGCTTCATTCCATCAGCTCTCTGTGGCGTACATAGTCATCTGGTTAATGGTGTGATTTACATTAACTGACACATAGAGGTGCAGCCCGTTTTACAGTCTTTAATGCACACATCAGAACTCTGACATGCTTCATGGTAAGTCAGGTTGATTTGCATATGCTTCTAATATGGACCTCAAGGTGCTTTGAGTCAGTTACCATGAGTCTTTGAGATAGATTTGTGTAATGTTTTATGCTGTTTGAAGAAGACATATTCAAACCGAGCCTTTAAAACTCAATCCAATCTTCTTGTAAAACTGAAACTGAGCAGAGGAGTAGTTAGTGGGCCGGGTTAAGTGAAGTTAAGTATCTGTCAATCACACTCAGATAGTTTAACAGTGATGAGCTGTGAGCTCAGGCCTCCTCTAAGGATCTTATTTTAGAGCCCTCTTAGTAGGCTACAGACGTCATATTTGATTTTTTTATTGCAAATGTATATTAGGCTTTGTTCGGCTTTGGGGATCTGTTTAAATAACCAGACTAGAGCTCAGTTCACACTGAAGCACAGTTATTTCACAGTTTCAACTGTTTGTTCTGGTCATTAGTGGCGCGTATTTTCGATGACTCTTTTGTTACTCATTGTTTCTCTATATTGACAAGTGATTGGCTGCATCTGAAATCACATACATTCCTATATAGTAAAAAAATAAATGTTAGAATTCACAGCTCCCATAAAAGAGTAGGCAAAAAGTACCAAGATACTTCTGAGCGAGATTCTGAAGTGTGCATACAATAAACAATTTACTATCCAACGAGGCCACTGGAGAGGATTTGTGAAGGGTGCATGATGACCCAAGGCGTCACCCAGCCGATGCCTTGGGAAGCAGTTTGACCATGCTTCAATATCTGACACTTTAGTGTCAGTTAGATGATGCCCTTGGATCGGGTCTAACCCTTACCCTACCCAGACCTAAACCTACCCGTGTCATCTAACTGACGCTTTACTTTTGGCGTCAGTTCAGATGACGCCCTAGAATCGCGTCATGTAACTGACGCTAAAGGGTGCCTAAAGCGTTGAATATTGAAGCATGGTCAAAATTGTCAGTTAGGTGACGCCTTGGGAATAGAATGCGTTGTGCTGATATGTCATGTTATAAGGGCAAGATGGCAAATGGATTAATACTATATAGAACACAATTGTTTAGCTTTTCTTTTAAATAAGTATACCTACTCAAGAGAGTATGCCATTTTGTAAACAGTCATTGTCTTAATAAGTAAATTACTGAGTAATTATTCAACAGATTTGTTCAAAATACTGAGTAATTCAGGAACAAAACAAATGTCTCTATCTTTATGAGTGAGTCATTGAATCATCCACTCAACAGACAACTCATCACAGCTGTGCTGTCCAGAACAACACCCCTGCTTGTATGATATTAATTTTGACCTTAAAAAACTATTCTATGTAATATGTAAAAACAATTTAGTAAAAAAGTTATTTTTATGTCATAATCAGCCTTAAATACCAAAGTTGTTTTTTAATACAAAAAAAGTTTTTGCAATACCATTTATTGCAATACCTATTGTTACAAAGATCTTACTCTTCAGCTTTAATAGCATGTTTATTAGCACTCTTAGTGGTCTATACAATATATATACAGTGTGTATATATATATATATATATATATATCAACGCGTTCTCATCCTTTAGCGTCATATAGAACGTTATATGACAAAACGGCGTTATACTACGCGCATGGTACCCTTTATCGTTTAGATAACACGCGCTGTGATGGTTAGGTTTAGGTGTGGGGTAGGGTAGGGTAGTTTCATATTACGCTAAAGGATTTATGACGCCTTGAGTTTGCGTGTTATATAAACGATAAAGGGTACCATGTGCGTAGTATAGCGCCGTTTTGTCATAAAGCGCTTTATGTGACGCTGAAAGGATGAGAACGGGCTCATATATATATATATATATATATATATATATATATATATATATATATATATATATATATATATATGAAGAGTTCAGATGCAAAAGCCTCTAAATGCCATTTGAAATTTTCTTTTAAAATGACCATTTTTATCAAGCTTGTATATTTAAGTTAAGTAATTTTACTTAAATGACAATTAATAGGTAATCTTCATTGCCATTTAAGTGAAATTACTGAACTTAAATATACAATCTTGATAAAAATTATCATTTTAGAAGAAAATTTTAAATGGCACTTAGAGGCTTTTGCATCTGAACTCTTCTATATATATATATATATATATTCTGGTGATCTGCTGATGTTGTATTGGTCACTTTCTTCAGCGTGCACCAAGACCTTTTCATCTTATGTGTGCACATCAGTATTATTTGGTGTCTTTGTCCAGGTGGTGACCAAGCACACTCTCACACCCCCTGATTGCTTTTCTTGGGTAACATGAAAGAAATGTATACATCTCCACTGAAGCCAATCAGACCCCTTTTTTCATCTTCTTTTACCCCCATATCTTTTCATTCGCTCTCCCTGTTGTATTGTTGTTTCAACACCTATCTAACTGTAAGGTCGCTGTGCCTGTCTTTCTCTGCCTGGTGTTTGCAAGTTCCATTACAGCATGAAGATGACTCTGAGAGCCCTTCTGTAGTGTGTCTTGATGTTGGCTCAAAAGTTTGTTGGTTTTATTTTTCTTTCATCACAGCCTTATTTTTCTATTCTTCAACCGCAATGCTCTTTTGTGACCTGTCTGGTGAGAATGTAGACAGGAAGACATCAGCTCTGAATTCCAATAATTCTGGGATAGCATCCTCTAAAAATATGTGTTTAGAAACATGTTCACACTGTATATGTCCACTCGAATCCAAAGTTATTACTGCTGTTATTTTCTGCTTCAATAACACTTCACATAACACTTTCGCACAGTCTCAGTCTTGCACATGTCTGCTGCTTTTCCTACATAATTGAAAGTATTCATGTGGGTCTATGAGTGAGTCTGTTCTCAAATAAATTATTGTAACCAAGCCATAGGAGTGATTCTTTGACGGTTTAGTTCTCCCAGAAATAAGGAATTTGTCATCACTTACACAACGGTACTAACCTGAAAATGGCTTTCTTTTTCTGGGAAGTACAAAAAGACACATTTGAAGAATGTCACTGGTCACTCTTTACATTACAATAAATGGGTATTAAGGCACAAAAGCATCATAAAAATGTCCCATGTGACGAAACAAAGCTTTGCATAGCACCGTGGCTTTTGTACATTGATGAATTGCTCTTACCAAAATACTGTGTCCTGCTAATTTCAGATCTGGTTCTGCAATTGATTAGAAGAAAAAAAAAGTCACTTTTAAAGTGATTAAAATTAATTAACAAAATGAAACAATCTCCTAAATGAAACCT
The DNA here is from genome assembly GCA_030378365.1 of Hybognathus amarus. Classification (NCBI taxonomy): domain Eukaryota; kingdom Metazoa; phylum Chordata; class Actinopteri; order Cypriniformes; family Leuciscidae; genus Hybognathus; species Hybognathus amarus. The sequence continues at coordinate 350,253 of JAQIUQ010004745.1, forward strand.
GTGCTCTGTCTTTTATCACAGGTATTCATAGGCAGGGTTTATATGGGCTACAATCTGGTTCTCAGGAGAATGAAGCTTTGGAAGTCATGGATCATAATGCTTTTAGCAAAAACGAATCCCGTTTCAATATGGCTCATCAGTCTTCTAATCTTCTTAAGTCACACGATAGGTATGTTTGAGGTAAATCAGCGCAATCTCATCCCAGTTCATCATATAACTGACGTTTTTGGGACGTCTTTTGACCATTCGTCAATATACGACTTTTTAGGGCCCCCTTAAATGTCGGTAGATGACGTTATGGGATCCTAACTCTACCCAGACCTAAACCTAACCCTAAACCCAACTCGTCACCTCCTGACGTTAAAGGTAAAGCATCAGTTGTATGACGACCCGGGATCGAGAATTTCAAAAATGATTTTTAAAACCATCTTTAATGTAATTGGCCGGCACTAAAATAACCAGTTTTAGAGGGGAAGAAATCCATTTTGTGACTTCAGCATGATCAAAAACACACAGTGCGCAGTTAAAAAAGAGAGACCTGCACGCTCCAAAGATACCAACTTTTGTGACCTAAAACAATGACATGTGGATGACCTCTTTGTAAACTTTTCACTCTAACATGGTTGGTTGTATAAATCTGGTAAATCTGTTTTGTAGTGCAGCCTGAAGAACAAGGATTACACCACAGAGGTGTGATTACCGAGTGTGAGACCTCTTTCAATCACACACGTGTTTGCGCACATACCTTAACACAAAATCGTCCTACACGTCCTCTTTCAAATGGGCTTAAGCCTTTGGAGACGTGACCTTCAACTCCACCCCATGAAAAAGTGAAGGAAATAACTGTTTAAAATAAAATAAGTCTGAGAGGTAGAGGGACCAGGGGGACATTATGAGGAGTGTGACCTCTAAATGTGAGACTCCCTGTGTGTGTGGTTGTCATGCACATGATTTCACTTCCTCTTAACTTTTTCAGACAAGTTTTTCACAGCTGTTAAGAATTCCTGTGATCTTTTGGCTGTCGGCGGTCTTGTATATGTGCATGAATGAAATGACCTGTGTCTCAACAAGGTCTAATTTGATAGATTAGAATTATTGCAGCTCCTTCATGTCCATGGGAGGAAATGGGAGACAAACCATTGAACAACCTACTGATTCATCAAAGTTTTATAAACTATTTATAGAATATCAACTGGTGCAACTTAAAGGGGTGATGAACTGAGAAATCGAAATTTCCTTGAGCTTTTGACATCTATGAGGTCAACATATTATAAGAAAAGCCTGTAAGTTTCAGAACTGCAAACGTCCTTGTTAGTCCAATAAAAGCTTTTATTGACACCAGGTCCAGCAAACGACTTGTTTTTCAAAGTGGGGATTCTGGGGAACTATGACGTCAAAGAGGATAAAACACAGAGACTGGAGAGAGCACTCTGTGACAACTTCAAATTTATTGACCATTTTGACTTTAATCACTCTATAAAAAATTTCAATGATAACAATAATAGCCTTAAAATAACATTTAGTGAGTTCTGTCTAGTAAGGCTTAATTTTACATCAATAGAATATTACAAAATAAAAAATAATGAGAAGGCTTCTATCTGTATTGGATCATTTTAAAACTTTATCGTTGTACTTAATTTAAGTAAAATAACACTTTAAGAGGTACTGTTAAAGTAACCTGTAATATGTAGACCAAGCGGCAACCTCCCTGTCTCGCTCTTGAAACCAACACGGAAGTGAATTAAACTGCAACTCGTCTACTGACCGCTTGAGGCATCCTGCAAAAGTGAATCTCCCCATGTTAAAATGCCCAACTTTACAGCAATGGAGCAAAAAGTGGTTTTGGTCTTTATAGCTTATTTTGCCCTTCATGACAACTGTGAGGGGGTGAATTTTTACATCTCATCCATTTAAATTATATTAAGCCTGCATAATTAAGGGCGTGGCCACTTGAGTGACAGGTGGATTGCGGCCATTTGACTGCTTTCTGTTAACTTCACTCTCAGCTAATTCCAGCAGCTGCTGTACTTGCCATCTCAGCTGTGCTTGTTTTTTGGGGGGATTTCTGCATCTAACTCTCAAAGACGCAGCAGCAGATTACAAAAAAGTCAAACATGCTGTTTTACGCATCTATGCTCTTGTGCCAGAGGCTTATCGACAAGTTTAGTGGTTATGATAAACCTGAAGCTTTCACATGTCGAGTATTTTAGAGAAAAAGAAATGCTATTTGATCGTTGGCTTAGTTCTCAAAAAGTAACAACTTTCCAATCGCTTCATGATTTGATTATTCTTGAAGATTTTACAAATGGTCTTCCCCAAACAGTCACTACCTATGTTAGTGAGCATAAGAATCTGACTCCTGCTCGTGCTGCTGTGCTTGCTGACGAGTTTGTACTTACACATTAGTGTGTTCCTTTGTAATTCTAAAGACTGGCGGCCATGGTATCTTAGGGCCTGTTCACACCCGGACAAATTTTGCGCGCGTTATTCGGCGACGTTTAACGCCTCGTGACTAAACAATGGGTAAACATGTGAGTGTTCACACCGATGCGTAAAACGGCACGCGCAAAAGCGTCATTTTTGTCGTTTCTTTTTGTTTGACGCGCTGCGTCAAAAACTATCCGAACCAATGAGATTGCCGCTTTTGCTCACGTGTTTGAAGCTTCTGAAGTTACAGTAAATCATAACTTTGGGGCGCTCAAACACAGAACGTTCTTGCTGAGCCCACATATGCAACGGCGAAGAGAAATACGCATCGCCGTCTACACTACACAGCCAGAAAGATGCAAGGCAAGATGAATGTAGAGCTGCTGTTCTCATTGGTGCTAGAACATAAAGAACTATATGACAAACGCGACAGGGACCACAAACATCATGAGAAAAGAGAACTGTTATGGAGTGGTATTGCAGAGCAAATTGGCGCCGTCTAATGTCAGGGAATGAATTTGCATGTTCACTCGGCTCATCGTACAGCATAAATCGCTTGGGTGTGAACACAAAAAACGCCTATTGTAAGAAACGTGGTCATGTTCTGGCTGAGTGTTATGCTCTGGGTTTGTGTGTTTCGAACTTGACTGTGAGTAGGGACGACACCAACACAGTTTGTCAGTATTGGCTTTGTTTCTTTGGTCGGTGAGCTTAGCGAGTGCTCAAAAATTCTGGTAAGAATTCTGTGTGATACTGGTGCCTCACAGAGATTTATCTTGCAAGATGTGTTCCCTTTTAGTGATAAGACTTTTACTGGTGATAGCGAAACGTGGATTCGATGTACGTGGATTCGAAATGTTAACCCTCTGCATGAGATTTCACTTATGTCTAAATTGTTTACTGGCAATGTTGAAAACCTAGCGGTGCAACTTGGTGACGATTTGTTTGGTGGAAAAGTCTTGCCTTGCCCCATAGTTTCTCATGTATTCCAAAAAATGTACGTCTGAACCTTTTGAAAACGTTATTGGACTGTGTTGGCCAATTGCCTCGAGCAAAGTCTGATAATCAATGGTTACTCACCATAATGTGTAGTGTGACTTGTTTTCCAGAGGCCATTCTGCTCCATAAAATTACAGCTCCTGTCATCATTAAAGCCCTGATGGGTTTCTTTTCTCTTTTGGCCTTCCAAAAACCATTCAGACAGACTGCAGTACCTATTTTTATGTCCCAAGTGTTTGCACAAGCTATGCCTCAGTTCGCAGTCCACCATGTTACATCCACCCCATATCATCTGCAAACTCAAGGTACGTACTTGAGAGGTTCCATTAAACTTTGAAAAATCTGTTTAAGTGTTTCTGCCTCGGGTTACAGTATGATTGGGATGAAGGTGTAACTTATGACTAACTAATGCCTCATCTGCAAAATAATTTGATTTAATATCTTCTTGGATGAGCACTTATATAGGTATAGGTATTTGTGTATAATATAAGGGGGTGAGAGGACACAGCCTTGTGGGGATCCAACATTAGTAGTTTGTTTCTCCAATAGGGGTTCTCCCACTATCATTCGCTGAACTCTATTCCTTAAAAAAATCCCTCAACCACAGAATCAGTCCTCCATCCATGTTAAACTCTATGGCTAATTTTTCGACCATTACATTAGGCAATATAGTATTAAACGCTGATGAAAAGTCAGCAAATAGGCACATTTTTACATGATTTTTACACATAACATAACAAGACAAGTGGAAGACAAGGCAAGAATCATGACAAAGTGATTGACCAATCAGAACCAGGTATTCCAAAGTACTGCGTAATAGAATAAAGAGCGTCCCGTTTTTTAGCAGCCTTGAAAGTATTTTTCACACTACTTGCCCAACAATGAACCCAGCGGTTGCCCTCTTAAATTTACCCCAAGGGAATCCCCCCTGGAAAAATATATTGAGGAATTTTGTGAGCTGTGCTGCCAGTTGGACTTTAATGACGTTGCGTTAAAATACATTTTTCGTCATGGATTAAATGTACCCATTTGCTCAAGGCTACCTATGAGAAAGATCAACTGGTCCCTTGAGGAATATATTGACCATGCTTATTATTGAGCGGCTCCTCTTTTACTGTGGGTTTTGTGGACAAGGAACCCCTCGACCCCACAGTATCCTCTCACCCAGAGCCACTTCACGTCATGCCTGCCAAGTCTCCCACGCTCCCAGGTCTACCCACGCCATGCCACGGCCCAGGCCCGTCCACACCATGTCCCATCCCATGTCCTGTCCTCCTGCATGGGACTTGCCCACCATCCCTCTCCCAAGACCGCCTCCACTTCACCCCCCTTCTTGAACATTTTCTTTCTCTCTTGGGTGTCTGGAGCCACCCATAGAGTGGGGGATCTATCACGATTTGGTTTTGTCTTGGTCATGTTTCATGCCATGTTTCTGTGTCTGAAATAAATTGCACTTGGGTTCTTCAACTTGTCTTCTGTGGATCCTTTTACAAAGTGTGCACAGATCTGCACTTTGAATTTCCACCGGAAATAAAACATCCGGGTGCCTTTTGGGATATTCATTTTTAACATGCTATGATTTGGGATACACTAATTCTAATTTTGAAATGCTATTAAGGATGTATGTTATATGAACTGGAAGGCAACAGTTTATGGGTATTTTTTTCCAGGAATTTTACCATTAACATGGTTAATGGTAAACATGGTTATTTACTTCTTTTTTTTTTAAATACGGCTTCAACAAAAGCATATTCTATACCATTGACTGGCAACCTTGTTGCTCACAGAAGGCCTGTCTTTGAAGATTTGTACGTTTTCATTCAAAATAAATTCCTTTAAGATGGAACCCAACTGTTTTACTTTATACAAAAGGAAAAGTCTGTGATAAGTGAAAAATAAGTGTTGTAAATGAAAAAAAAAACACTGATGAGAGGGCAGAAAGTCACTATGAGGCTCTGAAAATAAAAGGTACCTCTACAATACAGTATGTTATTAAGTACGAACATGTGGCTGAGTGTTATAAGGCAGTAAACACTGTGAGATCGCACAATGTCCCTTTACAAGAGTGGGCAGTCTTGATGAAAGCGACTGCAGAGATAGAGCTCTACCATGCACAGATGCACTTGAACATCACGCAGAGAAAAATGACCCCACATCCAATCAATGTCACTTTCAGTTTCTTGTACTTATGTAGACGGACAAAAAAACTCGTTTGGTGTTATCTATTATGTTCACACTGCATATCTTTTTGGTGAAGGACAAAATGGTGCTGTTTTGAGTAGCTGACAATCCATTGAAAATGTCATCTTTTTTAGATTTAAAAAAGAATGAGAAGAGCAAACTGGGGGTTGTGATGCATTGTGATAACCTTGGGTGAAAGAAAGGTAACTGATAAGAGATAGACACGAGTTTGGTTAGGTGTGGGGCAGGGGACAAAGTCCTTCCCTTGAGAAAATAAGATGTGTGAAATGGATAACGGCTGCGCTTCAAATAAAATAGAGAGACAGTGGAAGGGTGAGAGACAAAGTGATAAGAAATAAAACAAAACATGAAGGACAGCTAAGTTTCTCTCTACAAAAGATGGAATAAATACAAGCATGTTGCAAGAAGAATATTGAGCATTAAACAAAATTGGAGAGCTTCGGAAAAGCTGTTAGGAACCACACACCCGCATATGCAATAGCATCCAAGCTTATATTCATAAGAGAAAAGACAAACTGTCAAGGGAAAAGACAGTGCCAAGTTGATCCATGTTTCCTCTGCTCATTAAAAGATATGTTACATGTCATTTCCCTTATTAAATTGCTTTAAACAGGCTCAAGAAGCTGTTGACCATCTGGGTAATGTTCTCTATGACCTTGCTCAAATGCCTAATCAAGAAGCTTATAGCCTTTGGGTTATTCTCAAAATATGGTGACATACATGTCCCTTGACTGTTCAGTCATAAAAACCTTTTAAATATTAATGAAATAAAATTATATTTAATTAAAAGTATACTATTAAACGTGGTGTCTATCTATATATTTATATAGTATAATAATGGAAATCATTTAAGAAGAATGTTTGCCCTTTAAAAGCACACTATGTAATTTTTTGCCACTAGAGGTTGCTTTTTCAAATCAAAGGCGAAGCTTGATGAAGCCTTGATTTCATGGGAGTTATCAATCATGGGAGTTGTTGTCTTTACCTCTACAGCCGGAGGTGAATATGATGGGACTCAGGCAGAAATCATAATCATGGATGACCGGTAATGTAAAGATTTATTGACATTATGAAATCCGCTGGAGCGAAATGAGGCCGCTGGAGCGATTACTTATGAGAGACAAGTGCGATACATGGCTCGAGAGCAGTGGACCGTTTATTATGCCGCTTGCGCTTCTTCTGGTCATATGTATGTGAGGTAACGCAGTGTTTTATCATATTAGATACATTAGAGTGTGTTTAAAGTTGTTATAAGGCTACTCTGTGGGTTTGCTTGGCAGATATATGATACACTTGTTGCACACCTAAGTGAGCTAGATCGAATATTAGGCATGGTAAAAAAATGGTACTCGCGGTAATTCAAGAAGACGAGATTTAATCAAAAAGACCTGATCACACCAAACATGTTTTCAGGTTCGAAAACATACTTGGAACCTTGGTTCTCACTAGAAGAAGGAACGGGTACTGTGTAATACCTTACGCTAGGGGAAACTTCTTTTCCCAAAAATTAACCTTAATTTTAAATGAATGTAAAACATGCCTGTGGGGAAAACTCTATAGATCAGCGAGCTGTGCTCTATGCGATTGTAGTATTCTGCACCGACGCAGTGGGGCAGAAAATACTTAATTTTGAACAGACAGTGTTTAAAAGGAAGGAGAGCACTTCCGTCGCCCTACTGTCTATGGGTGAAAAATCTTGGGTTTTGCACAAGTCAGCGAACACGGACCACTTTGAGGCATAGAGTCGTCTGGTAGATGGCACTCTAGCCTGCGTGATTGTGTTTAACACTCCCTCTGGGAGGTTTGCGGGTACCCGTTGATGGCCCATGTGTGCAGGGCCCACCATTCCGGGTGAGGATGCTAAATCGAGCCCTCTGCCTCAGAGAAAAGGTCTTTCCTCATCGGTATTGCCCATGGGGCAGTGCTCGTCAGCTGCATCAGGACTGGGAACCAGGCTTGGTTTGTCCAGGAGCAGAGCCACAAGGAGCACTGAGCATCTGGTTTCCCTGATTCGTTCCGAACACCTGAGGCTAGAGCGGGCAGCGGGGCTAGAGGCTTTCCTGCTCTTCGAGAAAAGGCGTCCATGGACACTCAAGGAAGTCCCCAGGCTTACTTCTGACTGGTACCAGTTGGTCGCTCTCCAAGGATTCAGAGCTGTGAAACAAATTTGATCAACCTTGAGGCGAAATCCACCGGAGGCCCAAACTCGAGGCGGTACTCATGCTTTCAGCCATAACTGCATTGGGCACATGCGAAGTAGACCCAGGCTCGTCCAGCGGCTTCAGATGATGAGGCTCGTCCAGCAGAAGGCTTTTCAGACGGCGCGCCTTCTCACTCCGGATCCAGTGATGCGCAAACTTTGCTGAAGAGATGGAAAAATCTGTGATATCAGCCCATCAAGCTATATTTATAGGGCTAGGCCATGCCCTCTTTGGCGGGAGTGTGACGCAATGGGCGCAAAGCGCCCCCATTGGACCGTCACCAAAAGGCCTCTCTCGATCAGACTGCTGTAGTTGCCGCAAGACAGGCAATAGGCACGCTAAGCTGCCTTGCCTATATCTGCATGCTGCCACAACGCGTTTTATATTATTCAAAATTAAGGATCATTTTTGGCTTCAATATCTCGTGGAAAGGAGGTTTTTCCCTAGCGTAAGATATTACGCAGTACGAGAGAACCTCTCGTAAGAGAATCTGAGGCGCACAGCATTGCCTTTTTTAGCCCAGATCACACAGAACGAGCAGTGAGTTGCATTTTTTTATTGCTTGGCAACCAACGAAAACAGCTGTCCTGTCAGTCAAGTAAACGTCATATTAGATGTTTTATTAACTTTGTTTACTTTCTGTTATCATTGTGGTATTTCCGTGTCCAGGTTAAAACGGCTTTTTTCTCTGTATTTAAACATTTGGGATATTAATATTTAATACTTTACCTATTAAAATTCTAGCTTACGGCCAAATGGCCATTTACAGTCTACTTACACCTAAAGCACAACTTACGCAACTTATGACGTCAGAAGTGTCATGGTGTAGTGTAAATATCAGCAGTACATCGCATTAACAGCATAAGTTGTGTTTAGGCTTAAAGGGCATATTGCAGGTTAGAGGACCCAACGAGTCAATGTATAGAAAAACTATGTAGGCATTTGATGCGATTGGTACAATATAAGATGATCAATATTCTTGCTACGGCATCCCATGTTGAACTCCATCATGTGAACTGCTACACACGACTGTAGTTCGTGAAGCCAATGTGGAGGAGAAATCCCATCTTGCAAAAAGATATATAGCACCGTGGTTTTTCTTGTTAGGAAACCTCTTTAAATGATAAGTATGTTTGTTTGGCCAGAAGCTAGTTATTTTACTTTATAAAGTTTTACATATATATTGTTCTTACACAAACTAAGGACTTTCCTTCAGAAGGCCTTTATTAACCCCCGGAGCCGTGTAGATTACTTTTATGATGAATCGATGCACTTTTATGGACTTCAAAACAGAAACGGCTATTCAGTGCCATAATAAAACTTGGATAGCTAGGACATTTTTTAATATAACTCCGATTGTTTTTGTCTGAAAGAAGAATGTCATATACACTTTGTCATAAGATCCAAAAGCAGTATATTTATTAGGGGAATCAGAACTCGCAACAGTTCAGGCAAGGGTCAAAATCCAGAAGGCAATCCGAGACAGAAACAAAACAAGAACAGGCAAGACTTTCGAAGTGGTGAGATATTTAACAATGACTCCATAACAAACACTAAACAGGCAGGGTTTATATACACACAGAACGTGATAATCATGATGGGGAACAGTTGAGTGCAATGAACAGTGATGAGCGCAGACAAGGATTGTGGGGAATGTAGTTACAAAAGTGAGGACCTCGAGTGGACACCAGGGAACATAAACCAGACACTGTGACACACCTAGGATGACTCGAGGGTGAGTAAATCATGAACTAATTTAAATGTTTAGGTGAACTATTGCTTTAAGCCTAGCCAAAGGCTAAAATGTATTTTTAAGCTGTTTTAACTGAAAGCAACTTGCACTTATGTCAGTGCCATTGTTTTGTCTCAAGATGCACTGTGCACACAAGTATTGTTACTTTGCCATCTGCATTAATTAGAAAACTTGAATGTTTGTTTTCTGACTAACAAGATGTGTTCACATGTTTTTTTTTGTTTGTTTAGAAAAGCTATCTTCATGATATGAATATTTAGTCTGTTCACTCTCTCATATACAAAAGTAAACATTCTGTCAGTGATGCAGAACAGAGTTATCTGATTCCCACAGATGTGAGCGTGCTTGCTGCTGGGGTTTGACTTTCACCTCTAATAGCCTAACCGATGGTCGGACATCACGTGCTGTGTTGTGTGTGCATGAGGCAGAGTGAGGCAAAGATTTAGTCTTTTAACTCACATATCAGTGTCAGTGTTATATTAGGACATAATGGTTTGTTGGTGCATGTGTGAGAAGAATGTGTTTTCCTTTTGACCTCCTGAAGCCTGTTTGACACATCATACATGTAAGGGAAATGCATTTTAATTGAATTTATTTATTAAATAAAACTAAAATAATTCAAATAAAAGCTGAAATAATTTGCTATTTTTTTTCAGTAGGCTAAATCTGACCCATAAATCCATTTAAAGCTATAGGGTAGGCGATGTTTTTCATTAACACTTTTTGTTTTATTAGTTGAAACTCTCTTCACACCCTGATATCAATCAATAATAATAGTGGTCTAAATATTCAAGTATATAGAGGCCTATATTAAAACTACATTCCCTTTATTTGAGCTAAAATTGGTACAACTAACGATATAATATCGAATATAATATCATGGCCTATGTGAAAAACAGTACACCAACAGAGTACATTAAAGAGCATATTGCAGTTAAAAAAAATCTAAATTAATATATAACCTTGTATGAAAATACCATATGAAAAGTTAATGCAGGATTTAAAATGTTTTAAAACGACATAAGCAACATAAAAATGAGCATTTCTTGGACTAATCGGTAAAAACTGCATTTTTTTTTCAACATTGCGTCATTTTAAGTAAGGGCAGACTTGAGTCAGTGTGTTTTCGGTAGTTTTTGTATTTTAATTTACCATCCTCATGGTAAATTATTGCGTTTATGGAGAAATTATTGCGTGGTACGATTTGGCTTGGCACGGCATGGCTCGGTTCGCTTTAGCTCAGTTTGCTTTTCCACTGCAGTTAGTACTGCTTCAAAGTGGGTGGTATTATAGTCTGACCGTTATAGTTTATCCACTTCTCGGCAACCAATGAGAGGAACGTCTGTACTTCGTCCACTAACCACGATTCAGCCATTTATTTTTTGGAAGTGTTCTTTCTTTCTTTTTTCTTTAAGTAAGTCAAAGTAGTTTTAAAACAGGTGCTACAGTGGTGGCTGTTACCATAGGCTGTTACTGGCTATTTAAATCTAGTGGGTTTGATGCATAGACTGTAAAAATATTTTGCAAATACAATGACGCTGGTAGTGACGATTCTGTCTGACCAATCAGTGATCTGCATTGTGTTTGTAACATTTTAGTATTGGTACGGTACACTTGGAACCTCAACAGAGGTGGTACCATTTAAAGTGAGCCAAAGCGAGCGTCCTAAGGTTGACGAATGGATGGTTAAATGTTCCTGAACATAACCTCAACATTTGTCTGCACTGCACATTTTACAGCGAACAGCCAGAAGAGAGTAGGCTACGTTGCAGGCAGGATATACACACAAAAGATTCTCCAGATTAACCTGCATCATGTTGTGTGACTATACCAACATTAGAGAACCGTGAACATGCAAGTACTGTTAAATTATTGAAATAATAACTTAAAGTATTTGTGGCTGACAAGAAGTCTGGAAATCTGCCCTAAAGAGAAAGAGTGTGGAACCTTTATCCTCTCTTTGCATTTCCCGAGTGTATTCTTCATACTGTGCTCTGTCAGCTCCTCCTGCTTTCTGCCTTTCACATCTGTCTAGCACTTCAGATCTCTTTGCTGCACTCAGGAAAGATATACGTCTGACGCATGTAGCCTGTTTGATCTCATCAGTATGTTCTAATATAACAGTGATATAAAAATTCAGGGTATCAAGTAGCACATCCAAAATGGGAAAGTATTATAAGTTAAAAGGGGAAGATGGGTGAATGGGATTTCACCAAACGTTCCTGGATCAACTTTTTCTTTTTATCCATGAACAACAGATTTGAGGGACAAGTTTGCCATTTATGTCAAGTTTAGGCTAAAACCAAGGTTAGTTGCTTCTACTACATCAATGTTATTTGTTATTTTTGTCAGTTTTTAGTGAAAGGTTATAGGGTTAGGTATGGGTTAGGGCTACATTTTTAGACAGAAGTGTTGTTCCAGGATCAACAAAATATGTTGTGGAATGCCTTTCTTTGCAAAGTCACAGGGACCGGGAAGACGAGTTCCTTACTTCTACTAGATTTACATGGTGGTATTTGGCATGTTGCCATATCACAGAAAGCTCTGAAACCTGCTCCTGGTCTTTTTTGGGATGCTAAACAGCACATGCAAGCTAGTGAGATGCTTTTGATACACATATTCTGTATCTGAATGAAAGTTATGATTTAAACCAAAATTGTGCATGGGCCCCTTTGAAGAGCACATCTTTGATCACAATGGAATGTATATTCTTGTTTCTTGTGGTGCGAAAGTCAGTCAGAAATAGGAGAATATCATTTTTGATTTAAGGCTGTCTGCTGGGCTCCCACTCTTTCTGTCTGTGAGATAAGTCACCGTGATTTTGCCAAGTGAGATGTACCCCTAAACCTACCCATAACCTTTCCCTAAAATCAGAGGGTAATGAAAGGTGAAACTTGACATGTCTAAGCCTAAACTTGACATAAACTGGAAATCTGTCCCTCAAATCTGGATGGTTGATTGGAAAGTTGATCCCGGATCAACAACGATGTTGATTTAGGAGGAACATGTGGTACTTGGTGAAATCACGTTCACTAGATAGATAGATAGATGGATGGATGGATGGATGGATGGATAGTCACATTTTTGTCCTGTTTAGCTGCAGAATAGATTCATTTTTAACCTTTTTTTTACATTGTTTAATACAACTTTTTGTCTTGGCACAGGCCTGAAACTATAGAAACTTCAAATTCAATTAGATTTTGTAAAGAGCCACTCACTTGAAGATATCTGGCCCAAAGTCCGATCAGAGCGTCTGAGCATTGATAGGGTAAAGCAGCTGGATGTCTCCTATGAAAAACAGTAGCGACGCGAGCACTTGCTCGTATATATTATAGATGAGTGCTTAATAATTCATTGGGAGCTTTGTTTCCGAGCGAAAAGGCGGAAAATAGGCTCTATTAAATATGAAGATACGGTAATGAGGGTTAGGTGTCGTGTTGCCGTGGTAACGCGGGTTCGCTGGGGATAAAATCTCTTTGATGTTGTCTGGCGCGCGCTCTCGCAGGACAGGCTGTTTGACTGGTGACTGCACGCGGAGGCGTACAGCTCTTGACCCCGGTCGCAGAGGAACATGATAAAGGAAATACTCCTGTTTTATGTCTGGCTGCGATTTAATCGGCTCCAAGTCAAGGAAATGAAAATCTCTTTCTCTTTTGGAGAGCAGTCGAATTCAGTGAACTCATTAATATTTTATCGGAATAGAATATTGCTGATATAGCCTATGTATTGAAAGCAACAAGAACATTTAACGTTAGCTTGCCTTTCAAATATAGAAGATAACATTTAAACTTTTAACGTTGAAGTGATGATCACTTTTTTACTATTTCTTTCACCAAAAGGGGACTTTTAATCTATTTTTATTAACCATTTTCATAAAAAAACATTCTCCTTTTAAATATATTAAACTACATTTAAAGTTTATGTTTTATCTATTTATTTGGCTTTCCCTCTTCATTGTAAAAACGTATATATAAATAATGGTCACATATGTTTTTACATTGCTTTAACTCATCAAAGTAAGTTAAGCAATGTTCAACATTTGTTATAAGTTAAACAAGATTCGACTCATTTTTCGACTCAGTCAGTTTTGTGTAATTTAAGTTACTGTATCTTTCAATTTACCTTCTTATATTCATACGTGTCTGTTTTTCTGTACTTTTTGTTTTAAAGTGGAAGAAAAGATTTACGCTGCTCCTTGAACTGGCGCTACAGTGATCCGTCACATTTAAGAGGGTCAAAACAGAATTTGAATGACACTTTGTTTATTTTAGAAGTAGCAAAGCAGAGCTATTTGTGATTATTGGATGAGAGGCAAACTACAAACTACAAAAAGGGGGTTAGTTAGAGGGAACTCAAACTGTATCAAATGACATTTTGGGGAGGCCCCTCAGCATAGCGCCTCTGAAGTATGAATGAAATTAAGCCAATCTCCGATTGGTGTTGCGTCATGACGTAATGTATGACTGCATACAGGCGGAAGCTATAAAGGGACGCCGGCACACATGAGATGTCAGCTTTCTATTCTTCAGCAAGCGTTATCTGTCTGTGTGTCTTATTTACTGTTGAAAGCAGATCATTATATCAGTCACATGGCGAGCGTAGGTTTCAGGAACTTTGTGCATCCTGCCCTCCTTATATTATGGGTTGGGAATGCAGCACGCGCAGGCAGCTCTCGAGGGAGATTGACGTTCCGTGTGCTGCATTCCCGTCTGGCTATCTTTGATCAAGATGTCCAGGCTCGCGAGCCCCTTGGTTCGGGACCCTTGTCTGCCGAGGCGGCGCGGCGACGCTCTTCATGGGGCTCTTCATGGGGCTGCTGAGCCACCTTCTCAGGATTCTTCTGACTGTTCCAATGTCCTCCAGCCTCGCATGGAAGCTCACTCCGCGGCTTCTTCTGTGTGAGCCGAGGACCCAATGCTTGAGCTTTCTGCCTCTGAGGAGGTAGACGTGCTCAGTATCGAGGGCGGGGATTTTGGGGACAACTTGCCACCCCATGTCCCCGCATATGAGGCTGGTGGAGGTTGTCTCTCATGCTGTGGCCCATCTCGGCATCAGTTGGCCACATGAGAGGCAGGAGGCGCTTACAAAAAGCAAGTTTGTAAGTTTGTATAAGTTTGTAACAAGCGCTTCCTGTAGCAAAGAGAGCAACCTCACCACCGGGGCTTGCTGTTCTTTCCCGACTTACACCACTGATTGAATAGAATAGAATAGTTGAATAGACGTGTGTCCAACCCCCAGTCCTTAATTATAGTAACATCCCAGGGGCACGAGAGAACGGTTATGGGATGATGCCTCGGGTGGAACAGCCGCTGGCCAACCATTTATCCCCCGAATCTGCATCATCCCTGAAAGCCCCGGTGCTGCCCACTAAACCCTGCAGACATGCATCATCTTTAGTGGGCTGGGCGTATATGGCTGCGGGTCGGGTCAGTGTGAGCCTTCACACCATGGCGCTGCTTCAAGCGTATCAGGCCGACCTTCTTAAAGACAATGATGAGGGTGGGGGTCCAACTCCGGAGGATATTGCGGAGTTGAGGAAGGCCGCAGACTTGTCTCTCCGAGTCACCAATTAGACGGCCCGTGCTATCGGCTGCTCCATGGCGGCTATGGTGGTCTAGGAGAGACATCCTTGGTCTTTCAGGCATCAAGGAGAAAGACAGGGCTTTCCTCCTTGATGCCCTGATTTTGCCTTCTGGTCGTTCGGCGACGCCGTAAATACAGTTGTCGACAGGTTTCAGGAGGCGAAGAAACAGTCTGTGATATATATATATATATAAGACCAATCGGAGATTGGCTTAGTTTCATTCATACTTTAGAGGCGTTACGCTGAGGGGAGTTCCCCCAAAGTGTCATTCGATGCATTTCTCGTTCCCTTCTCAGGGAACAAGGGTTACAGTTGTAACCCTAGGACGTTTTGTATAGGAAAAAAACTGCAGATCTGGCAACCATGGCTTAAACTATGGGTGATTCATAAATAGAGCCTACTTTTTATGTAGCTGTTTTTAGCTGTTAATCGTCGCATTAATCTTGCCCTAACTAACTCAACACAAGAGATTTTCTTCACACACAGTGTGCTGCAGTCAGTAATGTTTTACCACACCCTTTTGATTGACAATGACAGAATATAATCGGCACTGATCATCGGGTGTTTTTAAACATAGTGAAAATAATTGCTTTTATTGACCGATGCCGATTGTTGGCCGATACATCAGGTGCATCTCTTATTAAAAGTAATCAAAAGTGCCTCTTATTGAAGAAGTATACAGTATTTCCCCTTTGCACTGTTTTTGTTTACCATGAAAAAAATATAGGGAGAAATAAATAGTTTTGGTTACAAGATCCAGTGTTTTTTGGTTTTGTACTCTTTTTTTAATGTTATTTCCAGTAAATTACTTACATCTGCTTCCTGTTTTGACATGACAGTAAATCATACTTTCTTTGTGCTTTTAGTTTTTCCAGATGTGCTTTTTTGGGTGAACTGTAGTTCTGCAAAATAAATAATCAGGCTTGTTTAGTCCTCTTAGACTTTTGAAGCTTTTTAATGATGGAAAGGGCACTTATAATCAGTCTAATGTTAGAACTGATGGAAGATCATGAAATAATAATGTGTGTCACTGCAGAAACTATGTATTATTAGACCATCCTGCAAGACTATCAAACATGATGTTATGCTGTCTGTCTTTAAATACGAGAATTTAAATATTATTTGTCCCTTTTTTCCTATTTGATTTTTATGTCATGTAACACAACAGCATATATATTCCCAGCTTATCCTCAAATGATAACTGAAGTTAATAACTGACTATGATTTCAGGTAGAAAAACAGCAGCATTAAAAGGGAATCCACATAATGGACCTTTATTCAACAGTGAAAGTACAACTTTCAAATTACAAATATCCTGGAAAAATTCTAATATTTAGATTTTATTTTTTATTGTATGATCAGAAAATCTGAAAACTTTGCACTGAAAATAAAAACCACCATTTATTATATTTGCTCTGTTCCCCTGTTAGTTTAATGACACAAACACTCAAGTTGCAACTTGTAGAAAGTTCTTATACATATAGTTTTTTTTAGTTTGTTTTAGTTTGTTTTTTTGTTTTTTTTTGTTACAGTGCGAGAACTTTCTACAAGTTTGTTAAGTTGAATGACTGGGTTAAGGTGTGGCTGGACCATCTAGCTCCACCCATTACATCTAAACACAAATTTGTAAAGATGGCTGCACTTTGTTTCTTTGGCGCAATAGGTCTAATAGACAGTAAAGAGGAAAAAGATGAAGTGACTGTGCAAGATGTAACCTGGTTGCAGTGACTGACAGTTATTAGGCTAAGTCCTATTGCAGAGTGAGCATGTGCATGTGTCCAATGGAACAGTGTGGCTGAACAGTCTAATGACATTGGGATGTAAGCTGTCCCTGTATTTTGATGTGCATCTGCTGATGGACCTGACTTGTTTTACAGAGGGGAGAAAGCAGAAAAGTGTTCATGCTGCTGACTAGAGTACTCTTCTTAATTCAGCTTTCCCAAGACAGCGTTTAGAATAGATGTCCTGAAATGCTGAGAGCCGTGTGCCCATGATCCTTTGAGCTGTTTCAACACCCTCTGCAGAACAGCAGCTGTACCAGGATGTAAAGTCTATAGTCTGTAGATGGAGTCTATAGCGTACATGTAAAAACTGCTCTGGACTGTCGTGGACACACGTTTGCCAGAGAAGTGAAGTCATTGGTGGGCTTCAATGGCAGACTTTAAGTACATCAATGGCAGACTTTAATCTATTAGAGGGTAGAAATGAGAAGGGCTCTCCACTGCTAGTATCATGGTTGTATTGATTTTTAATGAATCATTCATTGCATTGTATTATATTAATGGCACCCGGGTTGTCTGTTTAGATGAAGGGTGAAATTTGAGTCTTATTTAGTGGGTTGATTCATTCCTGAGTGGGAGTAACTACCCTACATCTTGGAACAGGTACAAGGTAAAATTACATCATATAGCTGAATAACTCAAACACAAGTGAGTTGAAACACACAAACAGAGCCACTGAATCATACCTCATTTTATTTTCCAAACACGTACTGTAATATTATAAGACGTGGTTAATAATAGGTGTAAAATCAGGCACCACTTATCGCTTCCAAACACATTTTTATGTTATATAATGCTGCTGAAAACAACAGCATAGACAAGCCTAAGGAGGTTTGCCTGTCTTAGTTGGAAATACATTAACCCAGCTTTGAGACCAGCTTAAACTGAAGTAGTTTATCTGGTTGAAAAGACAATTTCCTGAAAAAAGGGCCCAAAATCCTCAATACAATTTGCCAACAGACCAGCTTGACCAGACTTAAAGGAATAGTTTATTAAAAATGAAATTTTGTCATCATGTACTCACCCTCTTGTTGTTCCAAATGGGCATGACTTTCTTTTGTGCAACATAGAAGATATTTTGAAGAAGGCTAGTACCAATTGGTGACCATTGTTATGACCCGGCTCAAAGTCATAACATAAAGAGGACAATTCACAAGATGGGTGTCAATAGAGAAAATATACGTTTATTTTAAGGTTATACAAATAATGTCTATAGGGTCAAAATATGAGGCAATAGTAGTAAATATACAACATCAAATCAATAAACTGTTGGAAATGAGGTTTGTAGAGTTGTGGAAATCAAATTGGAACACAAACTCAAGAACCCACTCTTCAAATAAAGACAAAACAAAAATGAGAGAAAACTATACAAAATCCAGAAGCTCCTGCATCAAAGGTCACAGGCAGGACCTATGAGATTACACACGAAACGTTCTCTTTTCCTCTATTGTGACGAATTTGTAGAAAAAATTACTGCAGAAACAAACTCCATCCCATCAAGTGCTGGTTGGTAGTACAACTCCACTGTAAAAAGACTAAAAGATTATGATCAGTCATCACTTGACAGAAAGGGAAAAAGGTTTGCAGTAGTTAACCCTGCTGGCTTTGTATATTTTGGCTGGAACTAGCTGCATGTTTACTAGGAGAGGTTGGAAATGAAATAGATCCTGCCATAGCCAACTTACTTTGACATGGATAGCAGTTTCTTTCTAGGTCATGGTTTCAAATAACCCTTTATAGGTTAAAGCAAATTCATCAGCCATAATTGCTGCGTCACACAATTTGGAAACCTTCTGTTCATTCAAGTAAGTAAGTAACTAAACATTCTGGGACACACAACTCCTCTAAAACAACCAAGCACTAGAACCCTAAACTGTTCTTTAGTCTCAACCTGCTTAGAAGCACACCACCCATCAAACATTTTCTATTTTTCCTGAGAAAACTCTACAAATGTCTACTTTTCACTTTTAAAGTAATTCCGGAAATCTTGACGATATGCTTCGGGCACTCGGAAGTATCATATACAGTACTCTGTTTTAAACTAAGTGCTGAATAAACCTTTTGAGCCTTACCCATAAGCACACATTGTAAAAGAAGCATCCAAACTTCTTTTGGCCTCTCAAAAAGTGGGAGAAGTACTTCTCTACCTCTTTTTCAGGAAAATGAGGAACCATTCTAAAATGCTTCCCAATATCAAAAACTTGCTATACCCTTTGAGAAGACTCGGAAGGAACCACAAAATGTGAAACAGGCAGTTGACCCTCAGGACTCCTAACTTCCAATTCTTACTCCATTTTTTAAGAAAAAAAGCACGCTTGCATTCCCTTTCCTGTCCCCCCAATTTCCTAAAAAAACGTAATTTTTGAAAATGAAAAAAATGCACCTTTTCAGAAAAACTAAGCGTCAAATTAAGGTGATTCAGTGGTCAGTCAGACAGACACTGTTAAATCGCTTGTAGAAACTAAAATAAAAAAACGGAGAAACCATTTTACATTATTTTTAGGGAAAGATCCACTAAAAAATCAGCAGCATGTTTTTCATGCATTTTTCAGGAGATACTGATGAGTTGAAAAGCAACTGAAGAAAGTTTCATGTCATCCCACCTGATGTGCTACAGATAGGCCTACTTCTGACCTTTTCTGCCAGTTCTGTAATCATTTTGCCAAGGAAATGATTTTATGTTGGTCAATTCAATTCAATTTGCTATAGAGCTACTTCTATATTGTCCAATAAAGCCAAATCGTCAAACCTATTTATTCTTTGAATATCCCTCAATTCAAATCTTTCTGAAGTCGAGTTGGAAGAAAATCTATCATCTATCATCTACCAGCTGGTCTTGTATCCACTTTGATTGACATCTTTTCAGCAACATAGAGAGGTAACTGTATTATATTTGCTTTTAAAGTATCTATGAAATGGGGCAAGCTTCATTCTGCAAGAGAAAAGCTGAATTTTTTGGAGGAAATATACACAGGCAATAGAGAAAAACACAGGCGCTCACAGAATCGTCAGTGCTGAGGCACTTTTGCTTTGTAACCCAAACAGCCTTTCATCATTTCCCTCTATGACGATACTTTGTATCACCTGAGAGATGTCTGTGGTGAGGCCACAACAAATGTGCTTGGTGTGTGTTACTGATTGTTTGATCGCAGTCCCAAAAGGCTCACGGTTTCATTCAAAGAGACGCTCGTTTGCCTTTTTCCTCAAGTCTAAATCTAATTCAAAAGACTATTGTTTCCTGTGAAAGCACATAGACTTGGCAAACTAAAATCGTGTTGTATGATAAATTAACTACAGTGTACAGTTTCAACATAGATTCTTCTGGTCAGAGGTTGGTCTGTGGAAACCAGACTAGTGTTTAACATTAAGTTCTGGTTTGAACAGAGAGTGAAGACCTGACTGTGTAACTCTTTGCACTCTGGAAACATTATTTTTGCATTGCACAGGACTGACCGCTCTCTTTTCTTCCTGCTCATCTTTTATGTCATTAATGGCAAAAACACAAATGACACCTCATGACAACACATCATGATCTCTCTAATTAATGATGCTGTCATGTATGTAAGTAATAATTATTTTGTTTCAAAACATATGTTTACGTAAAACACAGCATTACAACACAACAACTGTAACTCCGATAACTGTAACTTTACCACATAGATATGATTAAATGAATTTGGACTGCTCCAAAATTGTCATTGAAATATAACATATTTATTTATAATTATACAGACAATAAAATGTTATACATTTTTTCTGAACAAATACAATCCAAGCTATTTTAAAGCTACACTGTGTAACTCTTTTAGTTTATTCTTAGCTAAAAACACTTAGTTCTTTCAAAAATATATGTGCTCATTAAAGTATATTTACTATATTTACGTTCAAGTAATAAAGTATTCTCGTGAGTGTATAATATGCTGTTGAAAATACATACGGGTAAGGGGTTCTAATGTCGGTTCGCCATGTTGCCCCTCCATCTTGAAAGTACATTAGCCAAAGAGGGACATACCCGTTAATTCAAGCTTTGCCTTTCGTGGTTATGTTTGAGTTAACACTCATGGACGAGGTCGAAATGGAAGCCATGTTAATCTTGGACTACATTGGCCACCGTCAGGAGTTAAAACGAAATCGGAATTGAGAGGAACAGAAACTAATATTCACTGGATGGTCATATACCTTTTCACCGCTAGATGGGGGTAAAATCACACAGTGTAGCTTTAATGGTTATTTTCAGCATGTTTTTTTTCGGCCAAGCCTTTACAAACATCAGTGTTCTAATCATAATTTTGAAGTTTAAATGTAAAATTTGTAAAATGTAAAATGGTTAAATGTAAATTTATTTTGATTTTATATAAGAGATACAAAAATTTAATCAAAATCAGTGAACATCCAAGATTTATTCATAAACACACAATGTTTTGTGCTCAGAAGTTATTCAATTTCTTCAACTGTGCGTTTACAGACTTTCAGAAATATTTGTCATAAAATGAGCCTTGCTATTTTGGTCTAAGCTACATTCTTTGTAGCCTGCAATTCTTTCTAAAAGTACATAAAGGGCTATTCACCAGTGAAGGTGAACGCCAATGTGATTGACAGCTCCTTTATACTTCACAAGAGAGAGAAAGAGTAGCATTTCTGCAGACAGGAAAGCCCAGACCCAGAAACAAATCAAGAAGTAAGTTGCTGCTCAGTTTTGGATCAATAATATCTAAAGGGAAAAGCCCACTGGGAGGCTCTTAAGAGGAAATAGCCCAGAGGAAGCAGGTAATAAAAAAGACAAGTACTTTATGCAATACAGAAAAGTGTGTTCTAATAAAAGTCCTGCCACCATTGCGGCCTTTGTATTATTTAAAAGGGATAGACCATTTCTAATGAACCTATATAAAATTGATTGGTTATAATGTGATGCACTACAATCGGTGGTCTTAATATAATATAATATAATATGCATTTGTGAGTACCATTCTAAATGTGTCCCAAGTGTAAAGGGGAATGAATTTTTTAGATTATAGAGTGAGATCGTGTGAAGTAATCACCAGTTGAGTTGAAGGATCAACTCCAGAGAATTTCCCTCGGCCGGTTAACTTTAATTTAAAACTGCCGCTCACTATCGAAGTGATGTGTACTGAGAAGTCTCTCTATCTCTCATTTGGGCTGCTATTCACTCAAGTAGACATGTCCTCAAGTCCAAGTCAAGTCTGAGATTTTTTATATTTTAAAAGGAATCTATTAAATGTGTCTTTTACATTTAATATGTTTTAATAAGATTAAAGTCCCCATGTAATAAAAACTGACAATTGTTTTTTAATAGAATATATTGCAGTATTTATCATAAAGGATTTATATGCGCACATAATTATTTTTAATAAAAAATGTAGGTCTTTTTGTAGACCTACAGATGTTGTCTCAAATTTTGAGTTCAAGTCAAGTCCCAAGTCATTTGCTCAGTTAAGTCTCCGTTTCATCTCTGTATTCAGGTCTGGCATTATAACCTTTTTCGATGCAACTTTTTAAACTCAGCCTTACTTTCAGCAGTAGGGTAAGTCCAACAGTTTTGACAAAGTTTGAAGATTGTTTTTGGCTACGCAATGAGTGGTTGGTTTGTCTTTATGTCTCTGCTAGTCTTGCTCTGTCTCTCCCATCCTTGACGGATACGGGTGACTTTGTGGTCCACACATGGCATGATCAGGATTAACTTCAGGGTCAGAACCACACAGGGGACCACCAGAGACAACATGTATGCTGGTGGCATCCACCACCTATATGATGAAGTTTTCAGAAATCTATCCCAGCCATACAGGAATGTGTGAAAGGTGCAGAGCAGCAGGGCCATGTAGCCCAGTTTAGACTGTGAAGGAAAGAAGGAAAAATTATTTTAACAAACATCATTGTCAGTAATTAGTAAAATCTTTTCAAGTGACACTCAAATGTATTTCCACAGACTGTGGATTCAATACCTGCACAAAACTGAACTCTTTCCAGTTTAGGGAGTTGCTGACAGATGGAAGGGATGTAATTCCTAATAGGACAAACAGCCCAAATCCAAGAATTCCCATGGAATAGTAGGAGTCATAACGCCAGGCTGCTGTGTTGTCAAACTCATAGGTTTTATTATCTTTTACCTGCAAAACAGCATTGAGAAAGTTTATATTTTGAATCACTTTAATTGCTTCGTTATCTTTGTTTGTTTGTATTTATTGATGTTTCATCTGGATGTACACGTTTTTATACAAATTTTGCAATGTATTTTACTTTCGTAATGTGACGTTATTTTTAGTGCAACATTTGTAATTAAGTAGGCTAACTAAGTAAATAAAGAAAGAAAGCCCATTGTTTTCACAAAAATAGCCTATTGGAATATGCATTTAAGGGATAGTTAACCTAAAAATGAAAATTCTGTTATTACACTCTCATGTCCGTCCTAAACCCGTAAGACTTTTGTTCATCTTTGGAACACAAATGAAGATCTTTTTAATGAAATTTGCGTTGTATAGTCTGTTAATCATATAAAGTGATTGTGTCTCTTAAAAAAATTGGACTAAACCACTAAATTCCTAGCCTGGTTCAACCAGACTCTAGTACATTTCATTTGCACATAGAGTCTGGCCCCTCTCAATAGTGAAACGTTTCCTTCCTTGTAGGCGGGTTCACTGTTAAAGTTCAAATCTATTGGATCTTCCCAGAGTCACTCAGGATCTGCCATAGCCAATCGCTAACGTGTGGTCGTGAGTGACGTATGTCATGCGCCAAAATGGTTGGAAACAAGTCCGAATGATCAGAGGATTATGTTTACAATAGGATTTCAGTCAACGAGAGCTGCAGGTTTTGTTAATGTAGGAACAATTATTATAATTCGAAATGTATATTTGACACGAAGGACAGTGATATATTCATTCAACTGTGGAAGCTGTGTCTAATCATTACAAATACGCCACTGTTGTCGTTTTCTGATCTGCCGCAAATGCTGTAACGTTAGCAGCTAGCTGTTACAGTGAATGATCAGTCTGTCTCTATCTGCAGATGTGTAATAAACAACAATTTTTCATATTGCGTCATATTGTTTCTTAATTACCTTAATTATGGTCTTCAAAGTATGTGTTTGTACATTTTTATGTGGCATTTAGTTTTTTTATTAAAACAAATTAACCATTGCCATCTAAAACTGAAAATCAAATATCTTCAAAGTATGGGTTTTCACATTTTATTTATGACAATTATTTTTTAAAAAATCACAACCAATTTGTATGATTTAACGTTACAACATGTAAAACTGACACACCAACCTCCTGCACGAGTACACAAAGGGGCTCAAAATGTTCTATTCATCACAAGAATCCGTAAATTTACAGTTGGGAATATGAGCGACTGTCAGTCGCTCATATTCCCAACTGTAAATTTACGGATGTTGTTTGGAAGCGTAACCGTAAATTTATCGGTTTGGTGTTTGAAGCTCTGAGTCCTGGCTGCTAAACTGTTGTTGAAGGTCCGCTCAGGAGTCACGCGTCAGTCGCCGACTCACGTGACTCCTGAGCAGATCTTCAACAACAGTTTAGCAGCCAGGACTCGGGGCTTCCAAACACCGCGAACACCAGGCTAAACCGTCCGTCCAAAATGTCACGGTCATTCGTGCACGAGCTGCCCAGCACAAACTTCCAATCTTTCTGCCTCCTTCACGTGGTCCTCCGTTGTGCAACAAGAGGTGAGACGATAACAATCCAGCTTTAAATTCTGTATTTTCGGCAGTTTCTTTTCCAACAACGGAACGAATAGCTTTTCTCACGTCTAACTCAAACTGACGCGCTACATCAACGTCATCGTTCTCAGCCACTCCCTCTATTCGCTGATTGGTCCTACAAAAAATTGATTTCTGGAAACCTAAGGCTATGGAGCGGTTCCAGACGTAGTACTGAAGTAAAATGAAATTGAGCGGAAGTGCGTAGGAGGGCGCAGCCAGGCTACTAAATTCCAGCCTGTTCTCATCCTTTAGCGTAACATAGAACGCTATATGACAAAACGGCGCTATACTACGCACGTGGCACCCTTTATTGTTAATATAACACCCAAACCCAAGGCGTAATAAATCCTTTAGCGGAATATGAGACTACCCTACCCTACCCCACACCTAAACCCAACCATCACAGCCCATGTTATATTAACAATAACGGGTGCCATCATGTGCGTAGTATAGCGCCGTTTTGTCATATAGCGTTCTGTATGGGTAGCTAAATTCATATAGATTAGTTTTACGATCTCTTTATGAACTTTTTGAAGCGTCAAAGTGGTAGTTGCGTAGCTGTCAAAGGAGGGACAGAAAGCTCTCAGATTTCATCAAAAAGATCTTAATTGTGTTTCGTACATGAACAAAAGTTTTACGGGTTTGGAATGAATTGAGGATGAGTAATTAATGACAAAATTTTCTTTTTTGGGTTAACTAACCTTTAAGGAATTAAATAGGGTTATTATACATTTCATGTTGATTTTAAACACCTGTTTGGTGATAAATAATAACTAGATAATAATTAGAATAAGCGAGCATTAGATTTAAAAGTACTCAACTTACCAATGATATTGTGTAGACATTTATCCTGTAGCGCACATAGTATCTGATGGGAATAACTAAAAGTGTAAAGAACATGAAGAAAACCGAAGGCCAGCGCTAAAAGACCCAGTTGCTTCCTGCACAGCATCCAGCGATCCAACCAATCAGGGAAGCGGCGGTACTTAGTGCCGTTATAAAGCTGCAGGAATCCAGCCAATGCGCCCGGCAGATAACAGAGGGATAGCATCACCAGGGAGACGATGGGAAAGACCTTGTTGGCCAGCGAGACCATAATGCGGAAAGCGATGTCTTTACCATTGGTAACACGCTCATAGATAACATCTCTTGTGAGCGCGTAGAAGAATATGAAAGCTGTTAAACAAATGGCGATGCGGAAAGGAAGTCTCCAGAGAGGGAAGAGTTGCAATGGCAAGTCTTCTAACTCAGCAGCTACTCTGATGGAGCCTCTGTCCAAGACTGGTGAAACCAAGACTTTGAGCAATGTCCACAACTTGCTGTTTAGCATCAGCCCGGTCACCACAGATAAGTACCTAATCAAATGAACAACAAGAAGAAGAAAACAGTCTAACAAAATATACAATGTAACATGTAATAGAAAACAAATTTAATTTAGAAAAGATACATTGTTGCATAAAATAGTGTAAATGTACACACTAAACAGCGGTCAAAAATAACCCATAATGGGTGTTTCTCCCATCTTCTTCTGAATTTCTGGCAGACTGATGTATGTTATGTAATATATGAACTTATAATTATTAAAAAAATAATAACATAAAATACACCCCTCCAACAAAAAATACATTAGAGAGAGAGAGAGAGAGAGAGAGAGAGAGAGAGAGAGAGAGAGAGAGAGAGAGAGAGAGAGAGAGAGAGAGAGAGAGAGAGAGATCGAGAGACAATCCTATAACCCAGAACATGGTTTACTCATATATGAAAATAACCCAGAAACCCTAACAAACCCTAACGAAATAAAAACCCATAATTTTAACCCAACACAAATAACCCAGAAAATTGGTTGAAGAAATAACCCAGGAGTTTTTAGAGTGTAACATTCTGTATGATAACATTAGTTAATGCATTAGCTAACATGAAATAACAATAAGCAAAACATAATTTTACATCATTTAATGTTAATTTGGAAATACACAAATGCATTTGTCTCTCTGTCATCATCTGTGGTTGAAGCATTAAATGTCAAGTTTCTTTGATTGGTTGGCCAAATCTGACCCAACCACTCCAAGAAAATTATTGTCGTACTAAATTGGGGTAAGGCAAGATCACAGTTTTGAACAATGATGCTTTTGTTTAGAAATTAAATTGTGGGATTTTAAGGATGAACAAATTTAGTATGGTGCACATTATCTAGGTAAAATATTATTATTAGTTTTTGCATATATTAATAAATTGACATTGATGTAGGCCTATTATGAATTAACAATGAACAATAGTATCCTATTTTTACTAATTACAAACTGTAACCAGTATAAATAAAATAAATAGTTGTATGCATTATATAATGTTATGGAATAGAAACATATTGTAAAAGTACTACCACAAAAACTACTCATGTGACAAATGATCTTAAAGTGGTTTGATTGTTTTTGACTTATTCTAACAAGCTGCTATTATGTTGACATACAAAACCCTTGAAACAAAATGCAACTTTAATAGTTTTAGACAGCAGTGAAATATCCTCTGGGAATTAAATTTAGTTCACAGCAATGTGCAGTCTCAGCCTGAACAATACAATATATTGTCACAGTTGGCCTTCAGAAAATAGAACAAGAAATTATAATCAAAACCAGAAATAATAACTGCTTGGCCGGGTGTGACTATTCATTTTTATTGAGAAACACACAAACAGGTGTCAAAGAACATACGCACTAACATAGCGATAATAATAGTTTGCCAGAGATCAGATTCCATCTGGCCAGTTTCTCATCCACCACCTGCTGATGTGAATATGACTTTCCTACAAAAAGGCACTGCTTTTCTATCAGGAAGAAGCTTCCCACATTTCATGAACTGTGAACAGCTCTAATGCCACGGACACAGACATTTATACATGCATTAGTTTCTCTTTTGTGTACAGACTCAGTGTTAAATGCTGTGCTTTTTTGTTTTATGACATGTGTCATTTATCTGCCTTAGAGCTGAGATAGAGCCGAGGAAAAATGAAAGGCAGCTGTATGCATTTGTCATGTCTGATTTGTCTTTTTGTTCACAATATAATGACAAAAGCTCTCGCAAACACCCAGGCCTTTGTGTCTCCATTATGGCTGTTTTGTAATACAGTCCGTTTAGCTTGATTCATTAAATTTGAACAACTCTGTTCAAAACAGCTTTTCTGTGCTTTGCCTTTGCCCCTTTGTTGCTGAAATGATTA
Organism: Hybognathus amarus; assembly: GCA_030378365.1. Lineage (NCBI taxonomy): Eukaryota > Metazoa > Chordata > Actinopteri > Cypriniformes > Leuciscidae > Hybognathus > Hybognathus amarus. The sequence goes on from JAQIUQ010004745.1 coordinate 378,149, forward strand.
ACAACATTTAGAGAATTGCTAGCTTTGTGCTTTCTATGTCTTAATCATCATTTTAACTTTACAACTCTTTAATTGCTTTGAACAAAATTAGTTTATTTTGTGCATTTATATGTCTTTACCCATTTACACGTCTTTTACCTGATTTTACCTGGTTACACTTCATTTTGATGGTACCTTTAGACATTATGTTGACTAAGTAATGTTACGATTTGTAACGATAAGTCACTATAACTTTGCAAGTAATCGTGTTCATGTATTCTGCAAAACCCTAACAGTCTACTAATACTCAATAGTCAGAATGTCTTTTGGGGAGAATCACAATAAAGTGTTTGCAGATATTAAGCAGACTAATCTAATGAGAGATAGTTGGGATGTGGGTGCAACTGAATGAAAAGGGACCTTCAAATAAAGTGTTCCCACTTCCTGTTAGTATTCTGTCCACCTGACTGGGATAGACACTGTGTTTATGTTTGTATGTTTTACCTGTCTGTTGGCATCTAGTCCGCCAGACTGCAGTGCCCAGGCAGATATGGTGTTGAAGGCTTTGACTACCGTCACCCCTGGAACCAGCCTGCTCAGGAATTCTGCATTGGATTCTGGGTAGAGACCCCTCCTGAGATTATTGCTGACATCTATCAGCACCTTTCCCTCGTAGATCTGAAGCCAGGGAGCTCAAAAATCCATAGTGCTCCCTCTGCACAGCCACAAAAATCACATGTGCTTCACTAGCAGCTGCTGCATGAGCCATTACCTTTGACCCCTTAGGCAGCAACAGAGAGTTTTTAGGGTCCCGGGATCCATATACAACGTTGTACCCTGACTGGGAGCAAACGGAGCCCCAACGAGCGTCCGAACTCACCCGTTCCAAAGATGCATACTGTCTCCTGTTTATGCATCTTTCCATGCAGCTCTGCCATTGCGACCGAGTCTGAAAATCATTTCTAAAATTCAAGAGAAGAAACCATACACCATATTGGAAGTTAAGTTCCATTAAATGACTAGTACAAAGTGCATTAAAAACACCAATTACACTTTTCATTTCAGATTTGGTACAAGTGCTGTGGCTAAAGATTATATTTCTGCTTGAGTGATTTATATATTTGTTTTCTTTGGGGCAATAATGGTGTAATTCAAATTAAACAATGGTCTGCAATACATTTGGATGCACCAGTTAATTTATTTTGCTCCTAAAGGTACATAAGTTTTATATATTGAAAAGACAGTTTACAACCTAAGGGCAAATAAACTAAAATCTAAAAATAAAAACATGATTTATATTTAAAAAAAAAATTATTAAGCTGCCTTTTAAAATTATGTTTAAAAAGAATCAACAAATACTCACGGATAAAGATTAAATGAATCTATTTCTCGGAATTGTGCACCAGTCCCCTGGAAAAAATCCACAGATCTCTGTAGAATCAGACCCTGACAGTTGAAATTACTGACTAACAACTTGATTTTATTGCAGAATTTCTGAATTCTCTGAGCCAATAACTGTCGTCATATCCCCAAAATCCGCTGAGCAATGCAGTGTGTCATCAAAACCAGATTTTACTTTCCTTTATTTCTTCTGCAATTTTTCTTGTGTCCACAGGCAGTTCTTCACAGGTCTGAAACTTGTCTTTGCCTGTATGGGTCTTTTTATAAGCACGTGTGTGAGGCATTTATTCACGAGCCTCTGACCTGCCCACAGCTAAGTGGGGGTTTAGATTTGGAAAAAGAGAGGGAGGTTGTTTTGGCAATGGATAAAGTCCAATGTGGAAATTCCAGAGAAATCCCCCCCCTCTCTCTCTCTCTCTCTCTCTCTCTTTCTCTCTGTGTCTGTGTCTGTCTGTCGAAAGGCACATAATGTTTTCTTTACCTCTTGTGTGTTTTGAGGCCAAGGCCTGCCTGGAAGTAAGTTGCGCAACAGTGGAATAACTGCGGCGGTCTGGCCAATTATCTCAACGCTTCAGAAACACTTTGTTCTCTTACACAGAGGCTCTCTCATATTCCGTAAGTTTGCTTAAGCTACGGAAAGATTAATCTTTCTGAGATATTGAAGCCAAAAAATGATCCTTACTTTTGTAGTCATTGTCAACGCAGTGCCACAGCTAGCAGACTTAGAGCAGGCTGCCCTGCCCTGCGGCAACTGCAGCAACCTACCACTGAGCCCGGCATTATGTCACGTTCAATGAAGGTGGTCGTCACCCTCATCACGCTCTTAGCCCGCCAGAATGGGTGTGGCTATAAGCAGGGCTTGGAAGCTCCCTGATTTTCATCTCTCAGCGAAGGTTTACGCGTCGCTGGATTCTGAGAGAACCCGCCATCTAAGGAGCGAACAGCCAGCTTAGGACAGCACCTGAAGAAGGCAGCAGTTTGCTAATTGGCCATCCGTGCAAGCTACGCTATCCGGCGATATGTCCTTTCACTGACCTCTATTCTGTGCATGTTCGCTGCTGCGACACCACCCTTTCTAAAGAGCATGAGACGTTTTTCTAAAAACATCTCACATATCCTGTGGCCCGCCCAGCGGCGGAGACCACCATGTGATCTGCGCCCTCTGCCTGGGCCCAGACCACGCAGCTTTCACACTTCTTCGGGAGGCTGCGTTCACTGCCAAGAAATCCCGATGTTGACCCTGCTGGCTCCGACTCCGAAGTGTTCAACGCCGAAGCTGTCATTCCGCCCTCTGCTGGACCGCACAACAAGAAGCGTCATTCATGAGAGACCGCCTAATGCGGGGCATAAGGATGGCGAGGTGACCGCAGCTCTATCCTGGAGTTTTTTCAAGTTGTGGATGCACCATTCTCTGCGAGACTCCAATCACGTGTCTCTCTCAATGCTCTCCCAAGTGGACGTTGATGTCCTAAGTGTAGAGAATGTGCCCATATCTCATTGTTCACACCTACACACAAGCACGATACGGTACCCCCATGTCTCTCACTCACAGAGCTCACTCTCATAAAGCTGGCAAATGCCGCTTGAGTGTTAGATGTAGGAAATGTGCCCACAATTCTGTGCTAACGCCTACTCTCTGCCCACTCTATCACATGGCCATAACATCTCGGTCAGGTTATGAATATAAGTTACGTGCCCGCTCACGCTTAGTAATAAACCCCTGGCGCTGCTCACGCATTACAGAGTTATCACAAATTGTTCCCCATTCAAAGCAACATTCGAACCGCCGTATTCCAGCACCAAGGGTGCTCGGGCTGCGTCCATACCTCTGGTTCCGTTTTTCGAGCCCACAATGTGTAGCGATCGGAGCCCAGAGGCTATTCTGCCCCTGGCCATGAATGTGAGTTATGTGCCCTCTCACGAGCACTCACGTTTACTAAAAACAATTAGCCCCAGGTGCCGCTCGCACATCAGTCTGGTTATCCAGCTCACGCCGATGGTGTTGTAGGTGTAGAAGTGTAGAAAAAGTGCCCACATCTCAGAGTTCACCCCTACACACAAGGACAACACTCCCGCTCACAGAGCCCACTCTCTTAAGCTGGTAAATGCCGCTCAAGTGTTAAAAGTAGGAAATGTGACCACGAGTCCGTGCCCATGCCTACTGTCTGCCCGCTCTATCACATAGCCAAAACAGCCTCATATCGGTCAGGTTATGAATGTAAGTCCTATGCTCACAAGTGCTCACGCTACTAACACAGCGCAGCTTGCACCTCACAGAGTTATCACAAAACATTCCCATCTAAAGCGATCGGGACGTCACATATGAATGTCTGCCTTTCTGCCCCTAGCTACACGTATAAAAGCGTGGGAAGCGATACCCAGGGGTATCAGAATGGGTGCTAAGCACAATAAGGTACAGCTATTCGCTGACAGTTTGATCGCTGGCCCCGCGCTTTCGAGCACAGACTGCGACGCCAGTGAATGTGGAAGTAGCACATCTACTCCGTGCAGAAGAAGACCTCCGTCAGGCTTTTACAGCCATTATTTTCTCGTATCCCAGAAGGACGTGGGACTCAGACCTACTTTAGATCTAAGACATTTGAACAAAGTTCTTGTGAAAAATCCTTGCGCACGTACGCCAGAGGGACTGGTTTATCTCTTCTCAATCAGAAAGATGGCAATTTTCTGAATTAGCTAATACCCCGTCACAGGCCATTCTTGAGATTCGCCTCCGATGGTCAGGTATATCAATACACTGTGATGCCGTTTGGCCTGTCTTTAGCTCCCCCTGCATTTCACGAAGTGCATGGATGCGGCTCTCGCCCCTTGAGAAATCAGGGCTTGCAAACTATGAACTATCTGGACGATTGATTCTGGCACAGTCAGAGATAGAACGGTTATCTCAGAGAGCAGTGCTCCTCAGTCATCAGGAAAGTCTGGGTCTCACAGTCAACTGGACCAAGAGTTCATTACTGTCCAGCCACTCAATTTCCTTTCTAGGAATAGAACTGGACTCCTGTGGCTATAACGGTAAATATAACTCATTTATCGACACAGTGTGCACGCCATGTTCGATGCCTGGCCGCATGTTTTTAGAAGGGCAGCATCGCTCCTCTGAAGACAAGATGCTGGGCTGTATGGCCTCAGCGGCTGCTGTGCTCCAGCTGGGCTTACTGCGCAAGCACCCACTACAATGCGCAAGCGCCCACGACAGTAGTCAGATGGTCAGACAGATCAGAGCTAATCTGTTTGAGAAATAAAATGTGGGCACAAGCTAGATTCTTCAACTCTTCTGCTGATTGGACTGCATTTAGAAATGTAAGAAACACGTGCATTTTGATGATTAGAAAGTCAAAATCTGAGTTTTATTTGAAGTCACAGAAAACTTTAAACAACCCTTTAAAGTTTTGGAAATTAGTTAAATCTTTGCCGGGTGCACGTGTGACCTCAAACCTTAAATTCAAACCATAAATAGATCTGTCCCATGTCCTGCCATCCCAGCAAACAAATTTAGGTTCTGGGAACGTTCTGGGAACGTTCAGTTTTTAGTTCCCAGAACGTTCCTAGAACTTTCCCTTAAGGTTAAGGGAACGTTCCTGGAACATTCTCCTTACTTTATAAAAATAGAACCTAAAAATAACCTACATGGAACGTTCCTATAACGTTCTTGTTTGGTTCCCAAAAAAATAACCTCATAGGACCATTCGGGAACATTAGGGGAACGTTCTGTGTTTGCTGGGATGTCAGCATCTGAAAATGTAAATTGGAAATTTTTTTTGTTTTAAATCGATTTCAGTGGTTTATAAAGCCCTCAGAGACATTGATCACAAAAAAGTCAGCAGCTACAGATAATCTGGATCTCTTTCTGTTAAAAGTGGCAGCTGATATTATTGCTCAGCCCATAGTGGATATTTTTAATTTGAGTCATCTTTCCAAAGCAGCCTATGTCCTCCCTTTACATAAAGGTAGTAGAGACCTATCAGAATTGAATAATTACCGTCCAATATCAAAACTGTTCTGTCAAAGATCTTGGAATCATTTGTGAATGTATGGTTAAAACAGTATTTAGCTGATGAAAACATTTGAAATAATTTTCAGTCAGAATTCAGAAGTGGCCATAGCACTATTACTGCTGCTACATTAGTGACAAATTATATTATTGGGGCCTTAGATAAACAGCAACACACTGCATTTATTTATTTATTTATCTATCTAAGGCATTTGATTCAGTTAATCATGGATTGTTATAGACCAAACTATGTTCAGTTGGTTTAAGTGAGAAGGGGTGCTGTGTGGTTCCAACATTATTTTGTAAATCATAAATGTGTTTATGCTGAAGGATATAAATCTGATTTTCATGATAACTAAAGGTGTCTCTCAAGGATCAATCTTAGGACACATTCTGTTTTCAATTTTTATAAAAGATGGATGATTGGATAGAGATGTTCGAGCCAAATTACATTTATGCACTGATGATACCATGGTTTACACCCAGGCTTCCACCATTTCAGTATAGCAGTGCAGGAACTCTAGACTGCATTTCAGGCATTGCAAAACACGGAGTCTAAAACTGGTTTTCAATACATAGACAACAAAGTTTATGGTCTTCTCATAAGCTTAAGCACAGCGATGGGAAATCAATTGAGAGAGTGTCTTTATATAAGTACTTGGTGTGGATAAATAAGCTCACCTTCAATGAACATATTACTGCTTTAGTCAAGAAACTTAAAGTCAAGTCTCGGCTTCTATTTAAGAAACAAATCTTGTTTTAATTTTAGTGCTAAGAAGAAACTTGTGGAAGCTACTTTTCTGTCTGTAATTGATTATGGAGATTGTACATGCATGCTGCATCCTCCATCTTGCGTCATGTTGGTTCAGTTTACCATGCATCACTACGAATTCATAACAAATACAAACTTTTTTACCCATAACTGCATTCTTTGTGATTTAGTTGGTTGGACATCACTTACAATTCGTAGACAACAGCACTGGTATGTTTTTATTTATTAAGATATACTTGGCAAACTTCCATTGTCTGTCTGCTCTGGAACCTATCATCTATGCTCCTCAAAATGGTTGTTTTTTAACGTGCTCACGAAGTTGCAACCGAATTGGGAAGAACTGCTTTCTCTTATTTACCACCTTGAGGGTGGATAATCTACAAAAAAATATTTATTTATTTTTTGTTGTATTAAATTCTGATTAATGATCATGTGTGATTGTGTTTCTATGAGGCTGGACTGTGATACAAAGTTTATTTGTGAGCTGTGGTTGCATTGTTTAGCACATGGGGTAATTGTTAGAGAGAGGGCATGGGTAGTGAGAATCATGCAGAAAACTTTCTGAAAAAACATATCTGAAATTTATTGCAAACTCTAAATTGGAACATGGTCTGCCAACGTGATCTCAAATTAAATACAATCTCAGCCTCCCATGAATAGATCTTATCATTTGCATTTGGTAAGGAAATGAGACCAAAGTTTTTGTGTTTCCCAGATGTCAACAGGAAACGTGGAAGCACAACATTGCTGGTAACTGATGAAGAAAGAAAGAAAGAAATGTTTGCTATGGTCCTTCGCTAAATACCAAGGACAGATATGGAAGGCTAATACTCAGTATATTCTCTGAAGAAAAAAGTTTTTTAAGAAGAGTTTGTGTGGCAATTTATCACAACCAGAAGTCATTTGTGCCTTTGCCAAAAAAAAAAAAAAAAAAAAAAAAATTGTCAAAAGCTGGAATATTTAAGGTCATGTCCCTTCTCCCCATTGGCCCCTCACGACACAGATAATTTCCTGCTCTCCGTCCTGTGTTGAAATCTGGGGTTTATTGTTTTTTTTAAGTCCAGAATATGACCATTGCTCTTGCTAAACAGTGTATGATGGCAGTATTGCATATGAGGATTAATCATTTGGATGATATTTGCTCATATAGAGGGAGTGACAATGTGATGAGACAGATTTACATAAAAACAATGACAAGAAACATGGTGGCGTGTTCTCTCTCTGATTCTCTGACAGCTTGATGAACATGAGAGTTCATTTGCACACATTGTCATGTTTTTGAAGGAGGTATCGGGAGAATACAGTGTGTGTTATGTGAAGTGTTTACTGACTGTTATCTTCTTACATAATTGATATGAAGAGCTGGAATTGCTTCCTCTGTACTGATACAGTTTTGACTCAGATACAAACACCAGAACACAACAGATTTTGGTCAGAATATGTTCTTCCTGGCTTCTGTTGCTGAGCAATTCCACCTCATAAATTCCCATTTTTGTTTTGTATGAGCAGAGGATGTTTGTGAGAACACAGATGTCATCTGCCAGGAAAATCTGAAGCACACCAATTTTGGCTGTATCTGGGTGTATTTTGAACTCATTCAAATGTCAATGGTTATTTTTCTACATCTGTGGTACTCACTCTGTCAGTCAGATTAACTTGTAGGGTGGATTTGTCCTAGTACTATAGAGATAAAAAGATAATGTAGGGAGAGAGCATTCAAATAATGGGTAACACTTTACAATACGGTGTGCACTAATAAGCATTAATTCATGCTTAACTAATGCACAGATAATACTGAATTAATGTGTTACTTATGATTATCTAAGCTATTCATTAATGATTACCACATTAGGAACTAATTAAGAGTATGTAAGGTTAATGTATTAGTTCATACATGAATTGTTATTAATTAAATATGTAATTGTGGATTAATTCCATAATAACTCATTTTTTTAACTAATAGTGTTAATTAATATGTTAATTACTAGAATGAGCCAAAGCCTTGTATTCCAACTTCCAGATAATATGACAGGTACACTAATATGCATTAATACATGATTAATTAATTAATTGTTAATGCAAATTCATGTGCAAATTACTACAATTACTAAATTACTAGTTAATAATGATGTGCCTCAACAAGTAAAGTCATAACATAATGATATCTTTGCAAATCATTAGCTAATGATTAATTAAGGCAGACAACTGGAAGTTGAAGTGCATAGCTATGACTAATTGTGGTAATTAACACATTAATTTACATTATTAGTTAATAAAATATGTTATTAAGGAATTAATACACAATGACACAGTGAATTAATAGCAATTCATGTATTACTTAATCTATCAATCATATAGACTCTTTATTAGTTGCTGATGCAGTAATCATTAATTAATGGTTTAGTTCTTTATTAGTTATACATTAACTCATGATTATCTGTGCATTAGTTAAGCATGAATTAATGCATATTAGTGCACACGTATTGTAAAGTGTTACCAAATAATGTTTAAAGATTTTTAAAATTGCCCCTTAGACAACAATGGGATTAAATGGAGACCAAATGAATATTTTGCCTCGTGCTTCACTGATTTTGAGTCTGAAGACCCAAGCAATAATTTTTGTTAAATTGCAGTGTAATACACTTACAATATGTGTGTCTGTGTATTGTGAATGTATTTGTGTGCATGTGCTTTAAAATACTACTTCAACTAATAATAATAATAATCAAGCGTAGCAAGCTTAATCAAGGCCACATTAGTCTCAGCTGATCCACATCTACCTCTAGGAATATGATGCCTATCACAGCATCCATATATAAGCTCCTTCCATGTTATCAGCAGGATACAATTACCCTCCTTCATCCCCAGATCTTTCTCTTGTTCAGTAAGGATTTGGCATTCTGATTCCCCCTAGATTCAGACTAAATTCTCAAATTATGCTGTACATTAAAATGTTGACATTAGAGATATTTTCAACTTATGTTGGTTCTCTTCTGTTAACCCCAATTAGGGCTATTGCTGCTCTCCCTGCTCTATTCATGCTAGGCTGAGATGCGCAAGGAGAAGGATTTCCACGTACGTCAGAATGTAGGCTCACTATTGGCCGACACTGGTTATGTAAAATATTATCTGTCTGCAGTCGTGGAGGCTGCATTTGGACCCCACTTCTAGGACATTTCTAGGACCCTAGTTTTTTTTGTGACAGCGCCACCTACCAAGTCTGAGAACTGGAGTCCCAGGAATGCATTTCCCGGACCCTAGTTTTGGAGGACTGAAAAAGTGCCACCAAGGCAGTATTTCCACCCAGTTTTAAGTTTAAGTTTTATTACACCCAAATACTACTTTCTTTATTGCAATTAAACCAGGTTCCTAAGAATGTTGAGAAATTATTGGGTCTAATGATTCTGGGGGTAGATTTAAGATTGTGTATTTTACAAAATAATATATAACAACTGAAATTGAACACACCAGAAAAATAAAATAGTGTGTAAAATAGTAAAAAAACAAATAGTGCTGTTACACTATACGTGAACTCATTTAAAAATTAATAGTTGAAAAAAGTCCTTTTTAATAAAATGTTTTTTTATAAAGTAAAAAAAAATAATAAAAAATTATTTTTCTTTTTTTGCGCACAAAAAGTATTCTCTCTAGTTTAAACATTGTCTTTACTAACTTTTAGGGCCGGCAAGTTTCAATTACTTAGAAGCCTATGGAGGAGTGAGACAGCTCTCGGATTTAATCTTTAATCTTAATTTGTGTTCTGAAGATGAAGGAAATTTTTACAGGGTTGGAACAACATGAGGGTCTGTAATTACTGACAGAATTTTCACTTTTTGGAAACTAACCCTTTTAGCTTGGAATCAATCTCAATTCCGTCAACGTCATCCTTTCCTCTTTCAGTGTTCCACTACAGAACCATAAGTTTGAGCATTGTGAGTAAATGATGACAGAATTTATATTTTTGGTAAACTAAACCTTTAAAGTGCTCCTATTATGCTATTTTAAAGGATCCTAATTTTGTTTTGAAAGAATCCTATAACAAGTTTACATGCATCAAAAGTAAAAAAAAAAAAAAACAGTTTCATTTTCTCGTAATATATCTCACCACATATTTCAATAATTCTCAAATGACTCATTGGGTGAACCAGAGAATGTCTAATATAGGGAACTTCCACTCACATTAAACTTCCTGCTTCTGAAATGGTTGCAGTTCCACTCTGGGTCCATATGAGGGCGCTCACAGGACGAGTGCAGAATGAATGGAGGTCTATGGAGCTAAACCCCTGAAAATCCACTTTTCTCTAGATATAATTTTTTGTCTAGTAATTTGAATGTTGTACTGAAAGAATATGCAAAGAAATTACACATAACTGGGTGTTAGATTCTTTAGAATCACTTGTCTGCTTTAAAAAGTATTTTAAATGTCAATAACGTCATAAACATTGTACAACGATATGACCAGAGACCTGCTTTACGGCAATCCTTCAGTCACTTTGGTGCTTCCGCACTAGGGGGTAGTCCATCAGCCGGAAGTTGAAGCCTTGCGTGAGCCGCCATTGCAGCAGTACTTCACCTGCAGTTAGCATTCCATTGGTTCCCATTCATTTTGTGCTTCTGACGTTTGGCTTTGTTCAGAGTTGGAGTAATAGAGTCAGCAATCATTAGGTTAGCATAGTTAAGCATAGTTTACAGTCCATTGTATAAAGAGCTGCGATAATAAACAGAGGAGACCAGGTAATACCATGATGTTTCATAGACACGGACACCAATATACCAGCATGGAGACCAGCACGAGAGAAAAAGGCTGGAACCGATGAACTTTCACAAATTTTAGTAAATAAATAAACACAAAATGAAAGTAAAGCTGGCAGCCCCTCATGGACGACTGAAATTCAGGCCTGGTCCTCTCTCAACCTTCACTGTCGTCACTCCTCCTTTTGTGCTTCTGTAGCTCCTCCGTGAGATACGAGGATGGTACGGCATGCAGGTGACGAACGTTAGTAATCACTTTTCTCTCTGCCCTCACCTCGTCCTGCTTGCCACAATTGAGAACAGACAATCTGAATATCAAAATAGTTGGATTATAGCAGATTAGCAGAACTATTTCAGGAAGACAGTTATAACTTGAGTTAGCCAGTTAGCCGGAAACTTACACAATATAAAATACAAAACTACATATTTTGAACACCTGGATGACAATATACATCAATTATTAATCATTCTTACAGGGTGATTCTGAAGAGCAAGCTGGTGAAAAAAAATGGGTATGACAAATCTTTCAAGAGCAAGCGTTTGGCGAATCTTGCTGAACTCCTGCAAGATTTGAGAAGCAAACAGTCGTCAGTAAAATGATTTTTGTTTTTGGGTGGGTCAAGTTGTTTGCAGGCGGACAATGTACAACATAGCATTATGAAAATGTTTTTTTTTTCTAATGACGTAGAATCATAACGCAGTGGGATTCAAATTACAGAAGACTCTTTTGAGCGCTTTGAGTCAATTCTTTCTTTTGGGAGACAATAACTTTATATATCATGCACTTTTGACTTTACAATGTTGTAGAACCTTTACATTCACAGGCAGCTATTACACATGAAAGGGAATATATGAAAAACCATAATGGGGCACTTTATTATTGCTCATTAGAATTACCTTTTATGCATTCATTTTTTTAATTATTTTTGATTATAATATTTTGTTATATACTGTAGATAATTTTTGCAGAAAGTAGGTGTACTGACAATAAGTTCAATCGATTTTGAAGGTCTGTTCATTTTGAAGAATCTGTATATATAACCAGTGCTTTTCTTAATTTATCATGCATGCCAGTAAATTTTAATTGAGTTTAACTGATCAGAAAGAAGGGAGTCGAAGCATGGGTGTACAAAGATTATTCATGTTTACAAGGTATCACAGATGTGGGCAAGAAAAACATCTGACTGCTCCTGCTGGTCCTGTGTGTGTGTGTGTGTATGTGGCAGAGGAAAAAAACAATAGAACAATGAATGAGACAGACAATAGCAGACAAGAATGAGGGTGGCGGAATTCAGCCAATATGGAGCAGTGCCATTGAAAAATACAGCAACCTACACTCACGGCCACCTAAAATATGTTCCCAGTTCACACTTTTAAATAAACACAAATCACAAAATCTTTCTATATTTATTCTAGCAATAATTTTTCAGTTGTCTGAGGGTGGAATTTGGCAACAAGTTATACAACAAAACCCAAAGGAAGGATAGAAATACAGAGGAGAGGAAGAGAGATATAATTATAGTTTATAACGGATTTGGCTCAATTTTATTGTTTCCTGTTATTGTGATGAAATAAGCCAAAGATTTCTGTTTTTTTTTCAAGGAAAAGAGATGCACCACAACAGCAGAAGTAAAATTGCAACCACATTGATTAATTTGGGAGAAGAAGCTTAAATTATCCATGGCAAATCCATTTAATGAGCAAATAGGTAGAATGCAAGAGGAATTATTCAAAACCCACTTAATTCAATCACTCAGCTTTCTCCACTAAATGCTACTGATCTAATTCTTCTCCATTAGCGTAATTATTTATCTCTTTTTACCCCCCCCTCCCTCCCTCTCTCTCTCTCTCTCTCTCTATATGTGTATCACTCTTCCTTTCTCGCTGCACAAGGTTAATTGCACACTTCAAGTGTTTTAACCTGTGACCCCTCTGGTGACCTTGTTGGAACTGACCTTTGCAGAAAACTGGCAGCTTAATTGGTCATGCAAATATTGCTACGTGCCGTTAGATTCAACAGATTTATCAACTGGACTGTACAATAACATACAAAGTTACTCAATATATGACAATGAACTTTGGAACAGGTTTTCTTTTAAGGAAGGCTGTTTAAAATGATAAAGAGTGGTGGCCTTCTTCAAAAACAAGACCTTTCAGCGATAATATCTCAGATTTTCCCCTCAAAATTGTTACAGACAGGCTTTATATTAGAAAAGAATGTCAGAAATGTTCAGTATTGTTTATTCCTCATGCTGAGGTATGTTTCTTGTAGACATTCAGAACAGAACTATGACTTTGCTGGTCAAATTTCAATTTTTTCTATTCTTGTGTGGGGGAAAAAAAACCCACACAACATTTTGAACAGTAGCTCAGAGTTTTTAGGTGAGCTACCTTTATGCAATCTGTTCTGCTTGACATTCACAGACTGTTCTCGTCTGTGCTTTGATTGGTCAATTCTACCGTGCCCATCTCCAAGGATGTCTTGTTATGCTTATCGAATACATCACACATAATTAGATTATCATGTCATGCACAAATGTTAACATTAATGTCAGGCAGACGTGAACTTCTCACGGTCCATACAAACATAAAGCTGTTAACTTTTAGACTTCTGAAGAATATGTGTGGTTTGTTAAAGCTTTGACATATTTTCCGTGGAAAATATATAAATAATTTCTGGGTAACACAATAAGGTCCCATTAGTTATCGTTCAGTTAATGCATTAATAACTAACAAGGATCACACAAGTGTTACAGTAGCTATTTATTAATGTTAAGTTTATAAAAATACAACTGTTTAATGTTTGCAAGTCCAGAGATACAGTCTACAATCTACTGTCTACAATTTTTGATTTTTAATAATGTATCTGTAAATGTTTTAATTAACATGTGCAAAACAGATTTAACTAATCATATAAGTCAATCAGGATACATAACACAGCCTATAGGCCTACCTACACTAAAAATATCTATAAAAATGTTTCCTGTGTAAAATAAACTTTGTATATTTTTGGAAGTCACGTTGCTGTCTTTCATGCAATCCAAACCAGCAGGGTGCTTCATATTGTTGTAATTCTTTTTTGGTTTAATTCTTTTGGGTATTTTGTTTATTTTTATACTTTCCTGGGTGGACAAGGACCCTAGGTGGCAGTAGTCGAGTTTTTAATATTTTTATTAATATATATTATATATATTTTATATTTTTTATAAATTAATTATTAAACAAATGCATAGAACATCTGCATAACAGCAATTACAGTTAACAAACAGAACCTTATTTTAAAGTGTTTCCAATTTCCGGTTTTGAGTCAACACATCAAGCATGCGACGTTGCTCCACCCTACTGGATTGCAGGTCAATATTTTCATAAATAAAGTGGTAAATTAATATTTTTATATTTTTGTGCAAACAAAGCACTTGCAATCGCTTCATAAAATTGAGGTTAAACCACTGGAGTCACATGAATGATGTCTTTCCTATCGTTCTGGACTGGACCGATTAATGTGTAAATTGCGTTGCCCTCAATGAAAGAACTGAAAGCTCTCGGATTTCATCAAAAATTTGGATTTCATCTTAATTTGTTTTCCGAAGATGAACGAAGGCCTTGCGGGTTTGGAACGACATGAGGATGAATAGCCTAATTAACTTTTGAGTGAACTAACTAACCCTTTAAGCATGTTCTGTGCAAACACTATCTTTACTGTTTTTAATATAACTAAATCCATTTGTTTTTACTTGACATAGTATTTGTTGTGCATTATTAAATAATGAAAGCCTGACAATATATTTGCATTTAAGTACCACGTCCACAATGGTTGATATGTCTTCAAATATTTAATATGGCTTTTAATATTTAAATCAAAGCTCTTCCTCTTTTTCAAATCCAGAAGTATCTTTTTCTCATAATAGAAAGTTGTCAGTTTAATTCATTATGTGCGCTTTCATTTAACATAATTGTAAAGTGTGAAATTGGTCAACTTATTTGATGTTCTGTCCATTCAGGAGGTACTCTAGCATATATATATATATATATATATATATATATATATATATATATATATATATATATATACATACAGTACTGTGCAGAAGTCTTAGGCACACTAGTATTTTCACCTCAAAGAAATGGTTTTAAGCCAGTTATTTATATATTTTGTTAGTGTCTCAGTAGGAAATATCAGTTTACATTTCCAGACATTAATTGTGCCATTAATTGTAATAATCCAGTGAATTTTTTTGAATGCACTTATCAGTTAACTATTATTAATAAATATTATTAACTTTTAAGAGTTAACTAAATCAAATCAATAGGTGTTTAGTACCCTTTACGTTTAAAACAGCTTTTGTCCAGGTATTGCACATATAGTTTTTAGTTTTTTTCTTAAGCGTCTTTGGAAACGTTGCCGCAGTTCTTCTGGTCTTAGTCTCTGTTTTTTCTGTTTCTTCATATAATTTCAGATGCACTCGAATGATGGTGAGATCCGACCTCCGTGTGGAGCATTGGCTTTTGTCAGAATCCTTGTGCATTCAAAAATTTCACTGGATTATTACAATTAATGGCACAATTAATGTCTGGAAATGTAAACTGATATTTCCTACTGAGACACTACAACAAAATATATAAATAACTGGCTTAAAACCATTTCTTTGAGGCGAAAATACTAGTGTGCCTAAGACTTATGCCCAGTACTGTGTATATATATATATATATATATATACTGTATATATCTTTCTGAATTAAAATGCATGTAGTTAAAGAATTAGTCACTTACTGAACTTGTCCTTGACAACTCCTTCAAATAACTTCATATAAATAACAGAATAGTGATTAATAGTGGCATTTGTTAGCAAGACATTGTATTCTTGTTCATGTTACCTATCTCTCTTGTCATTCAAAAAATGATTAATCACAGCATCCCCTCTAAATTCAGCCCATCTACCCCCTGCTTGCTACTGCTGGCTTATACTTTGCAGCTGTGCTGGGTTTGTGTCCAGATGGGAAATTCCTAATGGACAGCTGAAATGCTTCCACTTCAATCTCTCTTGAGTCCCAGTATTCTCATAATCATGATAGCAGCCCTAAGGGGATTTGCCTACTTGGCCCTCTTTGTTAGGTGAGCAATTCATAGAAAATATACTCATTTCTTGGCACAAAAATTCAGATGTTTTTTTTCCGCCTTGAGAATTGAGATGGTAATACGTTTGAAAGAAAGATGGAGCAAATAGACCTCATTTTGGAAGAGGATAAATCTGGATTATGCTGTTACAAATCTCCATGAAAATGAATATGTTTTGATTTTTAGCACATGATAGTGGGAATACAGGTAAAGGGAGACATTTAAAGAGACAGTTCACCCTAAAATTTACATTTTGTTTCATGATGTTCCAAACCTTTATGACTTTTTCTTCTGTGTAACATATTAAATAAAAATAAAAACTTCCTGGCAATTCTTCATTCAGAAAGTGAATAAAGGCTGAGTATGTTACAATCTTTTAGATAAATTGGTTGATCCGTTAACAAAACTGGTGTCCATGATTTTTTCACAAATCTGATCTATATCTTGAGTTCAATGAACCAGCAGCTGAATCATATAATTCTCTGGAGATTTAAAGGGTCATCCCACCTCTGTAAAGATGAATGTGTATCTAAAATGGGTAATTTATGTTGAAGAAATGTGAAATGGCTTTTGGCTTATATGGATGAAAGACAACAACTCCCAGAATGCACTTGCGTTGCTGCCCTAGGAGGCCACACCTACAGAACGCAGTAGGTAAACAACAGTGTAGGCTAATGTTACTTGTGAGTCTCCGCAATGAGTCGGTTTCGAGATCTCCCAAGATGTCTTAGATTTGGCTTTTGCGTTCAACAGTCGCCATTCATCATGTTTCCCGTGAGTGGGCAGAAAGCAAAAGTGAATCCCGGACATCGACGGCCGCACATGTCCGGAAAAGAGGATGCTAACCCCTAAAGTTACTACACAGCTTTCGCCACAGAACAAGAGCCTGCTAGCTTAGCTTCCAAAAAAGATGGCTGACACTATGTGTAATCCCAATCCTCCATAATGCATCCGTCTGCGTATTACCTTCGTCCATATTTTCGAAAAGTTTCTTCCGGTGAAATCAGACGCACTGGCACTGATCTGTGATAGGTCTGTTAGCGCATTGGGTCCAACCCCCTATGGGCGGGTTTGAAAGGGTGGGATCTAGTGCTTGTAGACTTCCTCCTACAATGACGTAAAATGAAGATTTTTGCGTCATTGTAGGAGGAAGTGAAAAGGTAAATAGCAGATTTCTCTCGTCTGCAGGGGAAAATGAGAGAATGTTGTACTACCATTCAATAGTATAACTGGGTCTCTAACAATGGAAAGCTTAATGCAAATGAGTGGAGTGTCCCTTTAAAAAGTTCCTGATAATCAGTTCTTAGTGTTTTGATCTCTAGGTTCTTTAAAGCACCAATACATGTATGTTTTTCAACTGTTGACAGCTCACCAGAGGTGAGGGGAAGATGTCAGTGACTGACGGCTTACGTCTGTACATTTATATAACTTTTTGTCATTTTGGAGATCCCAGTCATCATTCACTATTATTATGGAAAAGAGTGGCTGGAACATTAACCTTTACAAAATCATCTTTTACAGGAGTTTGAAAGTACTTGAATAAATAATGACAGATATTTACTTGTTCTATTTGACATGCCTTCTTTTTCTTTTTCTCTCACTATAGTATTTCTTTTGTATAACCTTCTGTACTCTCTCATACACTCTTTCCAACTCTCATTGCTGATATCACTGACACAGAGGGTGCAAAAGAAATCATCATAGTTAGTTTGATTTGAGCCGTCGTTCGAAATTCATCTTAAAAGTTCATTAGAGAATAGAGTTTGAATGAACATTGTGTGTGTGTGTGTGTGTGTGTGTGTGTAAAGAGAAAATGTTAAATCTGCTGTGTATTATAGATGAGTCTGTCACTTTGGAGGAGAATAGTGTATAATGGGTTTGTGCGAACAAGGGCTGACATTTACTTTCCCTTTCTATCGCCTCCTGTCACATTAGGCCTCAATGCTCTTCTAATATTAATACATCTTAACAGCTTTTTTGGTAACACTTTACAATACGTGTGCACTAATAAGCATTAATTCATACTTAACTAATGCACAGATAATACTGAATTAATGTGTTACTTATGATTATCTAAGCTATTCATTAATGATTACCACATTAGGAACTAATTAAGAGTATGTCAGGTTAATGTATTCGTTCATACATGAATTGTTATTAATTAAATATGTAATTGTGGATTAATTCCATAATAACTCATTTTTTTAACTAATAGTGTTAATTAATATGTTAATTACCAGAATGAGCCAAAGCCTTGTATTTCAACTTCCAGATAATATGACAGGTACACTAATATGCATTAATACATGATTAATTAATTAATTGTTAATGCAAATTCATGTGCAAATTACTACAATTACTAAATGACTAGTTAATAATGATGTGCCTCAACAAGTAAAGTCATAACATAATGATACCTTTGCAAATCATTAGCTAATGATTAATTAAGGCAGACAACTGGAAGTTGAAGTGCGTAGCTATGACTAATTGTGGTAATTAACACATTAATTTACACTATTAGTTAATAAAATATGTTATTAAGGAATTAATACACAATGACACAGTGAATTAATAGCAATTCATGTATTACTTAATGTATTAATCATATAGACTCTTTATTAGTTGCTGATGCAGTAATCATTAATTAATGGTTTAGTTCTTCATTAGTTATACATTAACTCATGATTATCTGTGCATTAGTTAAGCATGAATTAATGCATATTAGTGCACACGTATTGTAAAGTGTTACCGCTTTTTTCCGAACACATGCATAGCACCAACCACCGTGTTCATTTAACACACAAAAACATTAAATTTAGCACACACAAATTAAAATTTTCATCAATTATCTCAAGGTAAGAAGAGAGATAACGCAATGTCAATGAAATCTACAGAAGCACGCTGCAGTTTAGTGCCAGGAAGCTGAGCTAGAGATGTGCCAGAGAGATTTGAGTGTGTGTGAATCAGTGTATGAGAAATCAGCTTTGTCTCTTGCCTGGCTCTGGAAGGATGTCTCCCGTTAAGACCGCCTCGCACACGAACATAGATTTACTCATACTTACTCCCTCAGTTTAAGTCTTAGCCGATCATCTATGTCTTTTGTTATTGAAATCACTCGCAGTACATTTTGTTTTGTGGCGTTCTGTGAAAGTTGCTGGTGTTGAGCTAAGCCGTTTCATTTCCCCCTTTGTAAAAATGTTTTGCACACAACAGCCCTTGCATTTAATGTCTCCTATCTATGGCTGATACGATTACTGAACAAAATAGCTTAGAATGGCTTGTTTCTAATTCTTTTTTATAATGTCTTTAGCTGAATTTTTTTCTCTTCATTCTTTGTGTTCAGGTTTTTAAAGTCTACTATTTTTTTTACCTCTTTCTCTCTTTCCCGATCCACATAAGTTATTTAGTCCATCACAGTGGGCTAGAGAAAAAGGTTTGGCAACCAACTTTATGACATACATCAAAATGAATCATTTCAACATGGCTGCTTAGATTTTTTGGAGAGAGTCTCTCCATAGACTGCCTAAGGGACTGGCTCCCATAAAGTCATTAAAGAAAATGTTTAAAATTCATGTGCCTACAGCGGCTCAATTATAAGTTTATTAAGCGACGAGACTACTTTTTGTGCGAATAAAACATAAATAACGACTTTCGACTATCCCATTACTTTCCTTATGGGCGCATGCAGCGAGAACTGAGGCGAGGACGTTCTCATTCAACTACTTCTTGTTACTGGCTGCTCACCGCTTAGGAGTATTACCGCCCCCTACCGTATAAAATGATGATCCATATATAAGCTCTCCGGATTATAAGGCACACTGTCGTTTTTTGAGAAGATTAAAGGCTTTTAAGTGCACCTGATAGTGCGGAAAATATGCTTATTGAAAAGCGTATGTACAGCGTGCATCTTCCTCTGCTTGTAAACAGAAAGTTTTGCGCTTCCAGCTATATCAGCACGTCATCTTATACGGTAGGTGGCGGTAATCTCCTAAGCGGTGAGCAGCCGGTAACAAGAAGTAGTCGAATGAGAACGTCCTCGTCTCAGTTCTCGCGCATGCGCCCATAAGGAAGTAATGGAATAGTCGAAATGAAAGTCGTTATTTTCGTTGTTTTTCGCACAAAAAGTAGTCTCGTCGCTTGATAAACTTATAATTGAGCCGCTGTAGGCACATGGAATATTTAAACATTTTCTTTAATGACTTTATGGGCCGTCAAGAGCCAGTCCCTTAGGCAGTCTATGGAGGAGTGATCCAGCTCTCAGATTAAATAAAAAATATCTTCATTTGTGTTCCGAAGATGAACGAGTCTTACGGGGTTGGAACAGCATGGGGTGAGTAATTAATGACTTAATTTTCATTTTTGGGTGAACTAACCCTTTAATGATTGTAAGGATTATTGTACAAACATCAGGGATTCTACTCCATTGTAATTGTGTTAAAACATTTCAGAGCCAAAATTATACAAAAATATGTTTCAACATCTATTTATGGATCTAAGTCTAATCATTGCAATATTAATTAAAGCAATAATTATTCATAATATCAAAATGTGTAAATCGTGATAAATGCCTGGAGACTTCACTTCAGACTCCCTTCAAAAAGACATCTGATTAGATGTGAATTCTAGCAATCATTTGAGCTCATTATCTCTGGTGGCAGTGGGTGTAATAGTATAGCGGTACCAATTTATTCAGAGAGACTCTGAGAACACGTGGCCAAGAGAATTATGAAAGATTAAAAGACAATGGAGTCCCTCTTTGGTATAAATGAGCTTTAATTCAGATCGACTATAAGTTTTGCTTTTATTATGCTCGCTTTTACACCTAATTTGTTTAATTGACACAGACAGTCTTTTTTGCACAATCATTGCCTCATTCCTGTAAACCAGCACAAACTCCTATATGTTTCCAGCAAAATATACTACAGTAGATACTAATGAACCTTGTAATAATCTTTGGCAGTAATTCATTAGTGATTTGCTTCATATTAAATGCGCACTCTGATGAGCCAAGTAACAGTGCCTAAACATGACAGCAATGCACAAACACATTCGCTTTTGTAGCTACACATTCGGTCCCGATAAGACTAAGAACAACTTTATATTAGCCTAATAATAAACAGTGGAATGGATGTTGCCATGTTGATTCTGAGTTTGTATTAAAGAAATGAGAGTGAGATTGAGTCTGACCTGCAGTGTGATTATGTTGCAAATTCATATTCACTCCTGCAGTAATTGAAAGATAAATGTGATTTGGATGGGGAATTTATGCTTCAGTCTGACTCTGCAATACCCCTGGCTGTTTGGTGATTAACAATATAAGATGAGATTCTTTGAACTTGTTTTTTTACCTTTCGATTTTAAAGGTGCCATCTGAAAAAAAAAATCATACTCCATATTCCATACCAGATGGGGGCAGTATACCTCCAGAAAGTGAGTTGGACACTCTCACACTCTTCAAACAACACGAGCGATTGCTGTTTTGCTTTCTCTCCCTCACGCATATTAATCAAATCAATTGACACGATAGTAAAAATTTGGAAGACCGCAGTTTCACATGGAGCATTTGGAGATTTTCAGAGATTAGAGACTCAATGTACAACATCTCAGCACTAATAATAAAGGCCTGTCTCATATAGACGCCTGTCTCAAATACAAGCCGGTGCATTTTGACGATATGGGAAATATAAATGCCCGGGCTATTATTTGAAGTTTTACGGTATTCGTTTTGTTCATATTACGTTTTTATTGTTTGAATTAATTTGACAGACAGCATTCGCTGATGTTCAGCCAAGCTAGCGCTAGCCTGGGATGCCAGCCTGAACTCCGCCGCACAACATTTTTTGGTCTGGAAGTTCGGTACTAGACTCAATCCATTGAGGAGGAATTATGACCGGTTCAGGAAATCATCGGGCCAATCAAATTGCCAGGGCGGGCTTTATACGATAAAGGCGCTAACTGTCTTCCCTCAGAGATGACTGCAGCTGGAGAATTGAGATGTACAGATTCCGTCTGTCGCGTTCTGTTGTGAAATAAATCGACAGCGCATTAATTTTAATAGACAAACAGAAAAGTGCAATCAAGGCATTTGTCGATCAGAAATATATTTTTGCCGTCCCATACGATTCGGGAAAAGTGTAACTTATCATCTGGCTCTGACGGTCGCTAAGAAGATGGGACATAATGAAAAGCCTGTGGTCATTGTGGTTTCTCCTTTGGTCACACTCATGAAGGAGTAAGTAAAAGAAGCAACACTCGTTATTTAACTTCTAAAATAAGTAAAGTTAGGCTACGTTCTGTTGTTGACAACTGTATGCAAAGTAGCTGACTTACTGCGTTGCTCTCTGATTGGTTGTAGGTTTACCAGACTTTTCAATAGAGTGCAGAGTTGTTGTTTTTTCCTGGTTCGGTTAAGACACGCCTCATAATCAAAGCCAGACGGAGGGTTTCAGACTCATCTTCCGATAAGACAATGAGTATGACGAAGTCAGGTTAAGCTAGCTCCATTCAGAGCTGCCAACTCTCACAAATTCACCGTGAGACACGCAATTGACACTTTTCACATGCTCTCACGCCACACATCAATTTTGTGAGATTTTTGAGACCGACAGATTAGACAGAACAGGTTAAATAAATCCCATACTTCAGCTGTAATTTAGCCAGCCCTCACTTAAATTTAATCTTTAAAAACACTTACACATTACATGTAATAATACTTAGCAAATCACAAAGTAAATATCCAATCTTTATACTGTACATTATAATATTGTGTTTAGTGCCTTATTTGTATTTTATGTAGATTAAAATGGAATTTTAATATTAGCAATTTATGATTTGTTTATAGTTTATTTAGCATTTTATCCGATTAAAACAGGTATCAGTCATAATTATCCACTTCTATCATATCTTTCATGGCAGTGGTTTGTGTTGAATGCAGAGGTTAAAGGGAATAGCCAAAAACTGCCATTAATCAGGAAGAACCGACCTTGGTATTATTCCTCTAATCAGATAAATATATTTTCAGGATGAGGCAATATGCTCCTCTGAATAAAGTCCAAAATTGTTCATATGCAGGGTTCGAGCTCTGTGCGGAATTGACATGGGATGAGAAACTTCCTCTGGATGGATTATATGGGCTGTTTCAGAGCAATAGGTCAGAAGAGCACAGGGGGATAATGCAAACATAGCCATTGATTTAATATGTATGCGCAATACTTTATTTCAGAGGTACTATGATGTGGAAGGAGGACTATATTCTGCTTACTCAGCCCTCATGCATACAGCACGCCTGCCAGACTTGATTAGACGTCCCTCTGCTGTTCTTCTTCTGGTGTGTGTGTGTGTGTGTGTGTGTGTGTGCGTGAAAAGGGGACTATATTGGTCTTTTTTATAGAACCAATTAAAATAACACATCTCTGATTTAGCACATTATCACATTAACTGTATTTGTGCCATGATTTCATTTTTTATGTGTACATCTGTGCACACATGTATTTGTGGTGTGTAAAATGATGTGTTTTTGTATAACCTGTCAATTTGGTCCTTCTTTGACCCGTTTACTGAAGGTCAGACCGTTGCCACTGATTATGCTGTTGTTTGTGTGAGTGATTGTGTTTGCCATGGTGTAAAAGAGGAACGGGGAGAAAGTAGAGGGTCACTTTTTTTTATCTTAAAGGGATAGTTCACCATACATAATTCCTTTCACTCTGATGTTTTTCCAAAGCTTTATGACTTTTTTTTCAGTAACACAAAAGAAAAGAGTTTTCACTTTGCTCTTTATCATACTATGACTGTGGATGGAGATGCAGGGCTGTCAGACTTTTAGCATTATAAATATTAATACAATAGCTATTTTATATTCAATGTGTTTTGAAGCCATATGATAAACTGACCAAAGTTTAAGGTAATAATTAACTGAAATTTTTGGTCATTTAATTTCAGTGTATAGAAAAGAGCAACTTGTGTAGGCAATGCATACAAATAGCATTTATGGACAATACTATACTTTTTTGTTTTTGTTTAAAGGGATAGTTCCAACATGTAGGTGTCTTTGTTTCCACCGTATTTTCATTTTTGATTGATTTAATGACTCGTAAATGTAAGTACACTTTGATGGCCTAATACACGAAACGAGCGGTTTGTGTGAGAAGACGAACAGTATTTATATAGTTTTTACCTCTTGTTAGCAGCCATGTCCAACTGATCTGAATCAGATGTCTAACTGAACCGAACTGAACCATGTCCAACGTTCTGCCGGAAGTGATCTCTCGCACGTCTACATCACTCATTGTTTACACAGAGATTTCTGAAGTTTTACCTTTCACTAAACATATTTAGATATATCAAAATCGTCTTCCATTGCGAGTTTCCTGTATATCTAAATATGTTTAGATCTTCACAGTGAAAGGTAAAACTTCTGAAATCTCTGTGTAAACGAGTGAACGCATGAGCGATACTTCAGATATGATATAAATACTGTTCGTTTTCTCACACAAACCGCTCGTTTCGTGTCTTAGGCCATCAGTGTGTACTTACATTCACGAGTCATTAAATAATGTTTAATTTTGACTTTCTCTGTGCATGCTCTTTGACGTGGACCCCCATACCTGCATTATATGACTGACAGACAACAACGTGTTAGACCGAAAAATGTCAAAATTGAAAATGCTGTGGAAACAAAGACACATACATCTTGGATGCCATTGAGGTAAGCTAAAACATATCAAAAATTCATTTTAAAGCGAACTATCCCTTTAAATAAATTAGAAATAAAACACCAAATACTAAATCAGGTCATAGAAATGCTACAAGTGAGTGCATTTAGACATCACAAAACTACACAATGTGCAATTTGAAAAATGGATATTCATTTTGACATTTGCAAAAAGATTACATTTAACCATGTTAAGTTATTGCTGTTTTTAAAGATATTTAAGGGTGCATTAGATGATACAAAGGTAAACTAAATGTACAAATTGAAGAAATTAGCATGTATAAACAATTCTTATGAAATAATCTCTAATATGTCAACAACTGATATGGTATCGTTATAAATACTGTATCTTATTGTGTGGTTCTCTCAAGAAAGTAAGTCATACAGGATTTGAAATTAGTGTGAGTAAATGACAGATTTTCATTTCAAACTATTCCTTTAAAAATCAGAAAGAGTAGGAAATATTCAAAATATGTTTTATTTTGTACTCTTTGCAATTTCAGAAAGGCCAAATTGAAAGACAACCTGTGTGCTGCTTCATACTATACACTATAAAACTGCCTTTGCACAGGCGTGTGAACCTGAGGGGTCCGCTGTCTTCTGACCTTCACTTTATGTATTTTTACTGAGTGTCACTGGAACTGCAATAAACACACACATGCACAAATTCTCACATCCACACACTCACCTTATTGGATGTATAACCTGGGGTTGTCTCTCACACAGGAGTGGTTTTCTGTAATGAAATTCCCAGTCGGAGTCAGGGCACATAAAGCCAGCCGGAATGAAATTCATCCACTGGAATCCTAGCCTTTCATCTGCAGCTTCACCTTTCTCCCCTGTTTTTGTGTGTCTGTATTTAATGGTCATGTGTCTGTGAGTATGTGTGCATGTGGTCTGATTTTGGGAGGTCTGTAGGATTTATTTTATTAGCTTCTGATGGATGCTAGTTCAGTATGTCTCTTGGTGTTTGCATAGCTGAATTCAATACATTGAGACTTGTTTAGGGGGAAGGACAGAATCATTCACCAACTTAATATTATGTTATCTGGATGGGTCGTTGGATTGTTTTGAGAGTTACAGACAGCAGGAAAAACATTGCTAAATGCAAATAATAAAATGCAGCTAACCATGTAATTGTGCATATTTAGGATTATAAAATAAATAGGCTTGTCGATAAGAAGAGAGGAGAAAAGACTTCCCAACATGATTTGTGCTGGACACAATGGTCTTTGTGTGGTAATTTAAAGGCTGATGAGAGCATCAAAATACAAGAGACATTTGGAAAACAAACTGTAATGCAAAACTAAAAAGTACATATTTTAATATGTTATAGTTTATTGTTCAACCTATACAGTATATGCAGTTCATGAAATTATTAAAGGGTTAGTTCACCCAAAAATAAAAATTAAGTCATTAATTTCTCACCCTCATGCTGTACCAACTCGTTAATCTTCGAAACCCAAATGAAGAGGTTATTTTTGATGAAATTTTAGAGCTGGATCACTGCTACATAGGCTGCCAAAGGGATTGAAACTTGACGGCCCAGAAAGTCATTGAAGAAATTGTTTAAATATTCAACATGACATCATGACTTTTGCGTAAACATACACGCCACTTTCGAGTCAAGTGGCGTGTTATCTCTACGCATTTTGAGCTATCCGCGTGTATCCACGTATGCGTGTATGTCTACGCCATTAACGTCCGTGTGATTCCGCTTGTCTGTACACGCCGTCAAATGTCAACGCGAAACAAAGCAAAACATACATCTACATCTGGGGAGCGACCTTTTTTTCCTAGGATGGTAAGGGAACAGTCATAAATGCAATTAACCCTAGTGACGGTTAGGTTTAGGGACGGGGTTGAGGTAAGTCATATATTTATATATACAGGAATAACGTTAAGTTAACAGCGTTCATAAACACGCTGAAAAGCGATTATGCGATCTTAATAGCACGCCAAAAATTTAAATACGAATTGGCGTGTCATACACACGCTACTTCATGAGATCAGTCTGAAATATTCCATGTGACTACAGTGGCTCAACTATAAGTTTATCAAGCGACGAGAATACCTTTCATGCGAAAACGAACAAAAATAACGACTTTATT